>WBMV01003400.1:554612-631923 GCA_013396655.1 Campylorhamphus procurvoides
TTTGTGTAGCAAATTAAAGGCCTGCAAGACTCCACACAAGTTTCCAAAATGCAAGTTGTCTTTTCCTTGGGACTGTCATGGCTCATATCTTCCTGCAAATGTCCTCTGAAGTCTCTTCTCAAATATAACTCCCTCATGTAAGTGTTTGGACCTTTTCTAGAGACCCATATGGCACTGAAAATGAAAGCTGGACAGACTGTTCTTTCTAGAGCCATAGTACAAGGGAAAACATCTAGATCCTATTTGTGTTGTGCTTAAGAACATCACAGATTCATTATTCCTCTACTATATATGCATATTTAATCAAGAAGAAAAGTTGAGCCATTATTTTTAAAATAGATCCCTCATTACCTAGCATATGCACTTCACTCAGTGAAGCCTAAGATACCTCAAAGACTAATTTCTCATTAATACACGAGATGTTCACAGAATGCCTGCCAGAACTGGGAAGTCAAGTTTAGATGGAAACTTGGCATTGAGTTACTGGCTTGTCCCTTTGAGGGTTGGGAAGGAAAGAAAAAGAAAAACCAGTGAATAAAACTGTGTTTGCATGCATGTACATACGAGGAGACTTTTTAACTTCATTTTCCCATTAAAGTAGAGAACAGTGAAACTGTAAAGATTCCATGTGTGTTCTTATAAACTGTGCTTTTCACACATCTTTTGTTAGACACATGGAATGTTAACTGAAAGGGCTTATCTTAAAAATCAGCAGGGTAGTTGGAATGCAATTTTACAAAACCTGGCCATCTTTCAACAAGAGTGGGTGGATTTTCAATGCAGCAAATGTTTGTGTATTAAAAAGTATTTGCCATGGTGACAAAGCTTGGAGAAACATCCCATTAGCCACAGACGGGAAGCCGTTGCAGATTGTTCTGATTATCCATGCCCAAAACTTAGTCTGGCTCTGTTTATACGGCATTTCCGATAAAAAAAAATAATTCAACATACCCCTAAAACCTGAGCAAACTGTTTGCACTTACTTACACATGCCTTGTGCTGTATTTTCTGGCTCGGATTCAATACATGATTAGATTCTTACTTTTCTGGAACTTAAAACATGTGCTTACAGCTAAGCATATGCTTAGATATTCTGCTGTGCTGGGACCCAAGAGGATGTTCCTATATTCATGATACAGCCAGGACATCTTGTGAAACAAATGGGAATTTTAGACTAAGACCTCTAATCTATAGCTCAGTAAAGAGGTGAGTAGAACAAGCTGATAAGGGTTTGTGGTGAGGTACGGGATTGTATGAGGGAGCACGGGGGAGCATGTGGGCATATTTTGTGTGTGTCTGTCCAAATATCTTGCCTGTGTGAATCTGGGACAGCTGCATGGCCCCAAGATGCTGTTAGTCAGAGTTGCAGTATTATATCTTTGTGATTTTGGTTTAGAAAACTGGAGCAAATAAGTCATTTAATTCCTAGGGCACTACCATTTTCTCATTCTTCTTACATCACAGCTCTTCTCTCCATACAGTATAACAGTTTTGAGATGAGCAGTTTGGGGTGTGAGAATACTGCATCTCACTGGAAAGCCCGTAGTCTCTCACTAGAAACATGAAGTTCTGACTTCTACTCCTCTTGAAGAGTAAGCAAGCAATATGGAGCCTGGAGAAGTTAGAACTGTCACCTGCCAAAGTGAAAGGAAAAAAATCACTATGTCAAATGGTGTCCACTGGAAAATGCTCGGTTCTAGCTATAATTAATAGGTACAAGCAGAGGAGTCAGAGTTGCCTTATAAAGTGCATGTAGGATCATTAGAGTTGAGAAGGGGAAAAATTACGGGTCAAAACAATCTGGAATACTCATCTGGCCCAGGCCAGATGTGAACTCTGTGAGTTTGATACCTCTGGCTCATGTATAATAACATTAGAGATGGATTAAAAAATTCCAACAGAAGTGTGAAAACTTAGCAGTAAAATGTCTTTAAACACAATCAGAAGTGTATGAAGCCCAGTCTGTTGAAATACAACACAATGGACATTTTTTATATCATATATACAGAGATTCTTCTGTATCTGCAAATATGCCTACAGGAATTAAATTAAGTAATGGACTTTGATAGTTGAAAGAGTGTGTACCACCTCTTTCATTCCTTTTGTGACATTCACCCAGAAGCATAACCTGGGAAGCTTGAAACAGGCCCATTTTACTCCCATTTTCATCAACAATGTTTATAGGCAAATGACCTTTTATGTGCTGGAATGAATGACTATGCTATAAAACTAAGTGTCCTACAGAACACTGCTTTGAAGTTATACTTGGCTGCCCAAGGTAGACGACAGAGAGTGTCAGAAAAAGGGATAAAAAAGCTTAAAGGTCATAGTAAGGTCAAAACAAATAGGTCACAGCAAATTAATCCTTATCATCTGACTAGTGTGGGCAAGAAAGGGGCAGTGTTCAAGCTCAAATCTGCTAAAATTTAGTGGAAAGGTATAAAACAATTAGCTGTGACACTGACTTTCTTCTCTTCAGTTGCTGGGCACGCAAGTTCCCCTGGAGGATAAAAAAAAATATTTTGAAATACTCTACTTAATGATTTATGTATTACAAAAGGTGGTTTGATCACAGATAAACTCAGTTAGTTATTTTTTACTCCAGTACAAGTTTTTTTCTAAATTAAAAAAATACAAACAATTTTTTTCAAGAAAAATTGAAAATATTTTATTTTTTCCATGATAATTTCATGGAAATTATTGCTTCTTTTCAAAATTTGGGTCAAAACTGTGGTATGTTAAAAATCAAATCAATATGGTTATTATTAGCCAATTATCATTAGCTTTTAATAAGAAAAAATTAAGAGGTTATAAACTTTTCTGAACTCCTTTTCCTCACAACTTAAACTAATACCAATAAAACATTACCACTGTTCAAAGTAAGGTTATCATTTTAAATCAAAATGTAAATTTTCCATGCAGTTTGAACAAATCTATTTGACTTTTTGTCAGAATATTAGAATACCTAGACACTCTTTTGCAACCTTGCATGTCCGTCCCTACTTGCTGTTACCAATGTATGTACATGTACAAAGCTAAGAACGTGCATCCCCTAGATTTTTTAAGTTACAGCTTTAGAAACAGCATAAAGAAAATATTATTACTAAAAATACCAGTACCTAAGCTTGAACTACTCAAAACTGGAACAGCAAGTTGCCAGGGCTGTGAAGCTCTCTGGAGGTGAAAGGAATTATCACCAGAGTCCTCCTTTCTGACCATAACATCCTTTAGTGCTGTCTCTGACACCCTTTTCTGATCATGTCTACCATCTGTGGAGGAAAGACAAAGGAGTTTTTTCCACACCTTCCATCTCTCCTGGGAGGCATGCAGGTCTAAGTCTAAGCTGGAGCGGAAAACCAGCTCTGAGTAAAGCTGTTCATAGCTGAGAGTCCTGCTCTGCCAGAGTTAACTCTGCTCTGTTCCACATGGACCCCTCCCCTGCTCTCAGCCTCAGACTCTGTGCACACAACCTCCTTCACACTGTTCATGCCTTCCTCTCATTTTTCCTTTGCTTCCTTTCAGACAGCCCACTCAGTTTGTGGACAACTGTTCTCAATCATTTTCTTATCTGAGGTATATCTATGGCTTAGGAATGCTTCAAGGGCAAGCTACAGCTCTTTATGTATCTTATAACGGCCACGTAACAGAACATAATACTCAAAATCCCTCCTGTGCTGAACAAGTAAAAAATGAAGTTCTTATTACTAATTAAATTATTAGTTATTACTAAAACCTTCATTAAGATTAACCTGAAGTGATTAGCCAGTGATCTCTTCAGATATTCCAGGGTCTGGAGGAACCAATCTGGGGGTGCTGACATGTGGAAGGTTTTGCATATTTTCAAGCTGTATTCTACCATGCCTGCTGTTACCCACTGCAAAGTCAGGAGTGAGACAGAAGTCCATTTGAGTCCAGTGGAAAGGCAGTAGAACATCCCAGGTTGTTCTGCTGAAATGGGCCAGCGAGAAGAAAACCTGTAGTTCATGTTCTGAAGAAAACTGAAATAAAACCATGGGATAAGGATGCACAGCTGAGAAGAGACACTGAAAAAAAAAAAGACATTAGTATAGTAAACATGTTAATTGCCAGCGTGATCATTTTCTTAGGTGCTGTAACTCTCCCTCTCACCACTGAATTCCAAAAAAATGTAGCTATGCTTTTTTCTTAATGTATCTCCTAAAGCTTGTAGATATCCCATGAATGAAGAGAATTTACGCTATTTGACTAAACATTCCTGTAATACAATTATCAGCTGAAATCTACAGCAAAGCTCCCACAGGCTGAAGAGGGAGCAGACCAGGTCAAACTTTCAAGTAAATGTGAGGGCAGATTATCTTGGGAAAAAAACCCAAACACCCATACATACAAACAGTGGCAATTCACTAAAATCAAAAATACTACATTAAGATTCTAGCATTTCAAAAGTATATTAGAACTTCATTTGTTTTCTGAGAAGGACTTAACATTTATCATGTCTTTCTGGTATTTTCTATCTGCTGAAATAAAACTGAGCATAAGAAGTTGCATACCGGAAATGATAACTTGTGGTGTCACATTTCAGTATATAGAGTCTTAAATATTTATGTGCAAAAGTCATTTAGCTATAAGCCTGTTTCCTGTTTCAAACCAGATGCTGTTGCATAAGCTGAAAATATTTAGGAAAAGGTCTAGAATGATAAAGGATTTCATTTGTAACTGTGTCCTGTACGTAGTATCAAAGGACAATCCTGTGGACTTTTGAAAATGGAATTGGTTAGTCTTGTGTGTGCCTGGGGGCTGAGTTGTGTCACTCATTTCTGTGCATTTGCACAGAGTGGCACTTTCAATACAAAGAATAATTTGCATTTACAAGAGATGCATTTCCCTGAAAATCATTGTAGTTACACTTTCTCCTTGGAAAGTGTGAGAGTTTTATTTTTGTTTTGTTGTTCGTTGTTATTTGGGGGGTTATTTTTGTGTGTGTGAGGGGGTTTAAACTGTAATCAAGAAGGAAAGAAGAAAGAGAAGCAGCAACACGTTTGATCACAGATTAGAATATTCCTTGCAGCTCTCAACTCCTGGGAGGTACTGCAGTAAAGAGTAAAAAAAGAGTTAATCATGACCATAAAATTTTAGAAGGCTAGAGTTTGCTATATGATATTAAATTGGAAGAGATTTAAGTTCCTCCTAGAAAGTATAGTCCTAATTTCAAATGTACAGAATTTAGCACTGAACAAAATTAAACCCAGCTTTTTCAGCCTTCTGTATTTCAGTATTTCCATTAAATTTGAACCAAAAAAAATTCTTAAAATCAGAACAAGTATGAATTAGGGCACAACTCACATAAACTATCTCCAATAAATAAGAAACATCCCATTCCACATTGTCGTATACAGACTCTGATGATATTTCTTTTCAGCTACAATTAACTGCAATGGATATTAATAGATGCAACAAACTACAACAAGGGAATGTGTACCATGTGGTAATATGACATGATAGCAAGGCACTACCTGTATCAACACTTTCATCTAGTTTATCAGCTCTTTTTTTTTTTTAAATAAACACAACTATTTGATCCTTACATCTTCCTATTCCCCACATTCTGCACCCAGTTCAGGACCCCATTTTTGACAGGAACAGGAGACTCCAGATACTCACTTGCCATCCACATGATCACGGGCAATAAGACACTCTACATGCAGTGCTACTGGGAGAAAACCAAGCACGGGCTTGCCTTTGTTGGCACCAGAAGATTTCCTTGGCCTGTTGCTGTCCACCTTGCCACTGTCTCAAATGCCTGTTCTTACACCTGTAATCCTGGGTGACCTGCAAGAATTCCCTTCATAGGCTTCACACAGACCAGTCACCTGAAGGAGGGAAGTATGAGTGCAGTTCAGTCTGATTCTAGTGTATTCCTAAATCTTGCCTGAAATTAGATGTTGTTTCTAATACATTTTTAGAGGTACAGTATGCACTGGCCAGCTGTCAGCCCACAAACATTTACTACCCTGGCAGCTGACATTCTGAAACCAAACTGGTTTGCAAGGCACTAACAGTGCCTGAAGCAGCCAAAGGTGTGGGTGCATCTCACCCCTTTGATCCTGATGTTGATTCCTCTGAAAGTTTACTCTGAAATGGAAGACAGAATAAGTTTCCCACATAGTTTAATGTAGAAACTCTGCAGCCAGTCCTGGCAATCCCGTACATGTATAGAATCCTCAAACAGCATGTTTGTTATTGACACAACTGTTCAGGCCTCCGGAAGTCAAATGACCTTTCTGTCCTCCCATCTTCTGCAACAAGTCAAATCTCCATACCATCGTACTATAACTGTCTCTAAACAACTCACTGAATGTCTAGTCTGCTATACAAACAGGTCCTTTGAAAGCAGGAGCAATTAATTCAAAGGACCTGTGGTTTTCTCCTTCATTAGACTGAAACAAGAAGTTTCAGGGTAAGATCTGCTGCAAAAAAAGGTGTATTAACAAGCTAAGCTACTTCTGCACATCCTTGTTTAGGTTGGCAAGCTCTCCTCTGAACCAATTTTTAAGGCTACTCCACTTGGCAAAGCGCTAAGAAAATCCCAGAAATCCTAAAGCCAAATATGCCCAGGTTCAATACCTATAGGGCCAAGGAGAAGGTTGCAATTTTTTTTGCCTTTGTTTTTTCGATTTTACTTGGGACATGCAGTGCATGATGCTCAGCAACCTGTAATCTTGGAAGCAAACTGAATAACATGAGCCTGCCAAGATACAGCACGTCTGAGTGTTTATACATGTTCAACAAATGTGATTTATGTAATTAAACCAATAGAAACTTTTGTACATGCACAAGCCTTAATAAGTTTTCTCTCCAGACATGTGGCTTTCCAAACTAATGTGACAGTAAGGAGGGCTCCTATGGTTAGTACTTACAGAACACAGTACAGAGACATTACTGGGGTTCAACAGAAAATCTTTGGTACTTTTTATTCAACTACTTAAATATCACTGTCCACAAACACTGAAACAGCAGAAGGTACAATACACTTAAACCCAAAAGATAGCAGTTCATACATAATTTAATTTTAAAGTATTTTGAGACAATATTCTTACTTTAAAAAATATTTGCATTATTCACAGTGTTTGGAAGACTCATGAGATCATATTATCTCCTAATATTATTCAAAGAAAAAATATTTCAATCATAATAAGAAACAATACTTTTCTCCTAAAATTAACCATTAATATTTCCATTCACAAATAGGAGACCAAAGCCTGGAGGGATTCAGTCAGCTGCCCAAAATCACTGAGGAAATCTGAAGATTCCTAAATCCTGATTTTGAGCCTGAGTAAAAGGTTTTAATAACAATGACATCTTCTAGTTTTAAATAAGTTGTGTCTTTTCAAACTAAGCACTCCCATCACAATGAAGAAAAGGCCTGGTCAGTAGCAGATGTGGGAGAAAGGAAAAGGGGATTATGGAGAGCAGCAGCACAAACATTTGCTTTACTCAGAGCAGATGGGTAGGAGTTTAGAAAGATTTTTTAATTCTAAGGCCATAATGAAGGTCATAAAACAGTAAAACAGTACGGCTTTTCCTGACATTTCCAAGTTAAAATGCATTTGCCTTCCTCATTCTATACTGTAAGACTGTAATCTTGTCAGCAGCAAGTCATGGCTAGTAAGCATACTGCCCACTGCAAAAACAGACTGCAGAGGACTTTTCTAAGCAAATATTCATATCCAGAGAGAGGAAACTAATGTGAAAAGCTCACACACCAGATTTGGTTTTGTTTATAGATTATTCTCAAATTAAGAAATTCTTAGTGAAAATAAATCATGTCTTTATCTAAGAGATGGTGCTTCAGTACATACTGCTCTGTGTCTTCTCACGTATAAGCAGAATTTAACAATGGTTCACCATGATATGACTCTGTCTTGCACTTCAGTGAGTTTCTCAGCATTGAGCCTGCTTCTACAGACTGCTACTGAATGGCACAAATATTTAATCATCCACTAAACATTGTTAGAAAGAAATATTTAGAGACAGTGTTTTCATTTTGTTTCATAGCACTTAAGAAATGGAGTGGAACATGTTTCTGCAGCATCCTTCAGTTTGATGCAATTTAAACTCTCAGTACTTATTCTTGCAAGTGAGGAAAGATTTAAGGAGCAGATTCCAAGATTTTACAAGCTGCAATAAAAAGGATTTTTTCCCGTCTTTTATTCAGGCAAAGGTCTATTAAAGGCAGTGGTGAGTATACTTTTTTCTGAATAATGATAGCAATAGCCATTTCAACTGACTATACTTTGCTTTTATGCATATATTAATTTACAATATCAAAATGAACTAATACGAAATGAAATAAAATATAATGAAGTGATTAAATGCTTTGAAAAAGGACTACCTCTGAGTCATTATGTCAACTAGTCTCAATATATGCATTTGGAAATTGCAACATCCTCATCATAGAACAGTAGTTCGTTTTTTATTTAAATGATCCTCCGCAGATCACAGTAAACTGTGAGCATTGTTTTAGTTTGTGAAGATCTGAGGCAGAAGAAAAAAATATATATATTAGCTACACCACATGATGTTATTTTTAAGCATATTGCAAATCACTAAAGGGAATGTAACTTTTTAGACTTGAACCAAGAACAAAAGAAAAATAGGAAGACTGTAGTGTAAAAAGATTTTGATTGTATTCAGAACATTGCTTAAACACCCTGAAAGATCCAGATTTGATCTGTGAAAGGAAAAAAAAAGAAGAAAAGTCAGAACTTGCTGTTGACAGTTAAGAGTCAAAAAACTAAAACAGAAGAAAAACACTGAGAAAAAGAAACAAGTGTGATTGACTGATTAAAATAAACAGGGAGTTTATCTTAGCTTTTAAACACTTCCAGACAAACACCTTCCTTTAAAGCAATCACAACTGTTGAAAAGGATCTTTATACCAATTGATCTTTGTATCAGACAGTGACAATTCTTCCAACAAACAATAGGGTTGCTAGAGATTGAGAAAAATATCAGTAACACATTCATGTATTGTACACTTAACCCTCAAAAAAACCAAAAAAATGTTTTTCCGAAGGTAAATGATGAACAGAGAGTCCAACGATATTCTGTCAACACGGAGGTTAAACTGCAGTAGCCCCACAAATTTTGTCTGGTTTGTAGCACTCAGAACAGCAGTATAAAGGCTGATTCTCCATTCTGGGTGGAGAATTGGAAGCACTCCGTGCCTGGCAATGCTGGATAGATTTGTGATGAGAAAAAGTGTATGTCGTGCAAGAGGAAAGCCATTAGAGAAGGTTTTGAAGAAGTACTCCTAGGGGATAGTAGCTTTTTCTTGTACTTATATGCTGGCATACCATGACATTCTTCATGGGACTCAAGGCAAATTTATCATGTGAAGAAAGTTTCCTTTTGTGCTTAGTAAACATGATTAGTCCTTAATTTGTAGCAAGAATGACTTACACAGGTGAAGTTCACACAAGAATGCATACAGCATTTGGGGATTTAATATCTCGCATTGGTGTGTCCCTTTAGGTCTGCTATGGTTCTGAAGGAGACAAGAAAAGGTGTTTCAAGACCTTTTTTTAGCTAGTTTGTTCCAGGAACAGAAATGCTACCTGCTTGACTCCAACAAATACACAAAGCAAACATCTATATCAGATGAGGACTTCAGTCTTGTTCCCTTTCCACTTCTGCTGCCATTTTGTCTGGAAAGATCTTCCTGCATTTATATAAAGATGATGGCGTTTGTTTTTCTCATAAACATGAATTAAAATTCTAGAGCTGTTACAGGTGCTGACATAGACCTGTTTTAAGAACACTGGCTTTATTAATTAATTTTTTTTTACCTGAAGTATTTTCACTTTCCATTGGCTCACTCTTTCTTTCTAAAAAGAATGATTTCATATATTTGCACATTCAACAATGAGTGAGACTCTTAGATACCATAGACATAATGCTCACAAACTTTTTGGTTGCTACCCTTATGAATAGGGACCCAAAATTCATAATGTAAGATAATCATTAGAAAAATCAGCAACTGGAGGAGGTCAGACCTGAGTACTACATTTTGAAAAGTCAAGGGCTTAATATTCTCCAGACATTTCCAGGGAATAATAGTGCTTTGATGAAACTTGGCTATTCATAGTAAATTAAACTGTAGTACAGCATCTGTTAGTGCTGTGTGCCATGAAAATATGGGCTCATGTCAAGGCAGAGAATGCTGCAAGGAACTCACTCAGAAGCTTGAGCTTTCTCCAACAATCTCAAAATACAGGTTTCTGTGCCATCTCAAGTTGCATACAACCTGTCTGTTGCCCAGATATAAAAGGCTATTGGTCAACATCACTCAATCAGAACTTGTTTAGCAGAGATAAAGCTTATGTTCAGGTTTCTGTGTCATTGTTAGTTCAGCATGTCTAAGTTACTTTAGCTCTCCAAGTTCACCAGTTTAGGCTGTAAAATTTTTTGGGCTCAAAGTATAAGTATGTGAGACTAAACAGACCAACACCAACTAGGCAGACGGAGTGTTCAAAATATTTTTAAAGTGATACTTTTTAGAGGTGCCTGGATAGAAAGGGTCAGGTAGATATGAAAGTCTTCTGTTGAGAAGAAGCAGCAGACCTTTACTTTCCATTTAAATCTTCCTCAAAATCAACTAGAGTTTGGACACTTTTAAGAACAGAATATAATCAGTTTTGTCTATTTAGTGCCCACTGAGTTCACCCAATATATTACTACTATCTTCAGCAGAATGTTTTTTTGACTTCTTCTAACCGTTACTCAGAGATTTTAAGAGAAAACTCATGAAAATTTTTGAAACTTGCAGGGCAAATTATATGTATATTTTAATTCAAGAACAAACTTAGGAATAAATTATAGAAGACTCTGAAATAGCTGGTCTGTTAAAGTAACTGAGTGAGAAGCTACGTACTTCCTTTAACTACTGTAGTGTAAGCTGAGTTTTCATCCACTTAAGATTACATGGTCTGTCCTTCAGAAAGTTACTCTCTTTGGCTTTTCTTAGATGTAGTCAGAACTGTTCTGTGTTTCCCTAATTACAAACACATTTCTTTCTTCATGCAATATTCCTAAGTATGCAGCAACCACCTTCTTGCCAAAGCTTTCTGGCATTTTTTTCCAGTTAGAATCCAAATCTACATTTTTCTGTGAGAAAAGCTCTAGGAAAGACTGTAAACAGGACAATTATGTAGCAGTATGGTTTTAAATGCAAGTTTTACTTGAACATTGTTATGAATGTATGGGGTTTTACTTCCTAGTGAGTTGAGGAGTCGCAATGCTGTTGTTCCTAAAGCATAAATGTGTTTTCATTAATGTAAATTTCAAGAATTCTGTAAGACTTTAAACAGAAACTATGAGGAAGATAAAAAGATCTGCAGAAAGTTACAATCATTGTAATGGTCTAAAATCTCTAATCTGTGTCAATTTTGTCTGGCCTCCTTTATCTCACCCTGTGGAATAGCTCTGGAAAGGAGCCAACCAACCAACAACCCCATAAGGAATGGAGCTTACTTTTCTTTATCCTTTACACATGCCAAAACCACCTCATGTTAGAAGATAATTTGCAGAGTTTTGGAAAACAGTAATAAAAATATTTTCAAGAGATGAGTTAAGTGGGAACTCAACAACTATCAACAATTTTTGATATTTGGAATTAAAATCCCCTGTGACACGCTAGAACAGGAAAATTTTTTGCGACAAATTTCCTGGGAGACTTTTGTAGGGGACCTTTACAGGACATCTGTTTCAACTGGCTGCATGAGCAGGGACATCTGCAACTAGAACAGGCTTCTCAGAGTCCCAGCTTACCTTGTCTTTAATGTTTCCAGGGATGGGGCATCTACTGCCTCTCCAGGCAACCTCTATTTTATTACTCTCATTGTTAAAAGCTTCTTCCTTATATGCAATTTGAATCAAGTTTCTTTTAAGATAAAACCTTTACCTCTTCTTCTATTGCAATAGGCCCTGCTGAAAAGTCTGTCTCCAGTTTTCTTGTAGGTCCCTTTTAGGTACTGTATGGAGCCTTCTCTTCTGCAGGCTGAGTATCCTCAACTCTCTACCTGTTTTCACAGGAGAGGTGCTCCAGCCCTCTGATCATCTTCATGATGCTACTCTGGACTTGCTCCAACAGATCTATGTCCTTCTTATGTTGGGGACCCCAGAGCTGGATGCAGCAGTCCAGGTGGGGTCTTACCAGAGCAGAGAGGCAAAATCACCTCTCTCAACTTGTTGGCCTTGCTGATTTTGATGCAGCCCAGCATGCAGCTGGCTTTTTGGGCTGCAAATGCACATTTCTGGGTCATGTCCAATCTTTAACCCACCAGTATTCCTAATTCTCTCTCTGCAGGGATGCTCTGAATGTCTTCATCCCCCAGCCTGTATTGATAGCAGCAGCTGACCTGACCCAGCTGCAGCACCTTGTCATTGTCCCTGGTTCCCATAGGTCCACTGCTCCAGCTTGTCTGGGTCCCTCTGGATGTCATCCCATCCTTCAGGTATGTCAGCTGCAACATTCGGCTTGGTGTCATCTGCAAACTTGCGGAGGGTGCACTCTCAAAAGCGTCCTCAAGAGACCTTAAATGAAAGTTAGTGGAAAGTTTTGGAAGTTATTGATTCAAAGAAAGAGAAGAAATTTTGATTGCTACATCAACCATTGCTCACAGAACAGACTTGCTGTTTCCATTCAGGTATCACTTTAAACAACTCTCATTTATTTATTAATTAGAGACATTGAACTGTGTGAGTTACTATCTATTCCATTAGGAAGGAAAATGTAGTAAAATGCACTTGAATGTCCGTTATTCAAAGGTGTAAATGAACTGTTTAAAAGTGTTAGATCAAATTTTGAAGTAATACTCTTTCAAAACATTTAGACTGTTGATTATCCTGTGTTAAGCAAACAACCTTCACTTTCAAGAGCAAAATTTAAGACAGGATTGTACCCTTTCCTGGTTCTCAATGAAGAACATCTTCAAAATAACTTTAGGTGAAAAGCTGTGAACAAAGCAGTTCCTCCTTACAGGTCATGGAATGAAAACATGGGTGGTTTTGAGCAAAGTTTGTCACATTCTCAGCTGTTCTGTTGCCTGATAAAGTCTCCTTGGATCTGTACTGCTACCCACCTTTTGTTCAAGTGGGCAAATGGCTTTTGTTTTTGAAAGCAAATGATCTAAATTGCATTCTAACTCCAGGCATTAAGTGTCTGGAAACTCTGGTGTGCAACCTATTGATTAATACTACATTTCTGGATAACCCTTGTGTTCACTAATAACTGAATGACTCTTAAAAGATCAAAGTAATACTCTCTTGTTTCCATTAAACGATTCCCCAAGAGTAGTGATGAGTTAGTTTACTTTTCCCTGAACAAACCGTTATTATAGCCAAAGTTACCTTTCTTCTTCTGGGAAATTCAGTTTTGCATAGAGATTAACTTCTACTTGCATTTTGTCAGAGAAGCACTCACAGGCCTATATCTCATGTTGCCCCAATTAGCTGGTTATGAACAGATTTGCAGCTTTAAAATTTATTTAGGTATTTATATATTCCTATTGAATTATGCAGTCATTGCCCATCAGTGAAAAAATTGCTCATATCAGCATCAGAAGAAAGTTGTTTCATATCAGAAGTGGCAGAAACCTTACTAGTAAGTGACCATATTTGCATACAATTTTAAACAGTATTCATTCACCTGTCTCTAAGTTATATGTGTTGACCAAGAGAACTCACACTTCTTTTTGTCTTCAGATTGAAGGAGAAAAAATAGAGTATTCTAACCTCTCAGAGAAAAAAAATGAAATTTATCTTGTTTTATTTGACACAATTGTTGAAATATTGAGGTGACTAATGTAGTTTTATGTACAAAATTATGTAGGAATGGGTCTGGAACCGTGAGTATCTCTCCAACAATACACGTATAAAAATTACAAGGATGTTTTTCGTCTGTTATTCAAATATATTCCAATCATATGTGCTTGCCAACATACCCCAGAGAGGCAGACACAGCAGTGAGGATTGGGCTCCATAGGAACAGCTGCTGTGCCATGAGATAGCCATGAGAGCAGAATTTTAAAGACTAACCTAGAACACAACTATATACTGATTCGGTCACACTAGGTAAACTTTTCTTCACCACTTTTCTATAAACACGAGTTCTTGCATCACAGATAATTGGGGTGTGATTGAAGGGAAGAAATCAAGTGGAAACATAATCTGAATACAAAAGAAACTATCAAACAAATCCCTACACAGGTGAAATATAAAAATATCCCCTATATTCAATCCAGTGGATTTTACACGGCATTTTCACTACAGAAACAGAAGCAGGTCTTTAAATGCCAGAAAGTATATAAACCACCATAAAATGTTTCCCAGTACTTAATATAAATATTTTGCATTTAAAATGCTGTAGCTAACACAAAAGCCTTGAAAAGCAGTGTACAGACCCATTTCAAAACTTGTGTCATCACCTAGGTATTTACTAAACTGTTCTCTTAAATTCAGGTGGCTAAATAATACTTAGCAGAGAAGCCACTTTAATAAGCTGGAGAATGGAAAAAAGAACTCGAGAGATCCTGATTTCCAGTTCTTTCATCTGTCTTCCACTAACACAATCAGAAATATTACAGGCAATTAAAAAAACATTCTAAGCATTACAAGAACATATAGCTTAAGCTCAATGGTTAAAACAGCTATAAAGTAAAACAAGTTTCAGTGGTTAAGTTGAATGTATGGAATGCTCTATCAAAAGAGATTGAGTTTTATAGATGTAGTTACTTTTCAAACGATAGAGAGAAGCAGAGTTTAAACCTCTTTCTTTAGCATCAGCATTTCCATTACAAATCCATTTTTTATGTATCTTTAATACTTCAACATGTAACTTGGCAACATTGGCACACAGATTATTTTTACCATGTGGTATATTCTGTAGTACAAATACCTGTACAAAACAATAGCATTTTTTTAACAATATGGAAGCACTTTTAATCCCATCCACTTGATATGTTAGCGGTACTGAAAAGGTTCATGTTCTGAATGAACAACAGAGGTTGTGCTCAGCTAGGGGTTAATTACATTGTGTGTGAAGCCTGAGGAACCCAGAGTATGAAAAGGCATCTTCAGAATTACTACAGGCCTATTGAATGTACAGTTACATGTTTTCAGTGAATACAGCGAGTTCCAGTGCTTATCAAGTTTTCAGTTTTCTCAGTGATACTGAGAGACCTTGCGTATTCAAGTTTAATGCAAACAGATGAATTAGAGGTACAAAGAACAATTGCTTAATATTTGCAAATATTTGAACTTCTCTTACTTGAACATATTTAAACTGGTTTTAGTTTAGTCTGCTTTTCAGGTGTGGACTGATTTTTTTGGGTGTGGATGCTTTAGGGAATGTCAAGTGTCTTCATAAGAATGATGCTTTTCTTGTTGTGCTTGAATCTTTTGTTTGCTAAGTTGTCTTTAAGGCAGTACTGGCAAGTGATTACATTTTTCACCCTAACCCAGAAAAGACTTATGAACACAGTTAGGTTTATGTACTGTGAGTGGCCTCATTGACTGGTGATTTAGTGCAATGTTTCACAGACTTTTTTTTAACTTAAGTCCCTTGAGAGGATGTAATAATACAAAATGGACTTACCATAAATTTTTGCTTTGAAAAGAACAGAAGCAAAAATATATGTACTTAAAACTCATATAGATTTTATATTCTGTACTGTAAACTAGTTAGAAATACTTACTACTAAAACAATTGAAGTAAGTAAAAAATAACGAATAATTAATACCTGCATCTTGTACTCTAGAAAATACAGTGCTTTGCCACCTGTAATTTATATTCATATACCCTGAGCATAGGTACACCCCCATTTCAAGATTATATCCTTTGAGGAAGGGATTATCAAAATGTCTGGGTAAAACAGAACCTTAAGGATATTGCTCATATAAGGCATAATGATAAGTGGAACGTTTTGTTCATTTTCTACAGACCATATAAACCCCACAGGAGAAGCTTTCAGTAAGTATGTGGGAAAGTGTTAGTCCCTCTCCACTCAAGTCTCTACATAAAAGCAGATTACTCAGGGTTTTATAGGAAAAGAGTGAATGCTGAAATGTTGTCTGGAATGGCATGAGGTGATGTATTTCACAATAACAGTCAATTTGATAACAGAAAATCCAACAGCCCCAGGTAATCATGGCAGTCATGTTACTGCGCCTTTAAGTCTACTGGACTTACTCCTTACTGTCTCCATGTCACTAGAAATGACAGTTCCATTGCCAGACCTCTTATCTTTCTAGCCAAAGACTCTTTTAGCAGAACCAAACAGTAACAGCTCTTTACTGCAACACCCACTTCCAAACTTCCTTGTTTGTTGTGCCTCTGGAGCTTTATTTTTGTGCTCAGTCTTGTCTAGGGTGGAGGAGTCTAGAAGGATGAAAAGTCTCACTGTCTGGCCTAGCCTGGATCAGTCCCACCCATGCATTTCCTATACAAGACTCATTGAAGTGCTTAGGCGCTGTTGGCAAGTTGGTCTGAAAATGCAGAGGGGGATGTTATGCTAAGTCCACAAAATACTTCTTTTCTAAGTTAATGAATAAAGAAAGATATTAAGGAGGCCAAAGCAAGGGCAGCAAAGAAAGGTGAAATTCTACAACTGCATTACTGTTGTTGCAGTAATTTCGCAGTATCCTGGAACTTATCAGATTCTTGCACTGTGTGAAGGAAACGTTTGTCCTTGAATAATGTATCACCACATTTGCAGTGTTTTTTAAACAAGTCTTCCTGCCGTCATTATTTCCCTTTATTCTCTGCTCTGAGATGTAATCGATTTTAATTGCAAATGGAATATTTTTACAGTGTTTAAATAAAATGTATGAAAGATTTGATTCTTCAAAGTCCTGTAGCAGAAGGGAAAAAAGAAGTTTGCACGCAAACTAATAAAGGAAAAAGCAACTGATGTAAAATAATTCTTTGCATAACCCTTTTGTTATGAAAAGAAGTCTATGGGATTAACAATTCTGTAAGGACTGTATCAAGCAGTTAATACTTGTTTTTTATAGAATCCTCTCCCACCATACTTCAAGAATTTCCTCTAAAATAGGAGAAAAATGGAAGTTAGAGACTGTCAAGTTACTAGGATGTTTCCACCACCACAGAGGAAAGTAACTGGAAGAGCGAAAGCACACAGAGTGGTATGTAATGAATAAATGTGTGATTCAGTGAAGAGTAGAGCATGTACAGCCTGAAGATGGTGGAGAATCACACATTGCATGGACCTAACTGACAAAGCATTTTCATCATCAAAGTCGTGTTGTACAGTCTCACTCACCTTCTCCTTTCTTTCTTTTTCTTCATCTTATTTCCCCTCTAATCTGCCATAAACATGATTTAAACACCTTCAGTTTATCATCTAAACACCACTCAAGTGGAAGACATATAATGAAATAGCAGCACGGTGCTAGCAAATAGCAGAAGCACACTAATTTAGAGACCACTGGACTTGTGAGTTATTTCCTGAGTGCAATGTCTGATAAAAAGAATCTGATACCAAATGACTCTTAGGAGTGATTATATTAAAACTCATAAAAATAGCAAGAGTGAACCTTTTTTGCCAAAACAGGTTTAGGTGATTTCTACAAAATTATGTCTTTATTTTGTGAATCAAAATGTTCTTATTTGCATCCTTCACATGGGATTATTTAGCCAGAGCTAAACACAATAATAATAATAACCCTTATTTTTTTGATGTTGCAGAGCTTAAAATATTAAAATATCATTTAGAACATTTTACCTTTCACTTTGAGACTGTTCTCTTCCTGCCACTAGCACTCCATGGCATTCTTCATAGCAGACATCTTTCCCTACACCTCATGCTTTGCACCAATATGGAAAAAAATTACAGAGATTTCCAAAGGCTGTAATTTTACAGATTTTGGGGGTGGAGAAATGGAAACAGACTTTAAGAATCTAGCCTTCAATGCAGAGACAACCACAAAAATTTAAAGATTCCTTTTCTGTTTGGCTGTGTTTCATCAGGAGCAGTTAGATGGTATTTTCACTTTTGTCTCCATTTCCAGTCAACTACAGTACAAAATTTGAAGCAAAGATATGGAAAAATTTTTATTATCCATATAGATTAATGACAACTTTCTTCAATACAAATGGAATATTATTGCCATGTATAATCAGATGTAATTTAGTCTCTAACTTGACAGTAACAGGCATCCAAACCAAATACTCTTGTAACAATATTAAAAAATTCAAAGTCCTCAAAATTTGTAAGATCTCAGTTTGGACCTTGTTTCTTATGTTTTTTTTTTCTTTTCCCCTTAAAGTTGTTAATTTTAATCTTTGCCTTTATTTGCAAAAAGCAGAGGAATTAAAATTGTCATTTGGTACAATCCCATTTTCAGGAAAATAATGGCGTTAATTGATTAAAAATCTTTAAAAGCTTTTTAAGTAACTTAATGGACTCAAAATGGCTATCTCAAGAAAATCAACATTTTAGAGAGAAAATTAATCATTATTGTAAAATCTTTGGAAAAGATCTGTAAGAAACCTATAGGAGATCTTCTGCAATAAAAAAGTAATCACTCACTTTTTTTTTTTACATACCAAAAAAATCACATATTATCTACTTTCTCCTTACACGCACTTACAAAAATAATTACACAGAAGTTGTTGGGATTTATTTATGAGTTAGTAATCAACCATATGAGTAAGGACTGCACACATTCACCTCATAGCGCATAAAAGCAATAAGGAGATCAGGTTACAGTATGAAAGATTTTACGCTTTCAAGATTTGATAATTCTAAATGTTGCCTAATCAAAAGACCAAGAACATTTTGAACTCTTAAGGCAAAACTCCACCTAGTGAAAAAGAAAATTGCAAAAGAGATACAGATGGCAAGGAAGTCAAATTTGTCAGATTATTAATGTAAAGAAGGTGAATTTATCTCTCTCGGAGAATTGCTTTAGTTTTGAACAAAACCATACATCTTTCCCTTTCTAAACAGTAGACTCCATTTGCAATCTCAACATGGCAAGGCTATTTAATAGATTATTCAAGGAGAATTCTAATATGTAATGAAAGGCATCACCATTATTCAAGTTGACACAAACCCCTTAGATATCCTTTTTAATTAACCAGATAAGGCAGTGTAGGAGTAGTTTCATCCTGATGCCACAGCTCTACCTGAGCTTCTCAGTGATCTGATGTGACAAATGACTTACTAATTTTACCACACACCCACATTTAAAAGTGTACTGTAAAAGATCAGCTTCCATAACCCCTTAAATGGAGAGGACACATAGTTTTGAAAAGTTTCTTGCAAAATCAAAAATCAAGGTTTTGATAATCAAATACATATAAACTGTAACACAGACTAGTTAAAATACCCAGATGCAGCTTGCACATACTTCTGAAGGAGACGGATTAGAATTCAGGGAAGATAGTTCCTTCTCTAAGGCTTTAAAACTGGAAACTAAACTTCAGCCTCAATATTGCCCTCTATGCTGACTTTCATATACTAATAAGGTATTGGTGACCCCAAGAGCACAACTGCTTTCATCCCCCAGCGGCCTACAAGGTGTATGGTCATCCCTCCTCCTCCATTCCTTCCTCCTTCCTTTCTCCACATTTATAAAGGAGCCATTAGGAATGGTGAAGATGTGAAACACCCTCCTTAACAACACAAGAATGACATGTCTCCAGTACAAGAAATCAATGACATGAAATAAATGCCATTATATATTAATACGACCTAGACTGGAATGAATAGTGGCTGGTTCAAACTGAGACTTCAGCAAGTCCTAAGTGAAACTGTGACTAATAAAGAGGCCTTTTCTCTTACTGAAATGATGGGCCCCTCTGTTGTCAAATAAGCTTTGCCATTCAGAGCAACCCAGAGGATCAAGTTTGCTAAGTGCTAAATATTTAGATTTGAAAGGGGGTTTGAAGGGTGAAAGAATGTCTTTGCATGTCTTTGGGGTATTAAGTAATAATTCTTTTTCTCAGAGGAGTCACCTCACAATGACACATGCAATACATTCAAAGCAGACTAATGTTAGCTGGTAATTAAAATGGAATACAAAAGCTCCACCTTATATAAAATATATCAGCAGCCTATCACCTTACCAGGACACTTGAGAAAATAATAATGGAATAATGTATTATTCCATACCTTTCAGTGGCTTGCAGTTCACATTTAGTGCCAGTTCAAGGCTGTGAACCTACTCCTTGGTGTATTCACCTGTTTTATGCCTGCATTACTGACAGACTTCTGCTCTATTTATGATTCAGAAAGACAACTGTATTCCACTGGCACAACACAATACTGATTATAATTTTGAGACATCATTTACAGACAAACCAAAGGGAGATGAAGACTCCACTAAGATCATCGTACCATCATTCTTCATTACTCAGTAAACACTTTTCTATTCTAGTATGCAGTCCTTCAGAAACTTGTCTAGCCTTGTGACCTCACTATACATGAATTTACACAAATAAGAAGCTGAAAATCAGAATATGAATAAGAAACACTTTTTGAACAATTTTTGTCTTTAATATATAGAT
This sequence comes from Campylorhamphus procurvoides, assembly GCA_013396655.1. Taxonomy (NCBI): domain Eukaryota; kingdom Metazoa; phylum Chordata; class Aves; order Passeriformes; family Dendrocolaptidae; genus Campylorhamphus; species Campylorhamphus procurvoides. The sequence continues at coordinate 575,185 of WBMV01003400.1, forward strand.
ATTTGCCCCTGAGAACACAGTTGCCTTCCTTGAATAGCAAACTCTCTAGACACTGATATCACAACAGTGAGGAAAATGACTTACTGTTTCTTAAGTGACTGTGTTAAGAGGACATAGCCTTTAGGAACAACTGTTAACTCTGATTCCTCTGCAGTATCAAGGTATGTTTAGTCCACAATAACAAAAATTTTTTAGGAAATCATTCAGTCAATTTTTCTTCAGGATTATTCATTACATTATACTGAAGGTATTTTGTTGTTTATTTTCATTTTATTTGCTTGTACTAAGAGTGTAGCTTCAATTATTATTTTTATTGAGAAACTGTTTTACTTATTTCAGATTCTCCCTGGTGTTCAGCCCAGCATTCCTTTTCTGAATCTGCAAAACATTGATTTAAGGTAAACTAAGAATCAAGAACACATGCCGGCAGTATTTGTGCAAATCTTCTGAGGAGTTAGAAACAACCCACAATCACTCAAAACTTAAAGTCTTTTATATGAGGTTGTGGAATGACCGAGATTTGATGCTCGGAAATTGGTGACTTTTTTCTTTCAGTTGAAGCTAGGAATGGCATATGAACACAAATTTTGAAACAGCTTGGTTACAATATTTCTAAACTTGTGTTTATATTTATTTCAAGCTCCAGTTTCCGTATTTAGCTCGAATTTTGATTGGAATGATGTGAATGTAAGCTCACCAGAGACAACTGAGACAAGCAGGACTACCGAAGGTTGCCGTTCCCATTTGCAGAATATCTGCCCCCTAATTTGCTGGTTCCTGGAACCAGTACCTAAACGTGCGCGCCCTCCCGGAGGCTGCGGGTCCGCGGGTGGGTAGGTTGTGCATCACTGCCATCTTCGGTACGCGGGAGGAATCGCCCGTGCGACGGTCATTCGAATGAAACATGTTGGAATACCTCATTTAAATATAATCAGATGGTTGAAATTTGACAGCAGAATGGAACAGATTTTTCCACTGTTTGCAATGCTACAGAAATCAATAGACACAGCTTTTCTGTGCTGTATGCATATTTAAAAAAAATATTTGGAGAATGAAAATCCTTGCACAATAAATAGGAAAATTAAAATATCTCATATCACATTGCCAAATGATGGGGTAATAGACACAAACATATTGTTCTGCAAAAAACTGCTTTAAGAAGAAAAAGTATGAATTGATTCATTTAGTCAAACAGTGCTTGAACAGATGGTGTGATTAACAACTAGTATGTTAGCCATCTCAGGAGCTTACAGGAAAAGTAAACAAATGCCTTTAAAACATATCACTTTATTCTCCAAAAGGTATTTTCATTCATTTTTTACAAATATGTGAAAATTTATATCTTTACAATAGAGCTATTAATATTTGGAATATAGTCATCAGACATGTCTGGCAGTTAAAATTGTTTAAGTTCTGCTTTTTAATGCAACCTTGAGAACTTGCAAGTTCTGGGTTTCACCTGACCAGCTGAACTTTCACACTGGTTACAATATGTGGAAAAAGTGGAGTAATATTCATCATTCAAACTTTAATGAGTGGTCTAGTATCAATCAATAAGTACTGTATGAGGCATTGCTTGAAATAGGCCTGATTTTCATGTAAGAAATATGTCACATCATTTTAACAGGGCAAAAGCCCTAAAAGCAGCCTGAGGAGACAAGCGCAGAAAATGCCAAAGGGATTTTTTCGCCACCAGCAGGAGATGGAACCAAAAAAAGATATTGGCTTGTGCTGTGCTTTAACAGTTCTCAGGTAATCATGACAGTCAGTATAAATGAGAACAAGTCGTTTGCTCACTCAGTTGGACAGGACTTGGAAGACTCTTCCAGCACTGTGTTTTTGAGAAGTGCCTTGCGCAGTTGCTATGTATGACCTTTCTCTTTGGATCAGTTTTCAGTAAACACATTTTGAAACAGAATAAAAAAAGAAAAAGAATTATACTAGCAGCACTGCGGAATAATACCAAGAGTATTGAGCAGGAGAACAGGAACAGAAACAGAATTCATTCTCATTATCATCTAGAAAATGTATCATATGCATAGTAGTATTCCACAGCAAGCCAGGTCTCAGGTCAGATCCAAAGGCCACATGACTTAGCCAATGTGTTGCCAAGTCCAAGTTAGGCACTGCCCCATAGATCAGACTCAGAGCAGTGCTTGTGCTATCACTCTGCTTTGTATAAAGCCTGAAGAATTTGTTATTTTTCCTTGCATTTGACCTCAGACTACCATAAACATGTTCAACCTTAAACCATGTACAAAATAAATAAGCAGAAACTTTAAATATGGTCCATATTAACATGAGATTGCTTTATGTTTATGGACATAAACATAATCTTACAGCAACAGGACTTTCCTTCAGTAATGAAGACTGGGTCATCCCTGGCTGAGGAAAGAAGTCAACCATATTCTTCTGATGTCTCATCATGACACCTCTTGGTTCTATTATTTATTCATCCAGATAGAAAAAGGGAATGCCAGTGTAATTAATATAGAATGTAAGTTGCTGCCAGCCAGTTCAGTTTAGATAAATCTGTCAAAATCAACAGAAAAAGATTAAACTAAAAATATATTTGCTTGATTCTAATGTAGCTGGCATATGAGAGGGAATCATGTTATCAAAACATTCGTAAAGACTTGTGTCTGGTAATATTGCCTAACTCTGACAATGCACAGCTTATTTCAAGATGTTCTTTGCTGAAAAATGAGAGAATTCATTTAAGGTTTCCTTATCTCCTCTCATGGTGTTTTCCTAACCTTTGCATTAGCCAGAATATCTGTTTCAGAAACAACAGTTTGAAGAAATCTTTGCTGTATATTAATGGAACTGATTTTTTTTTCTGGAAAAGACCAAGGGACAAAGAGTACAGATCAGTGCATTGGATTGAATTTTCATTCTTTCATTTTCACAGCTTGGTTGTAAAAGAAACATGCAGAAAACACAGTAGCGACTGGGATGATATTCTGGATTACATGTGAAATCAGTCTTAACCACCAAAGAAAAGTTCTAATTAACAATAGATTATTCTATTCATCTACCTGAACTTGTGTAAGGCATTTGGCACTATTCCACAGGACATCCTTTTCTCTAAACTAGAGAGCACGGATTTGATAGATGGACGACTTGGTGGATAAGGAATTGGCTGGACGGTTGCACTCACAAAGTCGTGGTCAGCAGCTCTATGTCCAAGTAGAGAGCAGTAGCAAGTGGTGTTTCTCAGGGAACTGGGATGAGCAGTTTAACATCTTTGTCAGTGACATGGATAGTGGGAGTGCACTTTCCATTTTCCAATGACACCAAGCTGTGTGATGCAGTTGACATGCAGCAGAGAAGGGATGCCAGCCATAGGGACCCTGACAGGCTTGAGAGGTGTGACCATGCAAATCTCATGGAGTATAGCAAGGCCAAGTGCAGTGCTAGGTCAGGGCAATGCCAAACACAAATGCAGGCTGTGCAGAGAGTGGATTGAGAGCAATTCTGAGGAGAAAGAATTGTGGGGCTTGGTTGAAGAGAAGTTCAACATGACCCAGCAGTGCATTCTGTCAGCCCAGAAAGCCAATCGTATCCTGAGCTGCATCAAAAGCAGCATGGCCAGCAGGGTGAGAGAGGTGATTCTGCCCCTCTATTCTGCTGTCATGAGACCCCACTTGAAGTGTTGCATCCAGCTCTGGTGTCCCCAGCATGAGATGAACATGGACCTGTTGGAACAAGTCTGGAGGCTGAAAAGGTGCTTGGAAGGCTGGAGCACCTCTCCTGTTAAGACAGGCTGAGAGAATTGGGACTGTTCAACCTTGAGAAGCAAAGGTTCCAGGGAGACCCTAGAGCACCTTCCAGTACCTGAAGGGATACTACAAGAGAGCAGGAGAGGGAGTTTTGTCCAGGGCATGCAGTGATAGGACAAGGGGGAATGGTTTTAAACTAAAAGAGGAGAGGGTTAGATTAGATATAAGGCAGAAATTCTTTACTGTGAGGGTGGTGAGGCACTGGAACAGTCCAGGGAAATTGTGTATGCCCATCCCTGATAACTTTCCAGGAAAGGTTGAATGGGACTTGGAGCAACCTGGTCTAGTGAAAGGTGTCTCTGTCCATGGCATGTCTGTTGTGTTGGAAGGGACCTTAAAGGTCCCTTCCAACACAAACCATTATATGATTCCATGATATTTACTGATAAAAATACCTCACTAGCTTCACATCTTTCAAGCTTTCCTTTGCCATGATACACTAGTAAATTGACAACTACCTCACTTATTGTCTTATTATTTCTTTTTTCTTTTTTTTTTCCATTCTGTCCTTTCTCTTTTCTGATTAGAACTTTTATTTTTGGAGAGCAGGGATTATCTTCTTGATGTATGCTGATATGGCACAAAACCAGGGAGAATGTGTAACTGAGGCTTGAAGGCACTTCAGTTATAAATTCATGTTTTAAAATACGCAGATCTAGAATTGTTCTCAAAATGTGAGGTGCACAGACGGTGATATTGTACACGAAGTCTAAAAACAATATACAGGAGAGCTAGAGATAGAAAGCATTATCTGAACTCTGATCCTAACTGAGAGAATACAGTCATTGTGAGGTGGTATTAAAGTTTTCATACTTCATACAACTAGTATTTTTGGGGAGTTACACTGCTGCATTTTTACTTTGTAGAAAGAGGGTTTTGCTGCTATGTTATATAAAAGTGTTTGCCTAAATTTTAAGTGCCCTTGGTAGTCTTAAGAATATACTATTAAATAGCTGACAGATCAAATGCAAACCCCCACAAAAGTTTACTGCCCAAAATTGCACATCAGTGACATGCAAAGATGAGGGAATGAAAAACCCCATTTTAATACATAGGCAGCCAAGTGCACATGGTCATAGCTCAAGAAGCATATGAAGAAATCAAATGTCAGAGATGAAAAATTCCCAACTAGCCACCAACTCCATTAAGAAAATTTACAGTTAGGATGTTCTCCTGGATCACAACTGCAATAGCTCAAATAAGGAGATGAGTAGTGAATAATTTGTAGCTTTACACATTAAAATACATGGTGTTGATCACTTGGTAAAAACGTAGGACTCTGGTTCACAGGGCTAAAATGTATTACTTTTCATCCTAAGGTAGTTTCCAAACCTCATTTATGCATCAAGACCTTACTTTAAAATGAATCATACAAGCTGACACAAAATCTATTATTCTCTATAGTACATTGGTTCAAAAGTGAAAATATTGTGAACTTGTAGGTTTGGGCATTACCATGACTTTCTGAGGTTTTAAAAGCTGAGGAAAACCAAATTTTTACATATTTCCCTACTAAGGAAATCAGCAGGCATTTCATGGGCTCTTTTATGAGATATGTTGGAACTAGATGATCTTTAAGGTCCCTTCCAACACAAACCTTTCTGTCATTCTATGATACTGGAAGAAAAGAAAGAAGAAAACTAACAGAATTGGAAAGTAATCAAATTATTCACTTGCACTACAATGAATCAAACTTCACCTTTGCTAGTCAGATCTTCCTGGGCTTTCTTTTTAGTCATGGAAAAATTTAAAAAGTCCCTTAGAAGTGCTCCTCTTTCTCTGATTCTAAAGGAACTTGTTTCTCCTCAGTCTTTATATAGCAAAGCAAACAGGATTAGCCTAGCAAGGGCTTCGCTATTTGGTGTACATTTTACTATTGGAATGTTTGCTTCTTCTAGAACTTTTCTATCTCCCTTTGCAAAACAAAACAAGAAAAAAAACCCAAATCCCAGTTTTCCTTGTTATTATACTTTGGAAGTAAATCTTTGTTCCCCTGCCCCAGCTTCCTTCATTTGGCAAAACAGGAAATGAAATTTTCATTTCTGAGTGCTGAAGCTGTGTTCTGCAAAGTAAATACCATGCAGATTTCAAGTATGTTTATGTAGTAGTTCTTTACTCTTCTCTGGCCAGGACTACTTCTGATTTCTTGCTATGATCCAAAACTCATAACTTGCTTGCAACCACCACGGTTTCCCTAACACTCAGTTTGGAAACTATAGCACAGGTAGGACTGCTAAATGCTCATGGAACTAAACCTGCCTCCTTGAGGTAAACATTCCTGCTGTGTAAATTTGGAACCTCTGAATCTGAAGTGCACTTACAGCTTCCTATTCCTACCTACATTCCAGGCCTATATCTAAGTGTTCCACTGCATTGGTAAATTCAGGATTATTTTATAATAAAGCAACTTCAAAAAGGGAAATGTTTCAAAAATTATCTCATTTCCTGGATGACTGTAGTTTTTCTACTTATTTTGACAATGAGTTAAATTTCATCTTTCTTCTTCCCTACAAAAGTGTATTCTGTCTAAACAAACATAAATTACTTTAAGATGAATGAAATGAAACAAAATAAAGCCAACAACCTTGTTTTAAAATGCAACTCTTGAAGAAGCCTGGAGTCAGAACAATATTGCTGCTAGAATTAAGAAGGGATTTCTCTGTCTTAACTTTTTGTGTCCCTGTAGTTCGCCACCAATCTCATGTATAGTGTTTCCAATACCATGCAAGACCTTTCATTCTTGTATTTCCATAGGGCAGTCAGCACTGACTAAACAGCTTCTGCCAGCACAAATTTTGCCTGAGAATCTGTGCAGCTTTGCTGAGAAGTTCAGGCACCCAGGAACCCGCTGGGTCACCCTGTGAGTGTGGAGGGACCTGCATTCCTGACTGAACACCGTGGTCAGCGCCTGCTCCCTAGCGCAGCATGGTATCCTGCCCTCTCAGTCCCCTAACCCCATTCATCTCTCAACCCACTGTGTGTCCTCTAAGCTAAACTGAGAATAAAGCATATTTACTTGCTTCCCTTTGTTTTGCTCCATTTTGGGAAAAAATCAATGAGTACTGCATGTATGAAACAGAAGGGCAGAGAAATATCCCATGAATACAAGTATTTCTCTCCTACCTTTCTCTTTTCCTTACATAAATCTTGTAGCCACTTGACGTTCAAAGACAATTTGTTTTTCCCAAGAACAAAACAAAAAATCAAAATACCCATTGTAATTTAATTTTAAAACCTAACCACTATGTATTATCCCCTTGAACACAGTGCAATCATGCTCCTTCACACAGGAGTCAGCTGCAATCTGCAAAGGCAAACATGATCTCTGATCTCCACTGTTAAGCTCAAACTTTCTTTCAAAGAGCTGTTGTTGTGAATAGACACCTGTAGACAAGTGTGTAAGCTTGAGTTTAGAATAGATCCAGCTCTAACTTAGTGCAGGAAGTCCATCACTTAGGTTAAGTACACGCACTAGATCACTAACTGAAGTTTATCAAATTTCACAGGAATTACAGGGAAATAAAGCCAGCTTTAGCTCATCTTCTTTGTTTTGTGAGGGCATCTGGTTGAGTGGTACTGCTGGAGCATGTGTGTTTGGCATGAAATCAAGCTGATCTACCATTCTTCCAGGCTTCTGAGTTGACAAAAAATAAAAACAACAAAGCTGTAGGTACATATTCAAGAGCAGTTACAATTTCAAAATCTGCTCACACAAAATTCAGGATCACAGATGACTTTCCATAAGCTAGAAGCCATACCAGAGTTCAGTGACTCCCACACAACAGAGCACAGCAGATCTAACTCCTGCTCTGGAAGCAAAAGCATCATGTCTGCATCACCATGGCACTGAGCTGGGGCCAGGGCTTACAATTGAGAGTCAAAGATTTCACTGAAGTGCAAAATCATGCTAATGCAGCTGCTCAGTTTTTAGGTTGGTCAGCACTGGTTCGGGGATATCTGCACTCCATTTAATTGCACAGTGCAGACATTCCCTAAGGAACCTGACTTCCCTTTATTTTCAGTCCTTTACGTCTTTGAACACAGTAGAATTATACTGACATCCACTTAACCATCCAATATGAAGAACTGTCTGATTATGCAGTCTCCAGATATGAAATTCATATAATAGCACTGAGTGAAATCTTCTTAGGAGGATAACAATTTTAAGGAAATTTGAATCTCTACTCTAGACCTGTAGTTACTGATAAAATAACGAATAACCTGACAGTGAAACCATTGCTACATCTTCAATGATCAATCAACTAGATTGCCCAATGGCAAAAGTGACTAATAAACTAGATTGTCCAAGGGCAAAAATGACTATACAATGTGATTGATACCTTACAAGAAATGCCGTGTCACCACTGTTATGGACTGAATACTGCTTAAACATAGCTAAAATAAGAGACAACTTTTATGAAGACATGGAACATAAAAATTTGCAGATACAAAACCCCATAATTATTATCCCAGAGGCATCAGAGCTTGTTTTGAGGAAGTTTATAAAGGCTGCTACTAATATTGAAAAATGCAGTATGAAAAATGCAAAAACAGTGAACCATTCTTTTGAAATAAACATATCCAATGTGTACACAGACCTTCAGATTCCAAATAAAACCCAACTTCCCTAGATGTATTCCCATTCTAAAAATTAGAAGTGATTGATTACACTACTTCTAGAGAACAGCAGAATCAGTCTGTGGGAGGAGGATTCAAATGTCAAGTTGACTAATCTGTGGAAACTTTGGCATCCACATCAAGCTAAGCAAAAGCTTTGGAATAAGCTACATCTCAAAAATTTTAAAGTTAATACTGTAAAATTGTTCCTGTTAAATCAGCACTTTAAAAATCAGTGGAAAGCCAGCTGGATACCACTACTGCAACTTCCTGTGGTAAAAACTGACTGTAAGTGATTCAAGGACATTGTCTCTGCAACTTTGTCCACCCTGTACACCTTCAAATCAGAATGGAAGTGTTTCAGTAACACTGTCTAAACAGCTCTGAATACCCTGGACATCTTCGAATACATTGGACTTGACGCTTGGAAAGATCAAGACGAAAGCAATGCATACGTAGGAGAAACAAAGAAATGTCTGTCTAGACATTTAACTTGTGGGTTCCAAGGTGTTTTAGCAGAATCTGACAGGACAGGGCCTGGTGCAAGTAAAGACCAAGGCTCCCCATCAAATTGCAGCAGAAAATTTGCACAATGGTGCTGCTGCTGGGAATGTCAGAATTCTTCTGATAGCAATCTCCTCCCCAGTATGTTCTCTACCACTGCATGACTGCTATCTTCCAAAAGAAGATTTTGTTTTCTCATCCTATTTTCCAGATACCACATGAATGATTTCACAAAAGCATCTTAGTTCTCCTGTCTTATCAGCTGGAAGAGAAGGAAGAAGACATTCAGTTTTGGCAGTTTTCCACACTTGCCATTCCATCACATGGTAGCAGTCAAATGTGTTGCAATGGAATAATCTGCATCTATGTATTAACTAGTGGTGCAATTATTTCCTTAAAAGAGTCTTGCACAGGTTGTTTTCCAGCCATGAACACTGTTTTTAAGTACCTTAATCTAGGTAGAATTACAGTTTAAATATCTTCTACCAATATTGATAGCATTGACTGTAACTGACAATCCTTGCTATCTCTAAATCTCTGTAGACATCACATTATAATGCCTCACTCTTGCCAACGTTTGCTCTTGCTACATTTTTTCAAGCTAGCAATCATCACACTCTGTTGGGATAAGAACCAAGGATATTTGATTTATTCAATAATTCATAAAGAAAAAAGTTCTAATCCAAAGCAAACTTTAGGTTTTCTATATTTACCCCTTAATCTCTCACTTGCACTGGCAGGAAATAGGTATATTTTTGCCATCAGAAAACAGCAATGTCAAAGCAAATCTCGGATGATACAGTTGGTGCCTTTACAATTGCTTTTATACTGCTGTTTTAAAAGTTGGCTGATCCATTGTTTGTATCATTGCTTTGATGCAGTGAATGATCAAGACCTTACTGTTACAGCCGAGGAATACACCCCAGAGAAGCACACTGTCATATTGGAACTGTGTCACTTTGCCCCCTTCCAGGGAAATGACCAAGCTTTTCCATGGTATTTTACTATGGGCACATTACAAAGACCAAACCATTTTTGTTGTGCACTGCAGCTCGTTAGGCACTTCGGAGATCTAAAAATATTTTTTTTACAGCAGCTGTTATATTTTACATATTTTTTAAAAGAATTGTGTGTGTAAGTAACATAGTCAAATGAAAAACATATGTCCACAGTTAATAGTATACAAAAAGAGCACTATGTATATCACCGAGAAATGAATAACATAAGCTTTGGTTATTGGCTTAAATGAATACTTTACAATCATTTTCCCCCATAAAAGGTGTGAACTCTGAGGGAGGGGGGGAGTACTGCTGGGAATGGTGCCCTCTCTCATCTAAAAATGTGTGAGAATCCAAACAGATTATTTATATGCAGCTTCTTGTATTGATTACATTATGCTACATACTGCACGATTCAATAGGACTCCTAAAAATATATTTTATAAGAGCTTATGGTTTGTAATGGCAGAATAGCAAAAGGTTCAGCTCTCACCATAATCTGAAGGCTCAGCATTTCCACTTGAATTCTTGACAGCTCAGAAGGAAGGCTTTGCAGCACACACTGGCATACACATACTTGGGGTTCTGCCCTGAAGGTCCTTTGCAAACCAAGACAAAACGCTGCCAAGATCTAAGTCTCTGATCTCCCAGAGTTCACAGTGTTGCAAAACAGGATGAATAAATTATTAATAAAATGGACAAACAAGGATGACTGAAGAAAGGAAAGCATTTTATTCAGGTTTTCTGTGCCACATTAAGGATTTGGGGAACTAACAGTGGCATGATGGGATGGCAAACTCTGGGTCCATCAGCTATGTAGAAAGGCCTCTCCACCCCAAGGCACATTGGCAGGGAGAAGGATCTCATCATTTTTTCACTGAAAGAAAGGAAGAATCACTAGAGGGCTCCCAAACTATTTAAAGGGACATTCTCCTTCCTGTAATGTGCATAGGATAACATGAGTTAAAGAAAATACTTCAAGGATTCTCTTTTTACTTCTCTCGTTGGCTCAAATATTCTGTCTTTGTGTTCAAATTCTCTCTTTCTGGAGGAGAGACTGCAAAAATCACTTTGAGGGTGATATAAAGTAGGAGGGGGGAAGCTTTCAGATAGATTTAACAACTGGAGGATTGGCACTGCTGTCATTGGCTGAGCAGAGAGACAGAAACGAGAAATGTGACAAGGAATTGAAGTTGGAAATGTAGCTGAAGGCTGAATTTATACAGCTTGCAAAGAAAGGACAACATTCTGTGGGATGGGACCACCATAATTTGGTAAACTGTCCTATTTCTAAGCCACTTTCCACCCACTAAATTGAAGCACCTTGGTTTTCTTCTGCAATTGTTGAGGAGTCAAGGCATGTCTAAGAAGTGTATGTTTGCTTGTATGTACATGTGTGTGTGTAAACACATATATACATGTATACACACATATATAAAAGTGATCTTTAAGGAAGTCACCACTTTGTGGAAAGGACAGAAAATTACTGACTTAAAAAGGAATCACCTAAATTTTACCTTCACTAACATGGGCTGTTACCTGTTCTCTGCCAAGTCCTTTGGGCAGGAGAGACCTTGCTTCTGAAAGAGAAACATCTCTTTCTCTATGAGTTATCAGCAAGAAATACAAGTAGGATTTCTCCCTATGCTCCAAATTGCTAGTGTTTTTCCTCTCTTTAGGACATATTTAAGTTGCTGCAGTACATGTTCTTTTGACTTGACTTACAGGAATTTTGTCCAAATTATCAGTTATTTTAAAAGAAAGTTGAAAATCCACCTGTATCTTTGGACTTTGCTGCTTCCTGAGAGAAAAAAAGGCAAATGGCTTACTATAAAATAAGGAAAAAGACTAAGCTGTCTGTCTTCCACACATGAGCTAACTGAGCATGAAGACTTTAGTGGGTTTGACACTTTACTATTGTTACAATTATAGGAGATGAGGTGAAAGAATTTATTTTTTTCTCTGTTACTATGCAACCCTTGCTGCTCCAAACATACCCATTCTGGAAAGCTAACAGCGTACTGAGAGTCTCAGCTTTTTGTGGCTGTGGTCTCTTCACAGGCTTGCTTCTCTAGGTCACATTTGTGTGAAAATCTTCCTTAGCAGCAGTCCAGTTTTGCTGGATTTTTTTTTTTGAAAGTCTCAAATTGATTTCTAACTGGTACACTTTGACCTTATAAGAAATCCGAATGAGGAAGAGAAGTCTGAAGCTACCAGACTTCTGTTGTGGTGGAAAAAACAATATTATGACAAGCAGATATCAGAGATCAATGAGCTGTTTTAAAGTCTAAGAATGAGATCTGAAAGCAACAATTTTATGTTTGACTCTGAGATTGTTTCCTGTGCCTTTCTGGTTTTGGACCTTCTGTGGGCTCCGGCAGTATTCTTCTAAGTCATCCTTTAAGAGGAATGAAACATTAGTACATACCAAATAGGCCCAACATTAAAGAAGTGGTGCTGTGGTGCAGTGTATGTGGTACATGATTCAGAAACAGAACAGTTACCACTATTAACATCAAAGTTGTTATAATTATGTTTTGTAGTTAGTGCTCCATTAAGATGAATGGGAAATTTCACATCTGCCTTGGATGCCACTGTTTCAGGCTATCTAAATGCAGACTACCTGAGATAATTGCATTCTAATTTTCCTTTTCATTTCCTTGAAACTGTACACCATCCTCCCTTCACTTTTTATCAGCCTGACAACTGTAATTTCACTTTCTTTTTTCAAGTTCTGCTGTCAGTATGTCCATTCTACCAAAGGCAGGATGCCTGACTTAAAATATAGGGGCAGTAGACAGTTGCCTACCATAGTGAGTGGATAAGGGGACAGGAAGCAGCAAATTCAACAATGTTTTAACAGCTATTATTTGCTGTCAGGAGTTGTTTACTTTTACAGCTGATGTGCTAGTGAGAGTTACACCTCCACTTTCCTTAGTATTCTGCTGGAGAGTGAACAAGTCAACAGAGGTAACTGGCAAATAAAATAGTCATCCGGTGCAGATAAAAATCCAGAACTGTTTGTGTCCACATCATGCCCTCTGCATCACCCTGTACTCTTCAAATGTAGCCTCCTATCACATACACATACACATATCAATCAAAATATGCTGCAGCATCCAGTTTGATTGCAAACCTCAGGTATCTTGGGGCATAGTTTTTGTGTCCTTTGTACAGTAATGAAGGACACTGATGATAATAATGCTCTGCTACTGAATATGGTCCTAAGTATATAGCTGCTTAATTATCTTAATTTATAGCCTGTGTTTCTTTTGTGTATTCTTTTAAATGCATCTAGGACCAAGATTTTCAGGACTGACCAGAAATAATTTTGTATTAGCTTGTAAATATTAATTTGGAATATTACATTCTTGCTCTGTAGTTCTTGAAGTTGTTACATCTTTGTGTCAGTTCTCACTTGAGGTATTTGTCTTCCAATTACAGTGTATCTCTGTAACCTTTCAGTGATTTCAAAAGCAGTTTCATTGCCACTGTAAAGGAAATTATTGACAATTCATAACCTGTTATAATTCCTGCTCCACCTGCCATTCTCTGACTCCCTTGACTATTGTGAACTTCAAGAAGACTGCTTTTTAAAAATCTTTTACCATCTGCTGTATACTGCTTAATGCTTGATATCCTGTTAGGGCTTCTTGAACCAATTTTTGCAGTCTAGTTCTATTTGCATTTTTCAAGCTGAGCCAAGAGACAATTAGATAGCAGACAATTTGTTGAGTCTTAGTCCTTCCCTACTGAGCTGGGAATGTCATGCTTAAGTATTCCAGGTAACCAGGAAGGTTTTATTTCTTTCTAGTCATTGTCTAGAGCTGTATGTCTTTGCTGCATGATAATGACATTTTGAAAAACAGTATTTGTGCCATACTTGAAACTGACTGTATCCAGTAGTATTAATTCCTTTTTCTGTAAAACCATACCACTGTTCTCTGAGACAGTGTGCTGTTATTTTCCTCTATTTTGTAACTGCAAGAAATCTTTCCCTATAGTGCCAAACTTATTTTCCATTGGACTTTGAATCTCAGATTAGCCATGTGCAATATCATGGTATGAAATTAATAAAAAACTGTTTCTGTCACCTCCAATTCATCCAAGCAAAAATAGAGTATTATTCTATTATTCTGTCTTTCATTCAAAAGTGTTCTGCTGGATACTCACCACAACAGTCAAGAGACCATAAGGATCTAATTCACAGGTGGGGATGGTTTCAGATGAGGTAGATTCAGTGTTTTGCATCCCTCTTTTTCTTGCTTCTCTTAGAGATTCCTACCCTGACTACAGAGCTGCCTCTGCTTCTTGCAAAGCAGTAGTTGAACTGCTAAAGTTTATTACACAAATGCCAAGCTCTTATTTGCAATTCTGTAGCTGTTACATCAGAGTCTGAACTGTTCCTGCAGTGTGGGTAGGGAACTACTGCAGCCATCCCAAGATAAGATAGCCCATCCTTGATCATGACTCAGTCCACAGCCATTTCTGGTGAAGAAGAGTGTCAGCTAACACATTTCAACCAGCAAGAGAGCATAAATTTTCTTGAAGAAAGGCCACATAGATAAAACAGAATTTGGCTTTTTATAGTACATCATAAAGGATCACTGCTGAGTATACTGCATGGAATCTTTTGGCTTGGAAATTTGAAAACTGACTTGATTATACTAGGATTTGATTATCCAGTGCCAGAAAACTTAAAAGGCTCTGAACCAGATATAAATTAACAGGACACTATTCAGTCAAACATCAAGACACAATCTCCCATACTTTCTAATACCAACCTGTGGCTTTTCTACATGTAGTTTGTGCATTTTACCTGAAGTTCTGTTTGAGTGCAGTAGAAATAGGCCATTACCTTGGCTCTTCATCATCTGAGACTGGCTCCCTAATGCTCCAGAGTCTTCAGAGGAGCAGAGAAGCACATACAAGAAAATATGTCTTCTGGTATGATGCTTTCATTCCTAGCCATCCTAGATTGATGAACAAGTACTGCAAGGTCAGGAACTGATTTCCTTTCATTGAACCTGTGGACCTTTGGATATATTGGTGTATGCTGTACATTTTAGCATAAAGGTCAGTCTAGTCTATAAACATAAACACCTACATAACACCTAAACACAGGAGAAAGAAATCAAGATGCCTCCCAAAAAGAGCCAAAACCAACCCCCCCACCCAAAAAAAAAAAANCCTGAAATAAGTCAACTTCCTATGGCAAATAATAAACTTACCATAGCAAACCAGCAATCAAGAAATAGACTCTCTGTTCAGGGAACACTGTAACACTGTCTGGCTTGCAACTGGGAATATGAAAACTGTATCTTGTTTGTTCTAATTGAATTCAAAGATCTTTATGTAATAATTGTAAATTAATGGGATTTTTTGACAGAAAACATGATTCATATGGTCACCTTCACATTCTAACAGACATGTGCCAATGCGACCCAGAATACTGGCTAGTCATTTGGGCTATAAGTATATTACCTAGTTGAGAGCTGTGTAAATAATGGGATTTTCAGATCAACATGAGTCACAGAGACATAATTAATTTTGTGTTGTCTTAAACAATTTCAATTGTCCTAAACCAAAACATTTTGCTCCCTTTCAGGATTCTTTAATTTTAATAGGTTTTTAATATTAAAAATACAGCAATTTTTAAGGGGAAATACTAAACTAAAGAATCCATTTTAAAAATTGTGAATATATTAAAAACTCACTGAATTTTCTCACTTTCTCTGCCTCTTCCCCAACCTCTTTTCAAATGAAGTTGTTTATTGAATTTAACTTACATTTATGAACATTTTTGTCATGCTCAAAATCATCTCAATGAGCTCCATTCAGTCAGCTCCTCACCTGCTCTGAGCTGGGTTAGATTAAAATGCTGGAAGTCAGCTATAAATCTCAACCATTGCACAATGATGGAAATGTTTTTGGCAAGTGGTGATAGTGTAGACATCGCCAATAAGTGCTTCAAACTGGACGCTTTGTCTCTTAAACCCCCATTAACACTCATCAGTATCTGATCTTTCTTTAGCAGCGTTTCATTTTTTCCAAAGTACCCCATACAAAGCAAAAAGAATCTTTGCTTGACTTCTGTCTGATCGGGTCCCAACCTTCTGCTTCCTTTTGGAAAAATAGAAAGGCAGTACGAAAACAGGGCAAACTTTATTTTTTTCCTAGCCTTATCTTTGTTCTGGGGTTTTTTTGGTTTTGTTTGGTGGAGTTTTCTTTTTTTGGTGTTTCTTTTTCTTTTTTTTCCTTTTTTTAAAATGAAGCTAAATAATTTCTTCTCAAAATCTGCCTTGTTCCTCTTCCATATGTTCCCTGCCTACGTAAATACCTTTAGCCTCTTTATTAATTCTTTGACAAATGTGTTTAGACCTCCTTCTCACTGTTCCTTTTTTTCCTAGCAGGTTTTAATCTAATCTAATTGTACTTAGGAGCCGGTTCAGGTCCAGTGGAAGTTTGCACCACTGTCCTGGCATTAGTGGAGCAGTATAGCTTATTCTGGGTCTTGGTTTGACCCTCCCTTTCTCTACAGTTAACACTTTCTTTCTGCAGCTCTCCTCCCACCAAGGCTTGAATAATAAAACATGCTGCAAAGCAGTGGTGTTCCTGAGAGTTAGCATTTGGGGTAGCAGATGGGGTGATAAAGAAACTGTTTGTGGGGGCGGGGTATGGCCCCTATTACTCCACACCCACTACATGTATTTTTAGCCATTAAATATAATGTGGAAATGTAATGCGTTTTAGAACTGTATTTTATCAATATATTATCCCCTTAAGTACAGTACTTTATAAATATTGATAAACTTGATTATAAACAAACTCATTGCTAATTCCTGGAGAACAGTCATCATGATGTGGCAGTGTTTACTGAAGTGGCGATTGGCATGAAGCTGTGTTGCAAAGGATATATTTCTCTGGGTTAAAAATTTGCTAGAGGACGTATCTCTCTGCATATATTCAGTTTAGTGGGTCTGCATAACTATAGGAGAAAATAGTATTTGACAAACAAATACTGGTGTTTACATAATATCGCATGTAAGAGGCATGCTAGTATTTCTTCTGATTGTCTGTATCTGTAATTATATCAAGTACTAGTTATGAGACTAATATGAAGAAAAATAAACTGACTGTACCTCTCAAAAATATTCTTAGTGAAAAAGCGTAATACCTATTTCTATAATTTTTATTCATATTAGATATAATTCAAAATTAATGCAAATTACAATACACATTGAGTAGAAAGTGGGTGCAATACATGACCATTACGATTTGGTATTGCCTTACAGTCAGTTTTAGCGCTTCACAGTGATAATGCAACGTGAACAAAAAGCAGCCCTTGAAATGATTCCTCACCCCATAGCGAGTCTCTCTGAGCAGAGATTTCCTACCGAGCAAAATACAGGTCAACATGGGAAAAACACAGAACATGATCTGATAGAAGAAATACTCTGAATAAGATAAAAGGCTAGTAACAGGAAAAATCAGAATGCTGTAACAATTCTCATTTTTACTTTGTTTCATTAAAAAAAAAAATCACGGTAAGTTCCTTCCACTTTGCTTCTATACTGCAGAAATTTGTATCCTGGTATTTTGTTATTTCTAACAACTTTTCTGTATGACCATTTAAAATCAAATAGTTTTTATTATCAAGGGGGTAAAAAAGTTTATTAAAAAAAACAAACCCTTTAATTATTCTCTTGATTTTTTTATTTCTTATCACACTGTGATTTCTTCTTCAGCTAAGGCAAAATATTTTCCTGAGAAGAAAACTGGTCAGAACTTAAGCAAATTATCAGTAAGTAGCTTACAGATTTTTCCCTCTCTGTTTTGCTTTAACTTACATTTTCGCTTAAAAGCAACATCATATATTTTACTTTGTATCAACTGGAGGCCTTTTTACAGACTAGTGAACCATTGACATTTTCTGAAAATTCAAAAAATGTATGTGACAAAGTATTACAGTAAGGTAATTACTTGCATTTCCTCTTAATAAAACAGGTTACAGTTTCCCATGTACTGTGCCTTTGTGTTTTTGCACACAGTATGGACACAGGAGACTCTGATCTTCAGACACAAGCTATGAAAATGGTTAATGCATTTATGTAACAACATTTTTCATATAATAATGGTTCTATTTGATTCGTTTTTTCACATATCCTCTGATTTTAAGGATGAAAGAAAAAAAAGGAAATAAGAAAGAAAAAATAAAAGCTTTGCTAGTTTGTGCAATTACTATTGTCCTACTGTTATCATTAGATATGGACAAAAAGCAGCCAGGACACCCTTGTGCACACATAAAAATGAGGCAAACAGATTTGTTTTGACAGACTATATACTACAAAAATATTTTTGAATGTAAGCTGCAGCAAAGTGCTTTAGTCTTAGAAAATGCAAACCCAGAATACTATATTCACTAATGTTGTAGGAAAGTATGGAGAAGTGAATATAAAAGATTCTTTTGGGGTTTTGCTAAATAGGCAAGTAGCAGGATAGCCTAACAATTTATTATTGAAAGGATTTCTTAAATGTCATAATTTTCACAAAATTACAATATTTTTTGCATACACTGTGAAGTGACCACCCTTTATTTTGCAATCAGAGAGCAGAGCTGGCAGAACTGAAGTGGTTTGGCAGCTGCGGAGATGAAACTGAACTGAACAAACAGTTTCTTAAGTGATGCTTGGATAGAAGAATTTGGAAACAGTTCAGCTTTTTAAAAAAAATCATTTAAATGTGTGAATCCTGCTTGTTACATTCTTGGGAGTAATTTCTATATATATGGCACAGCAGTTATTATACTGCTAAGGAAAGAAAAGTATAAAAGTATTAGAATAAATTCCTGTTGCAGAAAAAGTACAGCTCTTTTTAGAGAGATAACTATAGTTAACACATACAGGCAACGAAATACAGTTTTGGCAATCTTTTTACATACAAAGTTACCAAGAACAATCACTTCTAGTTTCTTTTATTCCAACTCAGGGACATAGCTGTGCATACTAAAGAAATCTTTTACTGTGTTGGCTAGATTTGAACTTCTAAACACCCATATTCAGCAAAAGTGGTGGGGAGGGCATGCTGAGAAATACTTGCTTTGAGAGTTTTACATGAGCTATCCATCAAGGGCTACAAGCGACAGCCTCATCAGCCACTTTGCAGAACAACTTCCTGACAAACACAGAGCTCAATATAGAGAAATGTCATATTACTTTCTGCAACAGGAGCTATCTAGTGTACTTTTCAGTGAATCCAGTATTTCATAGGGTCAAATGTCCCTACAGTTTCATAGCTTCAATACTTCATTTTTATCAACTTCAGTTCTTCAAAATATGCACATTCTGAGCTTTTCTGATTTCTAAAGGACAGGCATAATTTATTGCTTAAATTTTCTGTTCTCTTGAGAGTTCAAAAAGAAGAAAATTAATGTGCTTGCAAAGAATATCTTTATCTCAACAACAGCTTCTCATTCAGCATGAGGTCTTCAAAGCAAATGAAGATTTTGGTTTTGCTGGCACTTAGTCTCCCTAACCAAGGCAGCCAACTGGCTCTGGTTTTAATACATAAAAGATTCTGTTGATTTTTATTTTTTGCCTAGGTCCACCATATTGCTGGAAAAGAAAAAAAATGGCTCTTCAGATGAGGTTCATTAATTTTAGTAGCAATAATAGAGACATTATCTGTGTTATGGTCTGAGGACTGTTTATTCAACATCCAGTACCATGTACTAATGAATAGTGTGATTCTGTGATTCAAGGAGATAGATTGCATATGTTTGCAGATCCAAAGACACAGGTAATTAACATACAGTTGACATGAACCAAGGGTCATGGAAAAGGCAGAGTCAAAGTTTGCATTTTTTCACTTATGCAGGTCAGTAAGAATTTGTGTGCCTCAAAAATGTAAGTGGAGGCCCAGCAAATGTACTTTGTCATGTGAGGTCTAATATAAAGTCATTGTCCTTCAATGAATTTATAGATAGTGAATATATAATATCTTTACTGAATATATTATATATATAATGTTTTTAAATATACACATTTATTCCATTAATATATCTATATTCAGTATCTCATTATTCATGAATTGTGGATTACCATGCTATCTGTCTCACATTCTTCAATATAACAATCGTAACTCTACATATTTTTCCATAAGCAGAACTCACAAGTAATTCTCTCTAGTCCATAATGCATTCTCCAACAGTGTTTGGTAAAATTTTAGCTTTTATTTCCCTCTGATATTTTAAATTTTCAGTTTCAAGCAGCTTAATGAATATTGCATCCCTTTTAAATTTAAAAGCTGAAGGACAGCTATTGATAATTTTCCTCACGAAGAATATGCTACAATCCAAGCCTAAACCTATATATAAAGAAGTGTTTTAAAAGCTTTCTTCATCTCAGTTTGCTGGTCTTTTTACCATCACATACCAAAAGACAGAATTGAGAAATATATAGCACAAGCAAACAAACAAACAAAAAAAAAGAAAACAAGCAGAAATGAAATTATTAACTTAGAGAAACTTCAGAAAAATGCACCAGGCTCCTGATAGTGTTGGGATTTAAATGTATGCTTAATTTTAAAATGTATACTTGTTCTGGGCTGTCACCTATATTCCTTTTTCCATCTCAGTCAAGTACATGTTATATAGGTTTGGGATGAGAAGACTGGCAGATTTGTTGTCAAGGTTTTCTGATAATTCTACTGTACTGTATCTTTTCACATGCACATTTGTTTCATTTTCAAAATGAATGCATTCATTTTCAGTAGCATTGCGTAAAATAGACTACAGTGATGTCAAACAACAACAAAAAAAATCACAATGAAAAGGTACCACTAAGCTCTTCTGATTCTCCAGGAATCAGCATTACTGCACATTCAGCCATGAGCTCCTTTATTATACCTAAGATTTCAAAGTAAAGAGGATTCACACCCACTCTCTCTGCTGTACCATCCAATACCAGCAAGCACCTAAAGACCAGCCTGCTGGACTAGGATAGCAAGGGCAAGCTGAACAAAATTATCCTCTGTGTCCTCCTACTTTGGGAAGGTCACGCTGCCCTTAACTAAGGGTGGTTACAGCTGAGGAAAGAGGAACACAACAGTAAATCAGAGCACAGCACAGTCCCAGAATATGAATCTAAACCCCTCATTACAGTTTTTGCTAGAAGCATTTGTATGCTGAGGATCTATCAGATGTAGTTCAAATAAACTTTGAAGAGAGGGAGTAGCACAAGGATCTCTGTTATAGGTTAAAACCTCATTGCTGTATTTGTTATAGTAAGGCGCAAAATGGGATTATTAAAACTGGAATTGTTACAATAGGCTACTTTTTAGAAGATGATGTGTGGCATGGTATAAGCATATCATTTGTTGAGAACTCGTATCACTTACAACACCCTGTTTCATTCTTTGACCATGTGTTATCAAAAATAGCAACTGGCTAAGACTAAAACACAAGTATCTCACAGACTTTTCCAATTTTGAAATAATTATTTGAAACAAATATTAAAGCATCATAGGTTCTGTATCCTGATGTTTCTCTTTGCAGAAGAGAACACAGCCACATCAGCATAAGCATACAGGTTTATACTGTGGTTAGCTGTGGAGCACTGTCCCAGACACAAGAATTGCAAATCCAGGTGGCTCTAGATGGCAATAAAAACCTCTTCAGCCCTCATTATTAACCTAGCCTAATTTGTATATCATATTTCCTCTGCTCTGGAAACAACAGTGATATCTTTTTCTTTGTTAGTGAGGGCTCTCTCTGACCTCAGCATCCATTCATGTTTATGTGACTTTTCTTCTACTGCTGCAAAAGAAATTTAGTCTTAAAGAGGACCCTGGCTGGTCACATTCCTGGGTAGGAAAAATGTCGTTTGGTTTCAGTGTTTGGGCCCTAAGCTCTCCTATTCATTTGCTAGATTCTTTGTAAATGTAGTGTGATTCATTCACTCAGTGGAAAAAGATGTGCCTTTCTCCACTGGACTTTTCTTGTTTGAAAGGGTTTTAGAATCAATAATCATAAACGGGGCCTTGGTAGAATTTTCTTTCTCTTTCATTCTAACTTGGCTGTAGCTTTTATTTTCATTAAACATGCATCTAACTGTGATCATACTATATACAATCTTCTGCACAGGAAAGAAAATAAATGAGTACTCAAAAATCTCCTGATGTTCACTTAGACACTTTGAAAAGTGGCTCCATTCTGAATCCAGCAATAATTTTTTTTCAAAGCTGCTCCATATGATTCAGCACCATAAATGTATTTCTCAGAACTGGATATTCACAATTCAAAATCCACATTCACTGCTTGACAGTGGTTAAATTAATAAGATACTGACTACTGTGAGTTTAATATTATTCTTTGAAAACAAGGGAAATTCTTTAAAAATATAATAATTATTTTCTGAAATGGCACAGGCAAATTTATTCCACTTAATCTCAAACTCTGTCCAATACTGGTGTGAATATGATGAGATCTGTATTCAGTCTAGGAAAAATTGAAAAAAAATTCTATAGAAACCCAAAAAAAAACCTGGATGATGTTTAGGACAATGACCCATGTCAGTGTGACTTCATTATCTTCTTCTAGAACCACAGCTTTCTGGCTTTGTCTCTCATTTTTAAAAGTATAAGTAGCCAATAATCAAAGAAAATAGCTGTGCAAGGTTGGCACCATCTGCCACTGTCATGAATATGCTTGGCTTTTTGTTTTCACTTCTGTCCTCTGAGTGAAATAAAGGAAACATGCATTTTACTTTTTTACATATGCAATAAGCTAGTCACCTTCTCCAGGCTGCTCCTTTATCTCCTACTTGATGAAGGACACTGGTGTGGACAGTAAAATACTGGATTATAGATGGCTGGAGTATTTCTTTAAAGTTACGTATAGAATAACTTTTTGGTTACATGCAGATTTACTTTAATTACAGCTATTCTGTGCAATTTATGAACATGATTATGCAAAACTCTCACTTCTGCTGATATAGATAAACAATTATAGGAAAAATATTTTGTACAAGGAAGACAGAACTGGTGATCTTCTGTTACGTGTCATGCAAGAATGACATGTGGGTGGATGATGCAGTTCTAACATTGAAATATCTTTAATTAGAACTGTTGGGACTTTCCCTCTCGTGTTTCATTTACAGTTTCTTCTTCTATCTTTTGAATCTTTTTTCTGTCAAGAACTCTCAAAGGTCACTCTCAAGTGTCAGTTTACACTACTTTCTGAACTAGAGGGTTGCTGTCTTTTATCCTCTATTAGTATTATTATAATGTATGTTACAATACCCATTATATAAATGCATATGCACTGCTTATTATCAAAAAAGGCTTATCAAAGTAAAAACATTATTATATCATTGTACTAAATGTTCTGAGAAGTAATATCCATTTCACCTTTAATTTAATATTAGAGGAGTCAGTGCTGCACTAAACATGAAACAAATATTGTGATATTAAAAGTAGAATTAGGTCTAAAATTACAAAGCTATTAATGAAATAAGAATATTTATGTTATATCACTGCAGTATGCAGAGCTAATAGTAAAAATTAGCTTCAAGGATGATAAAATGTACATCAGTTTTACCTGCTAATAGATCTTCCCTAGAATGTTATGCAGTAATTCAATACTTCTCTGGGAGTGCTATTATGAATGTTTATTAAACAACCATCATGCAGCACAAAGACAAAGATTTTAAAGGTCTGACACTATTCTTATCAATTGTGTTACTTCATAGAAAATACCGTTTTGTAGGTGTTAAAGATAAAAATTTGAGACTACATTTGGGGTTGATTCTGTGAAACCTTTAGTTCAGATTCTGCAAAACTGCACACACTTGTTTAAAATTTAAACCCTTGCAGTTGCTATGTTAGAGTGTGAAAAGTAAACCAATTCACATGCTTTTCTTTGTCTATTAAACTGATGAACTGTATACTTCAAAATTTTAGTAAGAAAATTTGTTCATCCATCCTAAGAATAGAGTATCCTTACAAAAACAACAGTATTTTACAAAACATTCCATTTAGGAAACAGTCACATGACCTTCTTAACTGCCTTTAAGATAGCAATAAAATTGGCTCAGCCAGCAAGCCCTAATGAGGAAGACAGAGAAAACATCAACCTTTTCCCTTTCCTCTATCTAATTATAAACAGCGTTGTCAGCTGACTCCAAGATCAATCGAATCCTAATTGACCTCAGAGACTGTACAATAAAAGATAACGAGAACTACCAAAGTAAATGTTAAAAGAATAAACTGTAATTAGTGTCTTAACTCTTCATTTTTCATTCAATTTTTCTGCTCTTTACAATCACAACTTTAAGGGTTGTTGTCAGGCTGAAATTTACCAAAATTAGGCACATGTTAGCAAGTCTATATTATGTCCCTGAAAAGGAGCAGTCAGTGAGATGGTGAAATTCAGTGGGAAATAAACAATGATGACTTTGAAGCACATCCTTTAATATCTCTTCCAGTGATCATCTATGAAATTACTGAGTTTTCTTTGAAAAAGCATGCTCTTACCCAACGAGCAAAGTTTTAGTTATATTTTCAAGAGCTTCTTCAAAGACTGTAGTCTTGCAAATATTTAAATAAATGTCTTAATTTAATTCCATATTGCTCTCCTGTGCTTGTATAAACTGATGGAACTATAAATATCAGTAAGAATTGTAACTTTCACAATTTTGTCCTGAATTTTTAGAAGATTTTACAGCTGTAATATTTTTAATATTAATGGAATTGCCATATACAGAATTGATACTGGCAAATTGATTACCTAGGTTTTTGACTACTTTACATGAGGCACACAGCTTCATGGGTTTTATTATGTAACTGTATCTGCCATGTTTATTCCATGGAAAAGCAGAAGCCTTTCTCAAATCTTGCCTTACAGATGAAATTCTGAACACTGGTTGTATTCTGCACATATTACTATTCCCTATATTTACTTTAACCTATATATTTGTGTGTAGTCCAAATATCTGTCTCATAAAAATCAATTTTAAGATAACAAATCAACACAAATGTTTAAAAATGTAATCATCACCTTCCAACATTTTACGCATCACTTGTACTTAACATCTATATTAATGTAACATGTAATCAACCCAGTTAGAGCTTCCACATGTGCAAGATAAATATTGTCTCAAGATATAGCCACTTTTTGACATACAGACTTCTTGTTTTTAACTCCAGGTCCAAAAAATGTCTTATGCTAGTTCTGGTTATTAACTGGCTACCCCTATCAAATTTAGAAATAGGTTGCTGCAATTCTATAAGGTTTCATCTCATAGACCCCATTAGTTACTATTACTGTGATGATTTCTAACCTTATATTGCTGCCCTCCAGGTTCAATTTTTCATCCTTTACTGAATCTTTCATCCACCTGAAGGTCATTACAGACTTTCCTACGCGGCATTTTGGTAATGCAAATCATCCTCCAGCAGGGGTGAGATTTCTAATTACCCTAATTTGCATGATTATTCAGATAACATAACAGGCTAACGTGGTTGCTGTTCTCGAGCCCTTGAAAGAGTGAAAGTAAGGAATTTACTTGAGGGATAAAATATAGTAATAAAGAGGAAAACTACCTTTTCTGAGTTATTACCCCTTCAAAGTCTCCCTGACAGAGATATCTTATCTGTATCTGTCATTTCAGAGTCCATTTAATTTTTTTCAGATTTGCTACAGTCCCAACAGACCTATTTCATATGTAGGTTTTATTTTCATTGCAAAATAAGACTAAAGTTTGGTAATACATGAAACGCAGCAGCATTATTGGCTTAACATATCCATTTTCTATCAAAAGGGGACTGTGCCTTAAAATCCACAATGGCATTGGCACAACTGAGAGATGGTTATGCAGTAGAGGAGCACAAGCAGGAGCTGATGGTGGAAACTGGGGGAGCCAGACATCAAGGCAGTCTTAGTGCCCAAGGCAACCAGTGCTCAAGGCAGAGTCTCAGCTGCAATGGCAATACTCACTACTGTAATCTGGATTTCTTACCCTTGTTACCTCACAGAAATGCAATGTTAAGGGTCCTGTCCTCCAGCAGGAAACAGAAGACAAAGTCTATAGGGATTTTGGATGGCCAACCCATACCAACACTTTCTCTGCTCTGTTTTCACCACTATTGTTACCTCTCCAAACTAGCATCTATGGTAACAAGTATTGCTTTCATTTACAGCATAAATATATCCCCATCTTTGTTTTCCATCAAGCTTGTAAATTGGTTGGGATTTCTAAATTTTATAAAGCACAGTAGGAGAGTTAATAATTATCACTTCAAGCAATAAGTCGTCATTGACTATACTTGTGTTTCTTACCGCTGAGCAAATAAATAATAGCATAAGAAAAGCGACTGAATTCACTGCGAAATGATAAAATGCACATTTCTTACATTAATTTAAGTAGACAGAAGTTCCTTTAAAAATGCAGATATAAGCATTTTTTTAAATTAAGCACAGTTTTTAAAGTGTGCATTTTATATGGATCAAAATGTGTTTTGGTATTTTTAATCCTAGGCCAAGTGGTTAAAGATATTTTGACACGAATGTTTCAAGTGTGAAATCCTCCACATAATTTCTCAACAATCTCTTCTGAGTTAACCCCCCCCACCCGATTTCTATAATTTAAGATGTGCAATAACAACCTTTATAACAACAAAATCATTATAGATGCAAAGATCTCTAGGCAAATACTGGCAGCAGACACTAATGCCAGTATTACAGGCACAACTAGTAAAATAATGAAAATGAAATATGAAATATGAAAATAAAACTATTTACAAATTAAAATCTTAAATTTCACCACAGGACAGTTTGCACAAAAATCTTCTGTAAGCCATCATTTTGTTTCTTTTTTCTCCCCCTTCAAAGGGACATTCTTTGGCTTATTCTTTTTAAACAAATATTATAACACAAATTAATTTATCTGGCATTATTTTTATGTTACATACTAATGCATTTATATTAGTTTCTAAATTCATATCTGTCAAATCATATCTAATCAATCATATGGATTGTAAAATCAAAGCATTTTTTATTATATTGTTTACTTTTTAAAGTTTATTGCTATGACTCTTCTGAAAAATCTTGTGATGTACTTAATTAACGGGAAAACATAAATGGAAGTGAAGACAATTCTTAGTTAAAATGAAGAGATTCAGAGCACAGAAATTCTTTTTTCTGTGCCTTCTCATAGTTCTACAATGCCAAGTAAAATCACAGCTAAGTATCAGGTAAATCCAAGTTTCTAAATGCTTACTTCCAAGGAGGAGAATATATACTATTCAACAATTTTTTTTTTGGTATGCCAGTTCTTTTCAGGTAGGATACATTATAAGAAAAATTAATACAAGGATCAAATCATATAGAAAGGAATTTTAAGATAAGAACCAAAAAAATGACTATGGGTATGTGAAACATTTGTTTGCAAGATACAATGGTGTTTTAAGCACATACCTAGTGCTTTCTCCACATGCTGAGTAACCAGGCTAATTAAAAAGCCCATACAGCTCTTGTTAAAATCTGTTCAAAATTTTGGAGCACCTGTTATAACAGAATGCCCACAGACTTGATAGTTTAGAGCCAAGACACCTGCTACCTTATGTCTCACAGTATGTTCAATTTTATACTGATAGTAAAAAAAAAGTCCACTTTCTGACATTTAACAATCTCATAAATGATGAAAAATAAATTGCAAAATTTCGTAATTTAACCCTTGACTGTCACTTCTCTTTACCTATAATTTCTTGTGAGCAGGCAATACAATGTACTTTTGGAACTATCAAATTTCTTTGTTGCTGAAATTTTGTACATTATACTACATTGACCACAGTGCAAAATTCCTGCTATGCTTTGGTCCATAAATTTTAAAGTTATGACTAGTAGATAAGTAAATATAGCTCATATAAATAACTATGGCTTATCTGAAAAAGGGAATGTGCTTCACATCTGCAATAAAATCCAGTTAGTCTGTATTTATGTCTCCTTGAACCAGACTTTCTTCCCCACTATTGATCAATGATTAAAATACACTGATTAAACAATTATATTTTACTCAAAAACTTTCTTTAAATATGATTTGGTAGTATTAATAGAAAAGTGCTTCAGCCCACAATTGTCTTAATAAACATGTGTAAGCCCCAATCACTCTCGAATGGAAGCATATTTCAAAAAAGGGGAAGGTATTAACAAGCCGTTACCAACAGGTGTAAGAAGTAGAGAAAGATCTGATTATTAAAAAAATCCTTTTCACAATACCCTTGTGACAGTGATTCAAACCTTGTCAACATTATGTGTATGACTAATATTACATGTATGTAAATAGAGCATAGGAGTATCTGCAGGATCATGAGTCACCTTTTGTAGGTATCTGAGTCATGCTGGAATCACTTTATGCAACTGATTTCACTGGAAATAGGATTTCATCTATGGATTCCATAAGAAACTATTGTACTTATGTAACCATAGCTATTGGTTCAATCAGACTAGCATTTAGGAAGACACTGGGAACTGGGTTTACTGAGGAGACTCCACAAGCATATCTTGAAGTCAGCTTACTTTGTTATTCTGCAACTTCGGTCTATAAAAATATGGATTTATATATTTTTTTCATAATGTTTTAGATATACTGGTCAATAGAAATTCAAACCTCTCAGCTTCAGAGCTACATTTTCTTAGATGAATGGACGAGAGCTCACACACTAAATACCAGACATCAAGCTTTTC
The DNA here is from genome assembly GCA_013396655.1 of Campylorhamphus procurvoides. Taxonomy (NCBI): domain Eukaryota; kingdom Metazoa; phylum Chordata; class Aves; order Passeriformes; family Dendrocolaptidae; genus Campylorhamphus; species Campylorhamphus procurvoides. The sequence goes on from WBMV01003400.1 coordinate 603,828, forward strand.
CTTATTAGAATAGACAACAAACTTGGAGAAATATGTGAAAAAAACACCCATGGGAAGCACTTTCTATGCCTCTACTTTCATTATTTAACATTTCTACAGGAGTACAGGTAATAGCGAATGAAAACTTGGTCCTCAAACCACAAGATAAAAAAACATGAAAGAGCAGAAGTGAAGCAAAAATGACAGAGGAATAAACCAAACAGCATCAGCACAGTTCTTCAACAGGTAGATTTAATTCATTCACAATACAAGTGCATGGTGAATATTTTGCCAAGAATAATCGACTAGTGCTTAAATAATTATTTAAATTCTTGAAATATTTCTTTGTATTTCAAATTTCACTTTCACATAGCTTTTCTAGGTATTAGAAGCAGAAATGTTGTTGTTTTAGCACATCCCATTCGCATTTAGAATTTATCTTAATTTAAGCCTGGAAGACTAACTGGTAACAGATACTAAAAGTTCTTGCAAGTCTTTTAAACTGTTAGTTGTGGGAATGGCATTTTCTCCATACTCTGCCTATTGATTTGCCTTTGAGATAAAATCCAACAAGAAAGCAGGTGATAAGCCTTTGTTAATGCCTCTGGGATGAAATGCTGCAGCTACAGACTACTGTTGATAAACAGATTTTGAATTAATTAGTTCTGCATAATTATCTGAGTTACCAAGTCTTAAAAATGAATGCAACTGGTCTTCATATATTTGTTTATGCACCTCCTGCCAGCCATGAAAAATGTTTTTATTTTATAAAAGGCCATCAATTAAAAAACCTAATTTTAAACAAGGTAAGAATAAAATAGTCTGTTACTGTGAGATGGCATATGGCAGAAAAAATATTAATTGCAGTTATTTTTGTTGAATTCCAGAGGCAAGTAGGACAGATCTGCAAAATTCAGGTCAGTCTGTTGGCAAATGAAGAGATGGGCTCTGTGCTTACAATTTTTTTAGTATATGTAGTAAATTCTTCTTGCCTTATGTATTTTACACTGATAAAGCTAGACAACTAGACTTCAAAATTGAAGTGAATTAAGAGAAAGGCACTCTGTACTTTTTTGTATTGACATGGAAGTAACAGATTTGAACCATTTCAGATTGAAGCAATTTTAAAATATTGAAATGTTACATCTATATTCCTCATATTGTTTAGAAAGACTAGGTGCTTGGGGATACTTTGGATTTATTTATTTTCCTGCTAAAACCTGACTTCAAAGCTCAGGATGACTCTTGTCAAGTCTTAAAAGGCAGTTAATATGCAAAATAAGAACAGAAATCTTCATTTTGTAAATATAATCTCCATTTTAAATGGCTCTTGGCTTTTGTTTTGTTTTTTGTTTGTTGGGCTTTTTTGTGCCTGTCAAAGACAAAACATGGAGAAAACCCCCTGATTCTTCTGTTTCTACTTCCTGGTTTTTGATTTTGCTGGAAGATTTCTTAGAAAATTTGCTTACACTCTATGCCATTCAAATGACATCCTTTCCTTCTGGTCAAAAAAGTACATATTGCATATGTACAACCCTAAAATTCCCTCATTTATTTCTCAGCAATCTCCTGTGGTATCAACATTTCACCAGTTCCCCAATTCCGAACAAGTCCTTGAGGAAAGACAAGACTTACGTTCGTAATGTAAAACAAACTTTAAGACATCTTGCCTCTAATGACCAGTAATGCACGCAGGTATGGTTGTATTTTCCTTTGCACTTTACTGTACAAAGAACTCTTGTATCATTTATTCTAAGAAGGGGCATGTGGGACATGAAGTCCTGGCAGATATAAGCAAATTACATTATTTGAAATATTTAATTTTTAGAGTGTATATTGCAATTTATACAAATTACATGTCCACTAATAATTAGGATTTAAATATTGCAAAATGGAAGAACATTTCTGTCCAATTTCTTTGATATGCCAGAGAAGATAAGTTTACTTGAGCCTGAGCAATCTCAAAAATTTCAAGGAACAAATGAAGGATGCCAATAACCATGACAAGACAGCAACTTGCATTTAATATAAGTAAGCTCTGAACTTCTCTTCAACCCTTCATACAGAATTTGACCAATACACCTGAACAGCAAACCAAGAGAGAGGAAGCAGTGTTACCTTTACCCCTCAAGTAAACACAAAACAGACCTCACGTGATTTGTGATTAAAAATTTTGACAGAGCATTATATCCATTAAGAAACATACTATTGAGTGTACAACTTTTCTGTGGATCACTTCCCACACCATCTTGTACTCTCAGCTTCCCTTTTCTGTTAGTCTCATTAAATTTCCTTCTCCAGTCCATACTTCTCCAAGTTACTCCAGGTGTTGCTTGCTTTTTCATTCAGCTTTTCTTCCAGTGTTTTCTTCCCTAATATTCAGTAGGGTTGTAGGTGTTATATTGGAACCAGAAACATCAAAAGAGGAAGATGACTGCACTAGATACAAAGAAAGTGGGCTAATCTCAGCCAAGAGTGCACTGGATTGCAACATAAACAGTCATTTTGTGGGGGTGGTAGCCTGGCCGTCACAAAGAGATATGATGCTAGAATCACTTCAGATTTAGTGGATTTCTAAATTAAACAATTTGATTTCCAGATTAACATGTATTTAAATATTTAAACATTCCAGGATGCTTCAATGGCTTGCAACTAAACCAGAATCAGGAGGTTTTCCAGAGGGATGACAAAAACTATGTCAAAAAGCATAGTTTCAGTCAAATTCTCAGTCCTTGCATTACTTCATGGTTCATTTCACATCTCAAAAAAAGGCTGTACCTTTCAGTTTGGAAGGAGAAAATTATGTATTTTTGCCCTTGATTTATTCTAATAAAGACTGCTGTTTGGTTTGGGTTTTGGTTTTTTTTTCTAAACAGTTGTGAAAATCTAGGATGAGGAAGATGCTCAATAGTTAAGTGACTAATAGTTAAATCACTAACAGTTAAGATTATGAAAAATTATAAGCAGCTAGAAGTAGATGATATAGAGTACTTTTTGGGGGAAAGTGATTATTAGGCCAGCACAGTCAGCCCCATATATTTGAAGAAAATAAGTATTTCAGTCTCTCCAGTGCAGAGGCTTCACAAAACAAAGAACTTCATTAGAACTATAGATTTGCCAAAGAGAGAGATTGAGAGAGCTCGTCACCTCCCAGGCCATCCAGCGTAGTGTAGCCCTCATTGGCAGAACTCCCCTGCTCTGGGACCATGGGCACCAGGTGTAAGTGACGCACCTCATCTATGATCTTGTCATTTGAAATCTCTCTAAAAAAGCTGTGATATTTCACTAAACTGCAAAAGAATTTGTGGTACTTAGCAGAACCCTGCACTCAATTAAGTCTTACTAGAAGGTACAGCCCACAGCAGCAGCTTTGTATAAGAGTATTTTTCCCCACAGCAACTTGCTCAGCTACAAGTCCTCTATCCAGCCCTGAATCATATGACTCCATTATGTGGAGTCTTGGATATTAGGGGGAAAAAGAGATTTGAGATGTTAATGGGCAAACATGACAAGAGTTCCTATGGAAATTCCTTTGGCAGTATAAACTAGCTTTTAAATATTCTGTATTTTTAAGGCCATTTCAATTTCTTTAATGAACAGGACCAAACACCAGAGGCTCATATTTCAAAATGTGCCCTGATAAGTTGACACAGTCCTCTAGTGGACCAGCTATTTCCACGATATTATTCCTTTCTGCCAAAAAGTGCACATAGTTTCCCAGCTTTGACTTTAAAAAAAACTGGACTTTTTCAGTCTTCAGTGGAAACTACTGGGACACAGTGGTCCTGGTTTACTTTGTCAAGTAGCGGAATAGATTGGCACCTTAATGCAGGTGATGGCATTCATCATTCAGTGAGATAAAAGCATTGCATACTTGGTACATTTTAAGTTCTGTAAGTACAGAAGATGGACATTCCAACAAAAAGATTTAATAGTAAAATTAAGAAAAAATAAATAAAAAGTAAATAAATACATTAAACTTATGCAACATATTAATAAATGCATTTTCATGTCAGTGACTTTTATAAAAAATTTCCACATTATAAACATAACTTAGTTGATCAAAATCATCCAGCAGGCTATTCTTTGGCTTGGATTTTTTATTTTGCATTTATTACACTTAGAATGCAAGCAACATTGTGTTCTTCTGCACCTTATCTGAAAACCAGTTAAACACTCTTGTCCAAAATCCTGTCAAAAGGTGTATGATACATATGAACATCAGTGAATGAAAAGAAATACTTAAATTAGAACTAATGATATATCATAATTAGAAAGAAAGGTGAGTACATTAATCGTTAAGTTAAAGAAATGGCAATTTTTATTTCATGGTTCAATTTACACTATATTTTGGATATAGTTTACCCCATTCTCATGAAGTTGGTCTTCAAAAGAGTTATTGCTTGAGGTGTCTAATGTTTTTTCTTATGCTTTTCAAGTTGCCAGAAATTATTGTAATTATGACTATATATTGGCTCGGTAAGAGTGACTTACCCATTTGTAAGAATCAACAAGAATTTTATAGAAATGGTTACCTGAAGATACACCTTTGCTGTCTTGGGATGTGGATGCAAAAGACTTTTTGCCCACACCTACAGAACCCCCTCAGCACTTCGTAGCCTGTCTGCTTAGCTGTTCCAGACTGTGGACTCTCACAATACCCCTGTGGTTAGGCCTGGGCTGGATTTGACAAGCAGACACAAACGACACACAGCAGTTCAAAGCCAAGAATGTTAAGGACAAATATAAAGCCAAAAATTGACCAATATGGTAAGTCTTCCTGTCCAGGAGTTTTTCTTTAGACCACTTTCATTTCCGCTGAATATCTGTGAGGTTTGAGCACAGACACTTGAGGTGCTGCCTACAAGTTTCTAGGAGCCAGTAAAGAAACTTACAGGCAGGAAGCTGACTTGAGACCAGGGACAAGAGTATTTGTCTCAGAGAAGGGGGATCTTCACTTGGGTCCCTAGTCTATAGGACTGCTTCTTGTTTCAGTTTTTGTACAGCACAACACAGAAATAGAGCAAAAGTTCTTGGGAGGGACAAGGAGTGGGAGAACGGTTTCTCTGAGGAACTTTGAAATTAAGGAACTTTGAGTATCTAAACTTCTGACATAGTGTGAGAGGGAAACACCTCAAATGTAAAGCAACACAAATTTTTAGTCACCCTTTCTCCTTTAGCACTTATGTAAGTGTGCTGTCCCCTTCTTCATTATTTTGCTCACTAAGTGTACAGTGGCCCATCTATTGTGACTGCCATTGTGGAATCTGTACACAGTAAAAATTGTTTCTCCCAATTTGCCGTTCCTAGAACTCTCTGAGAACTGAGCTACCTAGTAGATATGATACATTAGCATGACCATCTGAATTGCCAGTAATATACTGAGCCCTGAGGACTCCTGACAGGAGCTGGATGCTGGTGAAGACACACTCTGGTACTCAGCACATGATGGCAGTCGCTTGCTCTCACAACACCTTCTGTGCAGAGGCAAACCGAGTGGGAGGGCAGTGGTTTCCTGGGACACTGAATGTTAGGCAAGGCCTCAGCACTTCCCTTCACATCTTCTGTGAGTCAGAACAAGAAAAGTGGTAAAAATAGGTATGTGGGAGGTGGGGAAAATGCATTATAGTTCTACTTTAATTGCAAATGGATCATTCAAGTCACGGTGCCTTTACAGACACACAATTTTGTATTGTGCAGAAAAGAGCAACGGGAGGCTTAAGGAACTGCAGAAACTGGCAGTGCTAAATGTGAGAGAATCCTGAAATGGGTGGGTGTCAAATGTGTATACATGATGTCAAGGCATTATAATTTTTTTACCACAAATCATGGTGGTCACTAAGTTGCTCTTATCTGATGGATTTCTTCCCCCATGGAGTTTAGTCTCACAGACTCATAAAATAAAACAAAATAACACCAACAAATAGATTAATTGCTTTCAGTTCAACCTTCTCTTGAGCTTCTGTGTGTGTGAAGATTACCAGAACTACGAAATATATGTGTTTCTTAAATTATATATTGAAGGGAGATTGTCAATTAGGATTTTCCAGAAGAGACAAAACACGTCAGTTCTTCTGAAGTAAAGGGGTCTCCCATCTTTCAAAGCTGTGGTCAAGGGTTTGTTCACAGTAGTTGGAGCCAAGATAGAACATTTTCTATTCTAGAGTTATTGCAGGTGCAGGAGGTTTCTCTCTTTACTTTCTAAAGTACCTATGTAAAAGACTATTTCTCCCCTTCAATTTTAATATAAAATCTAGACAAAAAGTTATTTGTTCTGTGTGTACAAATTAGAAGACTGCTATTCATGGAAAGATGTTGGTATTATTCATTATTTGTATGTCCTCTAAATGCATAAAGAACATTGCAGTATTAATTGCAGAGTTAATTCTTTGGTACTGAAGATCTATCTATTTAAATTAAATCAAATGTTTAAGCTTCAAACATCAGCCAAAGGAAGATTAGGAGAGGGGGAAGATGAGGAGGAAAAAAGTTTTCTCATGGTCACATGAAAAGTTTATCGTGGTGTTAAATAGCAATGAAGACTTTTCCTATTTAGGGAAAAAAAGTATTATTTAGAACCTGTGGTGACAGTATGACTATATAAGCTCTTGGTTTCTCAAAATTACATCTCTAACATGTCTAAATATCTATAAAATGTATTCATAAAATTCTGTTGGACTACCTAACTGAATCTTGTTAAAGACAGCTTGCTTTTTCCTTACAAAAATCTCACTGAAGAGCTACCAAGTAAAAAACCCAGCATTTGAACCTTACAATGAACAAAAGCAGTGTGAGACTTTCCTGCTGCTTTCTGAGTGAAACTTGCATTAGAGAGGGAGATCTGTGCAAGATGAGTGAGCAACTTATATTTATTCATCATCTAATTCTCCCAGTTCAGTGCCCAGGTCCCAGCTGGCATTCAGCAAAGTTGCTGAAGTTCTCCTGAGGGTCAGTTACACATACTGGGTTCAGTTCTCATTTCATCTGTCCCCAGAGCCGTTCTCACTTTCTAATATATGACTGTTCTTCAGCCATATTTCTGAAAGACCTTCACTCGCTACAGTGACACTGAAAGTGAAGTCCATGAGAATCTCCACCCCAGGACAGACTGATCAGAGAAGTCTTTTATTTGGTGTGCTTTCAGAAAACTGTTTTGCCCAACTTGAACTTGTCCAAGTACACACCTACAGCTGAATGCAAGTTATACTTGTGATGAAATTTTTAAAGAAAATAGCTGGTGTTGCCATAAGCAATATTAAAATACGAATGCAATTGTAATGATTATCATATAAAAATAATAAAAATATATGGAGTTACAGCTCAGTTCAGAATTCAGCAATAAAAAGGGCATCTTAAGGTATGTTTACAAGTATGCCTGCCATATGCTACGCTTAGGGAAAATTGTGTTAATTACTTAGCAAAGACATAGAATTATTTCAGACCTCTGGGTACATAAAATACGTGGGGGTTTTTTTGCAATAGGACTAGCTTTGTGAGATTCAGAAACTAAAATAATTTCAGGTGTTTAACCCCAAACGCTTAAAGACCTAACAAAACAACAAATCAGTGTTGAACCATCTAGCAGTACAAACAAGACCAGTGCATATGTCTGAGAGCCAAGGTCTGGAGGACATATCTATTTTAGGACTCATTATTTATTTAGGCCAAAGAATATGCCTAGTGATTTACAAAATGGAAAATAAAAAATTTCCTACTTTGAAATATGCAACACATAAACCTTGGCTACTGGAAAAAAATAACTGACACAAAAGATTTCAAGCACCACTCATCTAATCCTGTGTTCATAATTTTTTGGGAGAACTTATTTCAAAATCAGTGTGAATTACACTTCCCTAAAAATTACAGAATTACACCCCTGCTTTTTTGAATGATTGTTACTTCAGTTCTTATCTCTGTTATGACAGCACACTGCAGGCCTCAGAATTTGAGAGTTCACATACTGTACAAATAGACAGTAAACAATACTGAGTGCCCTGAAAATTTTAATTTGATTTGAAGAAAATGTGAAGACAGAAAGAGAATAAAAAAGTGAGGGTCATTTATTTGTACAGAGTATACACAAAGGTATCGTATGTGACTTCTATTTTCATATGACCATAGTTTCTATACAGAATATACTTCTGTTTCTTATAATTAATTTCTTGTAATTAATACATTTTTTTACAGTTTTGGGGGTTGTTTTTTGTTTGGGTTGTTTTCATATAATTTGGGGGTTTTCATCTGCAATCATTGTTTGAGGTCTTATTGGAGTAATGAGGTGTGTTATTGCTCACTGCTTTTCATGTCATATACATGTATGTTTCTAAACATCTTGTACGCAAGGGTAGCCTCAATTTTTGAGGGAGAGTTAATACAGTGTATTACAGAGGAGACATATGCAGGGATTTAATTCATTCTTTTGTTTTCTGTCTATTTTTTTTCTCTTAATTTAAAGGAAAATTAATTCAGACAGAATGTTAAGAGTTGATCTTTGGGTAGGGAAAAACATGATTATTATTCATGCAGCAGTGTTTATTTCCATCTGTCACCATAGCAGTTCTTTTAATAACTTATTATACAATTAGTTCAATAGCCTTTCTGCTCCTTGCTCCTACTGCAACATGAAACTCTCTTATTCCTATAATATTTTCACTGTAGACACTATACTATCCATAAATAAATCTGTTTTGAAGGTTTTATTGTTATGCTGAATGTATTTCCTATGTAGTTTCTAAAATGAATCTTCTAAACTAGAAGCTACATACACAAAATATATACATGGTGAATTGTGAGAGATGAAACAAAGGACTGTTATTAAATAGTTCTCACATCTCAAATGAAAAGTACATTTTACACCTGCAGAACTTCTATGTACTTCTTCAGGAGGACATGAAGCCTTCCACTTAATCTCCAGGGAGGTGGTTGAGATCCTTCAGATCAGCAGCTTTTGGAGCATTCACCAAGGAAAAACTAAATGCTTAGGCCTTGCACTCCTTCACAATCCCACAGGCTGAACAGGAAGTTTTATAACAAAGAAAGGACATATATGAAAAGTTTATATTTACAGAACCAGCAGATCTTACCAAAACAAAAGCAACAAGAGAGCAACAAAGCAAAGGAGTGAAATGTTATTGGGAAAGGAAGGGAGAAGTTGGGAGTGGAGAAGGGAAAGAAGAGGAGACCAACCAGCTAGATAGCAGCTATGCAGGAAGGACCTGGGATCCTGCTGAGCAAGCTGAACATGAGTCACCAGTTGTGCATCTGTGGTGACAAAGACTGTATTAGCAAGGGCATAGCTAGGACATTTGGAAAAGTAAGGTAGCTCTGGAACAGGCTGCTCAGAAAAGTGGTGGAATTGTCACTTTTTTCAAATATTTGAAACTCCGATGGATGAGTTCCTTGGGAAGCGGATCTTACTTTGAAGTTGACTCAGTTTTGGGCATGAGGTTGAGCTAAATGACCTTAAGAGGGCTAAACAGACCTAAACAATTTTGTGACTGTAATGCTGCAGAGGTGCACCTTTTTTCTTCATAATATCTCATCTGTTTCGCTAGGTCTGTTTTGTTAATATTCCCACCCTTAGACAAGAAAACATGAGCCTGAGAGTTGACTTGATCATTTCAGTTCTTAATTTTCAGACCATGCATCTCTAAAGGTATGATATCCAGAGAACAATTTCCTGCAAAATCTGTCTCACAGTATTTCAAAGAAAAAAATTATAAAAATGTATTAACTAAGGAAGAATATTCTATTTTTTTAAAAGAGGGGGGAAATGTTTTTGACATAAATGTTTTGAATGATCACACTAGGCCACAAGATTGATTTAAAAATCTGTTTAAAGTATATAAATACAGAACAAGTAGATGAAAAAATGGTTGTGACTGCCATCTGATTAAAAAAACAAAGAGGCCAAGGACATTCATGGCCTGTGGAGATGCAGATGAACAAATCCAATTAACAGATAATTCAATAGTTGCTATTTCAGTTTAAAAAATACAGAAACCTGTGAGTGAGTGTTGTGCTGCTGCTTTTTACTTCTCGTTGCAAGGCTAAAAAAGCACCTTTCTGCCATTCTGAAACGTTTCATGGTCTCTGAACAGGAAATGTAATGAAAAGTTTTATATCCAGTAGCACAAATGATAGAATCACAGTACCAAAGATCACAAAGCTCTACAGTTTTACATCTCTAGTGAGTGATTTCTGCTGTTGTGGGAGAACAAAAATGTGTTAGAGTTATTCATCATGTTTGGTATATTCTATAAATTGTAACAGGCTTCTAAGTGACTCTGTGGATGGTCACTAAAGAAGTCAGAGAAGAATCACAGTAGCCAGAAATACCAAAAGAATTGCAGGAATTTTAAATGTCTCCTGGCCACCTGGCTTTAAAACATTGTGCAAATAGTAGCAATAACCAGTATTCTTCAGCTTCTGCCAAATATTTCTGGTCAGAGTTTTTCCTGAATTTACCCCTCCCCACTCAGTGTTTGAGAAACATCCCTTGGCTGCCTGAGATGAATGCTACGGCACAGGTATGATGCTATCCTTCTTCTCTCTCTCTCTTAGGTCAGAACATGACAATTTAAGCTGTAGCACAGTACTGCAAAGACATTTCTTTTTTGTTTAGTTCAAAACAATCCAAACCTCATGATCGAAAATCTAGATGTCTTGAGTGATAAGAGAGAAACTCAAATATAAATAGGCAAATAGGCATGATGTATATATATATATATATATATATAATGCTTTAGTCAAAAAGTCTTCCTTCCTGTTGTAAAATGGAGATGACCACTATTTAATGGGCAGCTGGCAGCCCATATGCCAGAGCTACCAGATTTGAGTAAAGGAGTTTGGACTAATCTAGTAAGTGTGCTTTGGGAAAAATGGGGGGAGATTCTGTAGCATTTTATTATATCAAGTGAAATGCCAAGAAACGTAGCTATTTTGGCCTGGCCTGAACACATCACTGGGAAATAAGAGACCCTGACCATATGAAACAATTTTCATCAAAGCATGTAAGACTTTTTTCTCTTCACTCCTTTTGTCAGGCATGGATTCTTTTCTTCCTTATATCTTATGAGACTTTTTGCTCTTTCAGTTTGATTTTCTATTTTCATTTTTAATTTTTTTGTATTCAGGATTTAGCTTCTTTTTCCCATTCCAAGTACAGAAACAAACATGCTTAGAGACACGTCATTTCTAAAGGAATAGGTCAGTTGTTTATGAAAATTCATGGTTCATAATAGAGCCTTTCTCTATTATTACATTTGTGAAAATTCATTTGGATTATAGGTTTTCTTCCTACCACACCTCTTCCTGCAGAAGTTCCTTTCAACATATACCTTCAACCCTGAATTCCCACTGTGGTCACCCATCCTCTGTGATACTTGTGCTGAAAAAAAGCAATTTTGCAATACTAGCGGAATTCACAGAATCACAGAATAATCCGAGTTGGAAGGGACCCACATGGATCATCAAGTCCAACCCCTAGCCTTGCACAGGACCATCCCCAAGAGTCTGAGAGTATCATCCATATGATCCTTGAACCCTATCAGGCTTGGTGCTGTGACCACTTCCCTGGGGAGCCTGTTCCAGTGCCCAACCACCCAAGAGGGTGAAGAACCTCTTTCTAATATCCAACCTAAACTGCCCCTGACACAACTTCAGGCCATAATATAGGAAGACAACTTAAATCTCAACAGTATTTTCTAATAATACTTTTGCACCTGAAAAATGGATATTGCTACAGCTGGACAGAAGCTTCAGAAAAGTAAGATTTATGGAAGGAGTCTGACTTTGAATAAGACAGGAGACCTTCAGTCTTTGAAATACTGATACTTCTCAGAGACAAAAATATAGTTGTAAAACATCCTTCATGACTATTCTAACACAGAGAGCCCTAAATATCTCTAGTTCATTGAAGCTGAAGAAAAACTGGTACAAAAAGTTTTACCATTACAAGAACAATCTAATGAATGATAGATGAGGAAAGAATACCATATGTTTTGTGATCAGTGTGTTTTTCTCTTTTAAAAGAAATATACATGTGTATATTGCTCACGGATGTGCAAAAGTAGTATCCTTTTTTTGTATTGAGCTTAACCATGTAAACAAGAATGACTTACCTAGAAAAGATCACAGGATCAAGAACTTTAATGGAACGAGTTAAATATTTTAATTAATGTCCCAAACCCATGGCTTCTAAATAACTGATTTAGCAGAAATAACAGCAGTATCCAAGGGTGTGTCATGAAGAATCAGTAAGAGTCCCTATTATGATATGCATAGAAAGGTATTTGCAAATAACAAAAAAGTTCTTTAAAAGTTAAAACTATAAAATGATATGATGAGTTGCTGTACTGAAGAGAAATTATAAATTGGCATGTCAATTCTCTCTACAGTACAACTCATATTTAATAGGTGAATGTGAGGCTTGATGAGTGCAAAGGAAATGTTTTCAAAGGCAGTTTAGTCACCAAGAGATTGCACATAGCAGGCAAACTTGTCATACAATAAATTTACCACACCCTTATCAGGTATCTTGTGAAGTCAATTATTCTGGCTTGGACCCTGAGGGAGTCTTTTGAGTAGCTTCACTGGCACAGGGGAGAAAGCCCTGAGCAAATCAGCCTCATTTGCTGATCTGCCTGAAGATTTCCCTGCAAGCACCAAGCATGCAGGTCAGATGTCAGTAGCAATGGGGAAACTTGGTTAAAAAAAATCTGCTTTTGAAAGGGCCAAAAATTCGATTACAAATAGTGAACAGAGTGTTCAGAATGTTGTTATTCCCTTGTGAATAAACCGCAGACCTTCTTTTCACAGTGTGCCCAGGAAAAGAACTTATCATCATCAGTACCGGTACACTGGGTATAGGCAAAGAAAGGAGGGAATGTAGCAAGACAGCCTGGTACAGCCCAGGGGTTATATCCACCTACAGTTGTATATAAAGTTACAAGAATAGAAAAAAGAAACCAGAAAAAGCAAAGAGAAATAGAGAACTCCTGTTTTAGTTGTGAGGAAGTGGAATCTATGCACATTTTTGTACGCTAGAAATGTTTAGGATAAATTTATACTGGAAATCATAAAGCCATCAAGCCTGTGTTTGATCTGCAAGCAAACAGAAACCTAATTAAAGTCAGGTAATTCTTGGTTATCGTAATTGGAATAAGCATTTTAATGAGGCAGCTAGAAGCTATCATGGAAACAAATGGCACTAAATTGTACACAGAGCTGATAAACAGTGATGCTATAAGCCAAAGTTCCTCTTTGGAGTGGCTGCAAATTTTAAAAATGGGCAAAAAAAAAGAGCCAGCAAAGCATGGGACAGTCATGTGCTACACCTCAGAAGGGAGTCAAAGCAGCTGCCTCAGAGAGCAGGAGTAACTGAGAAGTCAGGCACAGAAACTGTTAGCAAATTGTTGTTGTTTATTCATAAAATATTCACTGAAAAAAAAGACTTTGTATTACCTGACTAGAAAACAAAGCAAAGAACCCCAAAACATTCTCAACCATTAATTATCACCTTCACACAAGTAACAACCAGTCACACAAGGTCTCAAATGATGGCTCACTGATGGGTAAGAACTTGCCTTTTGGTAAGAACTACCTGATTTTGAGAAATCAAGAATACCAGATCAAAGAATTTAAAAGAAAATATTCATTTAAGATGTCATCAAGCTCAGGAATGTGAAGCTCACCATAAAGCACCTTAGCAAGCCCAAGGCTGTCTTAGCTCTTAAGAAAAACCACACAGACTGTTGCCAAAAGAAAGGGAAGATAAACTGAGGTTGCAGATGCTGCTCTACTTCCCCATCATTGGTGAAAGAGAGGAATGCAGAAAAGGAGATAAACTAGACCAGAGTCTGTCATCTCTTAAGCAGAAGATAAAATGTAACTAACCTAAAACAGAAGTAGAACCTGCTGTCTCTCCTCACTAGCACTACTTTGTTAATATTAAGCCAAATACCAAAATGAAATTGTTTAACTTTCCTCTCGACCAGGCAAGTGATTTACTGAATAATGTCAGGAGATGAATCCATAGTTCCAAGCACAATTTATAACCAAGCTGATGCCCACCTATGAGTCCTCAGTTTGTAGGCCTTGGCCATCAAAATTCTGTGGAAAAGACTCAGTGTGAAACCCAGGTGTCATGAGGAGATATTTTCAAAGAAATTTTTGCAGGAAACAGTATGACGGAAAGAAAATGAAAAGCCCAAATCTATTTATGCAAATGCTTTGAACATTTATTGTTTAGAACACATCATCCTATCTCTTTAGAAATTACATGTTTGTAAATACCTTGTTCCTGTACTTTGGAGAGGAATATGAGTCTATAATTCAACAGATTCTCCTCCTTGCCTTTTCAGAAGATAGGTATAATATTTGTCTTTTTGCTAGTTAGCAAGAGCTCTCCCTAGTCATCATGAATTTTCAAAAGATTTTTAGAGAGGCCTTAAACTGATGACAATAACTAACTGCATTAACAAAAGCAGATAAATCCCATCTGTTCCATGGATTTACATATGCCCAGTTTACCTCAACTGCTTCTGACTCAGTTGCCTATTGTGGACAGTAACTTTCTCCCATGAACTTTGCTGCTGGGAAGAGACCTGCAAGGCCTGAGAGCAGATCTCACCAACGAAAACAGAAAAAAAAGACATCATTGGTGTCAGGCTTCAGCCTCATTATTAGGCTGCTTCCCCTGTTCATTAAGGGGCAACATTTTCCTGGGTCTCCCATCTGCTACCACTCAAGTTTGTTTGCCTTTTCTTTTGCTGCTCAAATTCCTTTTAGTTTCAGCTCCAGCTCTAGCTCTGGTCTTCCTAATTTCATCTTTGTGTGCTCAAAAAGGTTTCTATATTCTTCCTCGACAGTCTGTCCATGCTCATGCCTCCTATACACTGTCTTTTTGAGCCTTAGTTGCCAAAAGGAAGTTATGGGACTGTGAATTGGTAGTTATGGGAAATTATGAACGGGCAAGAGACAATTCAATATACAATACTGCGTTGATACAAAATCTGATAAATAAAATCTGAGAATACCTTCCTGTGATAAAACTTACAGTTCTCTACATTATTCCTTACATTTAAATAACTCTGAACTTCATCTAGAAGTTCACCACTGTCTGAATGATTGGACACAAAGTCTTGAAATCAATTAGATAACTTAAGAGAATTATTCAGACAACTACAAACCTGAAATTTTGTGAGCAATCAATAAGCACCATCTGCAATGTTCTGTTCAAAGCATGTTATAAGCAAAAACTGTTGAGATGGTATTCTATCTTTTTGATACTCAAAAACTTACAGTGAACCCAAATGCCAAATTATGTATCTAATGAATCATGTTATTTTATTATACACACATATAAAATATGAAAATGGAGGTCATAAGAGGACATCACTTTTAATAATTTCCAAAAATACCTTTTGTATTTGACAGCATTTCAAACCTTTTCGTGCTTTTGTATTTTCCAGTAACCTATTTTTATCCTTTGTATTATTCATGTAGATGTAAGCTGAGACATGCTTGCTAGCAATGTATGCATGCTCATCTCCAAGCATTAGCTAGAAAAAAGTTAAAAATAATAGGAAAATGAGACTGCAGCATAAAGAAAAAATCCCAAAAGAAACAGATAAGCTTAAGGTAAATGCCAAACAAAGAAACAGCCAAAAACCGCAAAACCCAAACTTAAGTCAGATCTCGGTTTCTCAGAAGCCGTTCAATCCATCTTAGCCAAGGTGGTTTTTTGGGCTATTTTTAACATTATTCTGATGCCAAACACATTTAGGTGTCAGAATAAAACAGAGATGAAGATAAGGAAGAAAAAGAAATCTGGTAAAATAAATAAATGTGGTAACACAACACTTGTATATTCATTACCCTTGTTACCAGGCTGACATTTCTAGGACTGTCAGATATCCAAACAATGTAAATAGAAGTTTGCTTTCAAGTCAATTTATTTTGAAAACTTAGAGGTTTAAACAACAAGAACAACAATTTGGTTAAAAACCGCATCTAATATATTCTGGACACTGAGTGAATTTAAAGATTCAGTCTGAACATTATCCTGAATGTTGTGGAGGGGAAGAGGTTGGATAGTGAAAAACTTGTATGACAGGGAAAGGCAAGGATGGCTAGAGAGGTAACTAGCACTATGCAGCCTCGTACCCAAGAACTACCTTCTATCACTGCTAGAATCTGCTTCAAAAGTCTTCTTTTTTTTAATTTTTCACAATCCTTTGTCCCTTGTTAATCTTACAGTCAAGAGCAAGCCTGCATCTTGGCAAATGGTATTTGTCTTTTTGCAACTGCAGCCACTCTTTAGAAAGAAAGTTGGCAGCAGTCATGGCTCCTTCAGGTTGCTGGTTGCAAAATCAAATTTATCATGTAGGTAGATCTTGTCACATACATCTCAGTCTGTACCTATGAAACTCTTGTTACAACACAGTTTTCTTCATCTCATTATTTTTCTTCCTCCTTGGTTATGTCTTTAAGGACATACTTTTCCCACCATTTTTCTACTTCATGTATTTTTCTGCTAAAGTATTAAGGCAGCAAAAGATCTTGTTTCCTCATGTCAAGCGGTGGGAAAACTTCTGAGTGCTTCCAGTCTACGGGGCTCGTGTTTGCCATGCCAGAGTACATATGCTAGAAACATATGCAAGCCATTGTAATGAAGTATTTAGCCAAGAGAAGTTGTGGTGGCCATAGAATTCAAAGGCTAAGAGGTTTCTGAGGTATAAGAGGCAGAACAGGAATGAGCAGGTGAGTTAGGGAGGGTTGGCAGAGTCTAGGCAAAGGCAGAGCAAAAACTGAGACACTCTTACAAGCCACACAGAAGTAGCAGAGGAGGACCTAGAAGGAATGGAAAAAGACCAAAGAGAAGTATCAATGCATGCTGAAAGAAAGAAAGCTTTAGCATTGCTCAGCTTCGTTGGCAAAAAATTCCCAACATAGGGGACCATTCCAAGGACGCTTTGCATATTAGTTGGTCACCTAAGGCAGGAATAGGAGTGAAAGCTGTATTTATAATGTAACAGAACACTACTGTTATAGATGAAATAATTGCTGTCTGCCATCACTCCATAATTAACCTTTTCATTATACTGTATATCCAGCTTAACCTCTTGTCAACTGCCGTTTTTTTCCTGTAGTGTGAGATATTACACTCTTATTTCTTTTAATATAAAAGAGGCCAAGAGATTCATTATCGCTGTTTATTATCATTATTCCCAATGATATGATGAGGCATTACCCATAGCATTTTACTTTATGTTTGCTCGAGTAGATTTGGATTTGCAGCAGGGTCCTGTTTAGGCATTGAATAAACCAAACAGTCATGTTTAATAAGTCTTATGTTCTGTCAGAAAAACAGCTTATTACTAATGAGATGTACTATGCTATTTAATACCCAAATAAAACTGTATTTCTTGAGTATGCATGCCTGGGGCACAAATCTGACAAACACTTAAGGAAGCAAAATGCTGTCCAAAGAGACAGTGATTAATAAAGACCAGTTGGGGAGGAGTCGTTTCCGTGTTCTAAAGCACTGGCTTTGCTATACTTATTTTTTGGAGTGAATCCAGTGTGAGAAAATATGGTAAGTATGCGAGGAAGAGCTTCAGGGGACCGAGCAATATTGACTGGGTCTCTGCCTACTGGCTGAAATGCTGACATCTTGGCTCTGTTACTGGAAACAAGAACAAAGATTTGCTTAGTTACCGAAGTGCTGCCTGGGCATCTTCAGTTTCTTTAGCTGGGGTTGAAGCATACAAAAGAATTTTGTTGAACTAGCATTAGATTTTGCATTTTATTTATATAACCTAGCATGAAGCCAGGGCAACTGGCTCCACACTATGGACATGGCCTTTACTCAAAGAGAATTTGTATCATTCAATAAGCACCACTTTTCACAAGCTACACTTTAGGGAAAAAAAACATAATTGCTGTCATTTTCTGCTGGTATATTGGTAAAACCTAAAACCTGATATGTCTACACAATGATATTCCCCAGCTTTCTCACGCCTTGGAACAGTCACATCTGCAGAACCGATGGTACTTTTTGCTAGGCCACAATCCCCTGGTCTTCCTTTGCTTTCTTCCACAAAAGCAGGAGTTCCTGCATAAGAATGTCCTTATTGATTCAGAGACTCCAAGGGCAATGAGGAGTGGATGTCTAGGGAAGTGAGTTCTATGCACACAAGATTCTCTCAGTAGTTTACTTCACCTTTCCTACATCTGCTCCATTTTATTTAAAACTCACCTCTACACACCTGTCAGCTTTCCTGAAAATAGAGAAAAGCCCAGACCACAGAGGAGTCAGAATACAGCATAAATATTTTGGGAGAAATACCTAGTTAGTGTAATTATTGATTATATTTATTTTTCAGATTACTTCCATGTAAAAGCAAATTCCTACAGATCTGAAAAGAAACAGATTTTTGTTATATATTCTATAAGAGTTACCAAGAAATTAACAAAGATAGAAAAGTGCTACAATTTACTTTAAAATTATATGAATATACTGAATTCTCTATTTAATTCCTGTACAGTAAATTCTACTTAAAATTTTACATGGAGGTTTGTAACTGTGTTTTTTTCCTGTTTCCTAGTTGCTTGCAAACTTTTCAAATATGTTTAGTTATTCTGAATACAGATGTAGCTTAGGTTTCTCCTTGAGACTGTCCTTTTTAATTGAAAGAACATTTAATTTTAACATTTATTAACCTTCTTATCTATAATCAGTATGATGGTATTGACTGATTTATGTATTTTTATCGATATGACAATAATTTGAAAAATAAAATCATTAAGCCATACACTAATTTTAAAATGGCTGGCATTCCATTTGGCACAATGGAAAAGAAACACATTAGTTACATTTTTGGAACACAATTGATGTATTCAAACAGTAGGCTTATGATTTAATAGACAATACATTGTCTTTAAGTGGCTTTATAGCAGAGAAAGAGGCTTAATACTCAAGAAGGGAAATACAATGACTCTTGATCCAGTCTAGTATTGCCCAAAAATAAGAAGGAGCTGATCTTTGGACTCAGGAAAGAAATCTGGGCATCACATAAACTCCAGGGAAAGAGTGAGGAAGAGGTTGTAGTTATTTTGCTGCTTTTCATTGTTCTCAAATGAACAAATGTTAATTGAGAAATGCTGTTACATATTTTATGACACTCTGGGTACAAGTTCTGAAATCCCATGAGGCCTTGTTTAAATACAAATTAATCCTAAACTACACTTAATTAACATTGTTGTAGTTGATTTTCCTTTTTCTGTTCTAAGGAAGAATATAATATCTTAGAGTTTTGCTGTTTTCAAATGTTAAAATATACGATGGAGGTGAAGAAGTGATTTCATAGCTGAATGACTTCCTGGCAGGAGAGAATCTGACAGGATGGCATTTTACTAATTAAGAAGAGTGCTGGACTAACCAGATGGGAAAAATACATACTGAAACTTTTTTTTCTTTCGGTAGTTCTTTTTTTCTTTTCCCCCCTACAAGACAATGTAGAAATAATCAAGGACAATGAAGGGCACACAAAGAAGAACTGGTAAATAAGGAAATTTGCTAGCATAAAACAAACCTACTCAAATCAGATAGTAATCAAATAATCCTGCTTTAATCAGATAGAAAATTAAGCAGGAATCAAAAGCCACTGTAGTGAGCAAGACATTTCTGTGCTTCAGGCCCATCTCTAACATAAATGTACACTTTGACTTCTGGAAAATCAGTCAGGACTAGATCTACACAGGCATTTTGGGTCCTAAATCCAGTATGCAGGCATCATTTTGATCCTTGGGGGAAAAAATGGATTTTATGAGATTTCCCGTCTCCTTTTGAAAAAGAGGAGATAACACAAACCACCCCACTGCTAGTGACAAAATAAGAAATTTGCTTTAGAAAATCCCAACATGCTAATTAACGGTGAGAAGGTTTTTTTAGCTACCTTAAGCTCAAAAAGTTCTTGAGAAGCTTAAAAGAATAATGCAAAAATGTAAAAATATTTCAAAGATGAAGGAAAGGAAGATCTGATAGTTACTGGACAAAGACTGTGATTAGTGCTGGTATCAAAAAAACTGGTACCTTTTTACTTTTCTTCACTAGAAGTGTCAGCCTCAATCAGTTGGCTCAACTAATTAGTATCAGAGACAAGGCTAGGACAGTAACTTAGATAAAATACTTTCAAACCAGCTAAGATTGAAGAAATTCCTCTCAGAATACTTAGAGAACAGAATAAGGACGTTTAGGAGCCATTAGCAACAGAGGAGCTTCTGAAAGAAAGCAAAAAGACAGATTTCATGTTTATCTTTAAGACCAGAGAACAGAAGAAATCAGGAATATATACTATGCTTCTTTATTCTCATTCTGAGAAAAATACTGGAGCAAATAACTGAACAAGTTTTCTTAAAAGCTGAAGTTTTTGTTCCATTTTAAGGATATAAAACAGTCAGCATGTGTTTGTTGAAAACTATGCTGGAAAGTCTCAGCTGGATCTTACTGTCCAGTTTGTTCAGTATACCTTGTGGAAAATGTGGTTCAACTGAAGAATAATTAGAGATTTAGAAAAAAAATCTGTAAGAAAGAACAGAAGGTCCCTTGGGAGGCTGTGAAATCTTTATCACCAATATAGATCTTCAAAACAGGCAAACATATGTTAGAAATGGTTTAGGTAAAGCTGATGCTGCCTTTGGCAAGGACGGTATCTTCAGAGGGCTGTTCTAGGCATCAGTAAAGTAGAAAATCAGTCAGTAAAACTGATTGTCAAAAGCAGCAAAGTGGGAATGACCTACTGCCTACCATGCCATGAAACATGTAAACATTGTTAGAAGGAAACTGAAACCCAAAGGTTGTTGTAGCCATGAGATTGGAGAACTATAATCTCTGTGATCTGCCCCAATTGGTCCATGCAAAAGCTAATTTTCATTTCCAAGAGATGTGACTAGAAAGGATTTAGGACTACAGAGTATTACCCAGAGACAGAAGCTATACTTAACACATTGCTTTTCGGTAAACCTCGTTATTCTGTGTGGCAAGATTATGTACCAGAGGCTGTAGCAGCCTCCGTGAAGCCACTGGTACCATAACCCTAAATTCTTTTTGTGATTCTTATCTTTAGCTACTCCACCATCTGTCAACAACGTAAGAAGAGATAGGTTGGAAGTGCATCAGGGGTTGGACAATAATTTTTCAATCCGTTGCCTCTGAAGAACTCGGAGAAGAAATTTAAGATCACATCTCTCAGTTCCCATCCATAGTGTAGATCAAATCTTTTAAAAGAGGAGTTTAGAGACAGATCTCAATTTGGCTGTACTTCAAAGTATGGATGCAAAGGTAAAGCTGAGTACCAGGGAAGGGGGCTTCTGGTACTTCACTCTCTTACTCTCAGCTAACATGATAGGACTTTTTCCTGAGTTTATTCCTCATATTAAAAGTTGCCTTTCTTTAATGTTCTTTTTGTCTGATCTGTTTTTGTGATCAAAAATGCAGTTGTTACTCACTGTTACAGGGAATGATTTTTCAGTTCTGACTAGATTTCTCCCATTGTATTTAATACACAATAAACTGATTGCAGTACAATTTAAGAGCACTGACAGTTATGTGATGACACTATAGCAACAGTCAAAACCTGGTCAAATAAGACCATTTCCCAGTGATACGGAGGCAGAAAACAATGTGAGCAAAATATCACTTTAAACATTACATTTTAGACCCTTGGTGTGAATCTACTGCAGTAAACTGGTAATTAACACAGACGAATCAATGTATAATAGCTTTTATAAGACTGGTTTGAGTTATCCCATTCTTACTCAGATCTCTAATCTGAAGCAAAAATTCTCATACATCCTTTGCTTCCAGAAAAAAAAAATGAATACAATGCTAGAAGAGCAGGTGTGTCTTCACTCAGAGGAAGCAGCTATAGATATGAAAATGTCTTAGCAGCTGGTGAATAAGAAGACTGAAGCTGTGCCAGACGAAGTGAGTGTGTGTGCATGTGTGTGTGTGCACGTGTGTTTTACCACTAATTATGCAAAAAAGCCCAAATCCATTGATCATGTGTTTCTCTCCCTACTTCACCAGGAGTAAATCTTGAAGTGTGACAGCTCTTTCAGAAAGTCAGAGTTATCACCAGTAATTTTTTTTCTGTATTAGAACTGAGAAAACACAATGAATAATCCTTTTTTTTTTAAATTTATTTTATGATTTGTACACATATTCCTGTTTACTGCATGGTACAAACAAATATAATTTTCAGGAAGCTGGTCTGAACTTTTATCATCATGTACTCCACTTAGCTTCACAGACAATGAGGCTGTTTTCAACCAAGAGCAGTGTAAACACAAAGTGAAACGTTACACACGCATGGCTTCGAGCTTTATTTGCTTAAAACTGGGAAGGATTCACCACAAAATTCAGTAGGCACTGAGCAATTTAGTTGCTGATTTATCTTTGGTGCATGCAGATATTAAGAAATTTTAGTTAAAACTGGAGCAGCCTGACTGCTCAGTTCAGTCTTTTAATCTTGTTGGTTTACTTGGTTACAGAACTTCACTGCAACAGTACATTTTAGGATTTGCAGAAACACTCACCTGAGCATCTTATTTTGTCTGGCCCACTCTAATTAGTCAGGCTTAGACCCACCAAGCTCTCAGAGGAAGCCTATGAGTAAGAATCAAGAAAAGCACCTTGTTGAAGTCACAAAACCATCTTTTCATTTATAAAATTATTTACAAGTTAACATGAGGAGCTGTAACAACTATAGCACAAGACAAAGATGATGCAGATAAACAGAACTATTTATTTTCAAATGCCACTGTAACATACAATCAAATAATGTTGAAAGAATGTATAGTAATTCCATTTGTTGGGGAAATTATGGATATAGTTTCAGTTGCTCTATCATCTTGTATAAATAACTTTAGAAGGACTTGTGGCTTTGTTAAAAGATTAAACAGGATCAAACCTTTTTAATAGCTGTCCCTATAGATTTTACTTTAGGAGGAAACCTGGAAAGTTTATTCCATTGTACAGTTTTTAACTAAGACAATATTAACTGGTGTATACAGAGACACAGTTCAAAAGCCCTGTATTAAATAAACTACATTAAATGGTTAGATGCTGTTTTCAGCTAAAGAACAGAAAAAAACCCTCTAACCACTCTTTGTGAGGCCTTTTCTCAAGATCTCTTTTCAATCC
The DNA here is from genome assembly GCA_013396655.1 of Campylorhamphus procurvoides. Lineage (NCBI taxonomy): Eukaryota > Metazoa > Chordata > Aves > Passeriformes > Dendrocolaptidae > Campylorhamphus > Campylorhamphus procurvoides. Next base: position 627,016 of record WBMV01003400.1, read on the forward strand.
ACCAGTTGAAGAGATCGCTTTGCTGCGTATTTACATGGACATACTTTCTGTTGAGTTTTGTGAGCAGTCAGAATGATATTATGCAACTGATCTGTTGATCATCACCATTTAACTAGAAACACAGTCAAACTATAAACAGTGCCTTTGAGAAATGAAAGAAACTTCGCTGATTATCTTAAATAAACCTGCTTTATCTTTCAAATGGATATTTTAAAATGACAAGAAATAATTCTGAATGGATTTTCCAAGATCTTGTGGAGCTTTTCTGCAATAGTAATTTTCTCCCTTCTACAGAATCCTGTCTTTTACAGGAGATTGTTTAATGTAGAGAAATTCCTACACATTTGTATCAGCCTGAAGTCATTAACATAAGAACATATGCCACGTTGGTTCAGACCCATCTTCTCTTCAGCAGTGGCTAGAAATCTATGCTCTGGGAAGAATAAGAACAGGGCAAGCATATGTAATACTTCCTCAGAGTCTTCTCCCAGCTGCCAGCTCTTTTCAGGTCAGAGAACTTCATGGGATTGATGCTGCCTGTCTCTTTAGTTTCCCTCAGTGAATCTCTCAAGTATTTACTTGTCCAATCTCCCCTTGAACACATCCAAAATTTTCACATCCTGAATAATTTTGACAAGAAGTTCCATAGGTATGCCAACATAGGTCCATTAACTTAGTGACTGCATCAACACCTGTCTCTTCCTTTTCTCCAAACTTTGGAACTTCATGACACTACAGAAACAAAAATAGTGTCATGGAGTCTGTGGTCTTGCTGCACAACATAGCTCCCCTTTTTTGCAGAAGAGGAAAAGAGGTCATGAGATTCCAGAAATGAAATGCATTATTTCAAATACATCAACCTTGACTTCTTCCACTCTTACTCCACGCTGACAACATGAATAGAGTTTTGGGATCAAACAATGTTCAATAAATGTGCAAAATCTCTGTATATCAATCATGTTTTCTTAAATTAGATACTGAATATAACACAGTTCTATTTAAACCAGCTACCAAGATTTACCGCATTTAAACAAATAACAGAGGGAGAAGGTCTATGTAATGTAGCTGATATGAAAATACCTCACTTTTTCACACTGACAGACTTAAGGACTTAATGTTGCTATGTTAAACTTCCTGAATACTTGTTTCTATGGCAAAAAGCACTCATGATACAGAAAATGTGTTTTCCAAGGTAAGTGTTTTCCCTACATTGTTCTACAGAACTCAGTTTCACTATACAGTGGTTTGATGGGGAAGGAGAGAAAGACACAACTATGATAAAACTTAAACAGAGCTCAAGTGTGCGTAATTTTCTTTGGAGCTTAACTAAGAATCAGTAGATTGGCTATTTTTCTCAAAGGAGTATTTCACTCTCCATCTTGCACTCTCTGTATTTGTAATACAGGTTATATTCTATATAGAGGAATAGCATTTGTTTTACAAAGCTGTTGCTACTTTGTGTTGCTGTCATTATCATCCCTGGCTTTTCCTTTACAATGTATTTTTAAAAATGCATTATATTTGGTATAACCGTTGCTATGTATGTTAACTGTTCCCATGCATGCAGGGTTGCCTGTTAATGCATTGCTCCCTTTTCAGGCAGGTTAACTTTTTTCCAGGGTAGGGAGCCTCCAGAAGTCATTGACCTTACTTATGGAAATCAGGAATGTTGCACTGGGTCTAAAGCCAGTTTGCAGGCTGTTTCTGCTGAAGTCTCTGTTTCAGAGAATGACTGTCTGCTTGCAGTTGCATTTAAGGAAGTTCTTCAGCTGGGTATTTCTCAGTGGAAGTTCCCAGCTAATATTAGTCATAAGCAGTACTGAAGTACAAAACCATGTTTCATAATCCTGTTGACATTCCTCCTAGGCAGAAAATCTCTCTTACCAAAGAAATGAGAAAAGAAAGTGCAAACCTTTGGTTGCTTATAGTTCACCAAATCTGTATGTCTGCATTTTGACTAAATATCCTTTAGTTAGTTTCTGGAACTCAGGCTTTGTCTATTACAACCTACTGGAAAAATACATACTAGGGTCTCTACAGGCTCATCAGCTTTTGATGCTGGGAAAAAAAAAAAGTCAGCCTCACCTTCCTTCTTACTAAGGAACAAGAATATTTGGTCAAAACTTATCCACAATTCTCATTTTCTGATCAGGAAAGGCATTTCAAGTTCAAAAGACGCTTTTTACTTTGTTAAAGCAACAGAGTAGCAGAGACTCTTTCAGCACCCAGCACACTCTACTGGGACCACAGCTTATAAATTCTGGAAAAGTTTTACCATCTGACGTGAGCCACCTAGCGTCGGAACGAATAGCTACATTAACAACTTGCAAGAAACATTTTAACCTCTCTCTTCTAGAAGCCAATTTGCATTTATAAGCATATAAAGTTACATAAAGCACCCCTATGAAACCTTCGATGAACTGCAGCCTTTTGCCAGCTGCTGCAGCACCAGCCTCCCTTGGGAGAAGTCAGTTCCTTCCAAGATCTCAGTGCAGTGTAACCAGCGAGTACACTGTTAACACAGCAGTGCAGATTAACTAAAATTCCTGTCAAAATACCATTTCGGAAGTAGTGTCAAACAGCGAACTACATATGGATGATGTGAGGTACCTAAATAGGCTTCTTGACCCACTGAGAGCAAATTTGAATTTTCTTTACAAAAAAAGTATCAATTCACTAATTCCCCTCTACCTGCCCTCCCAAAAAAAAAAAAAATCATAAGTAGTCAAAACATTACATTCTCTAAGTCTGAAGACAAAGTGAAATAAAATAATAAAGAAAAGAATGTCTTCACCACCACTTCTGAACTCCAGATAAGTGGTTTGCAACTGTTTTTAAGATTAGTAGATTCCTAAAAGTAATTTTAAAATACACTGATATACACTTGTTCTTTCCAGCTGTCTTGTGAAGACTACATATAGGAAAGCAATTCTGTCTTGACAATGGCATAAAAACGTGAAATATTTATGTGGGACAAAAATATAGAAAGTTGTTACTGGAATAGCTATATTGAAGGAAATACAGAGACAGAAGAGGAGGAAGCAGAAAAACAGAAAGAAAACAAGATGAGGAAGGGATGTAAAAAACTAACTGACTGTAAAGCAGAAAACAGTCTAAAAGGTCAAAGTTAGAGATCAAGTTAGCTGTGCAATAGAGGTTTTGTACTTTTTTCATGGGCATTTTTCTTTTCTTCTATTTAACAATTTATTCAAAGATTGGAAGTCTCTAGGAATACCAAGATGGGTTACTGTAAAGCTTGTTATATACATCTTAATGTATTTGCAGAGGAAATGCAGTAAATAAAGAAGACACTAAATAATGAAGATAGATTAAAGATCACCTCCTCTCATGCTTTACTCTGAAAGAATATTACTGATAAAGAACCAAGAGATTAATGCATGTGATTTAAAAAGTCATGTTTGTAAATGGTTGTCACTTTTGCTTTGCCGAGTTTGAGACCTTCACAACAAATTTACATTAAGTATATTTCTAGAATTTACAATTTTTTTCCTATTACAACTAACATGAAATGATAGTGTTTCAGAGATAATGCATATGTTATGGTTCTACTGGAATTCAGGTAGCCGTAAATTTAATTGATACATGTTTATCATCAGATAATACCCACTTGTACTTTTCTGCACATTATCCCTTTTTAAATACAGCATCTGTTAAATTATATTTACCTACATCGATCTGAGTTTAAGAATTGCAGGTTTTATTTCAATTACTGAGACATCCATTACAATTTTAAGTGAATAACTACTTGCCAACACAAGTTTAACATGTAGAAATCAAAACAAAGTTTTTGCCCGTGCCTTTTTTTTTTTTAAGACCTGGTTGAATGAAACGTTGACTGGGATGTCTCCAACACTGTCTCTGAAAGAAAAAATTGAATTACCCCTCTTTCTTGGAAATGTGTTAACAGATCAAACCCTCTCCGAACCCTAAGAGTTCATTAGAACCTCACCTGAAATTATTAAAAGTAGCCAAACGGGAAGTATGTTTGTAGATTTATTAAGTCTTTCACCTACAGGTCTCTTTAGCCTTAGAACAGGCCAAAACAGACCAAAAGAGTTGTTACAGACCTATCAGAGAAGGTAAATTATAATAGAAAAAACCTTCAAAAGAGCACAGAGAAGAACACCCAGCTACTTTTTGTCTGGCTGTGTTTGAGCTCAGCTCTAGGGCTTACATGTGCATGCACTGGGGTAAGTAGGGTTGCAATAGCTGGAACACAGGTTCTGCTCTGTGAGCGGCCAAAGGGAGAGGCTCTGCTCTAGCAGAACCATATCCACAGCCTGGCTGCGTGGATATGTTCGCTGGGGCTCAGAGACGGCCGAGATTAATTCAAGATCTGCAATGCTTCCCTGCTGCTGGCTCTGTGTCTATCCTGTGACATGTTTCCCATCCGCTCCCACCCTCCTACACACCTTCAGGAAAAAAGTTGTACTTATACATGCGCCCTAAAGAAAGAAGGGCTTGTAGCAGTAGCAAAATTAAAACTGTGTGTTTCCATTATAGCCTTATCTGTAAAATTCATTGCCTGCATGAAATAAGTGCAGGGAGGGGAAGGCCAGAGTAATAACCTACAAAAGACCCCTCAGGCAGAAACTACCCTGAGCATGAAAAGTAGATTACAAACGTAAGCATTGCCATTTACAAATCACTCTGAAACATGCAGAGAGAGGCCCCGGGCAGGGCTGCGGCCCGCGGGAGCTCCCCAGGCCGTGCACGGCGCGGGGCGGGGAGAGGCCCGGCAGGAAGTGGGTTCTGGTTCCTGGGTTAGGGCGCCGGGGCAGCAGCGCCCTGTGCCGGGCCGGGCCGGCCGCGGGCTGCGGGAGGGCTCCGTAAGTCTGAGGCGCTCCGGGACTGCCGCTAGCCCTCCCTCCCTGCCTCCCTCCTCCC
>WBMV01003401.1:0-59409 GCA_013396655.1 Campylorhamphus procurvoides
CTCCTTTGAACTGAGACACCATGTAAGCCAAAAACCTTCTTCCTAACAGGATGTTTGGCTTTCCATGAACAGTTTTTGGCCAACATTTCTCTAACCTGTTCTCCCCAGTGAGAGACCCTATACAGTTATGCACACAGTGAATTCCAGCACTCATCTGTCCTTACAGCTAGAAATTATTTTTCCAATGTCTAACCTAAACTCAATCTCTCATATGCTTTACTCATACAGTTGAGATCCCTCATTTGCTATTTCCCGGAGTACTGCAACCCCAAAGCATTTTGGGTGGCCTGCAATATATGTAATAAATCTTGTCACCGGGACACTGAGTGAAGGATTACTGTTCTTTATGTGCTGAAATGAAAATGCAAAGCTTGACATTTATGTCTGTTTCTGCTGTTATCTGCTGTTTCTGCATGGCTTCTAGCACTGCTACCCAGTCACAGTTATCAGTCTAAAATGTGACTGTGACTACAATAAGGCTCCTTATACTTTCATGCAGCCACATAACTCAAAAGAGCAGAACTTCTGTTATTATTGACATAAAGAATACTGTTTAAAAAATGGCATAGCAGGTATGTCATACAGAAACCTCCAGCATTCCTTACACTGGTGTGATCATTTTTCAAGGTTGGTGTAATTTCTGTCTGTATCTCTTTTATTACGCTTTGTTTGATGCTTGCCTCTGAAGGTATCTAAAGTAACAAGTGTGCCCTCTTACCTGCTATTAGCAGGAGAAAGTTACCTTTCACAATGGTTCATAAGCGTATTCTTAATGTAAATAATAGCAATTGTATCTGGAAAATCTTGCCCTTTAACAAGTTTTTGTTGCTTAGTGTAATTAAAATTTGCAGTGTTTATCTTATTTTGTATATTTCTAAAGAAGAAAAAGTAATTAGGCAATTTGCCATTTGGAAATGGAAGAGAATTACTTTAATACAAAGCTTTGTATTGTGATCAGTAGGAACTCCAGTCGCCACAAAGCTGTTATTGCTGTGTCTAACAGCACCTATTCTGCAAGTTTCAAACTCTGCCATGCCCTGACAGGCACCATGGAGTCATCAGCTGCTTTGTAAATTCATAGAACCTGAGAAGATTCCTCTCTGAATCCACTGATCTACAAAATCCACACAAACGACAGAAGTTTGTCAGAGTCAAAAATAACTTTTAGGTTAATTTTTATTAGTTAATTTAAAGGATTATAATTACAATAATAAATTGCAATTCAAAAATATTTTAAACTTTCAAAATCTTTGCTTCTTTGCAGTTCTTAAATATGAAATGGTAAAACAAAGAGAAACATTTATCTGTTAGCACATCCCAGCTCATCCATGAACTATCTAGCATAGCTTATGCTTTTTGCATTCCTAATCTGTCACAAGGAGGAAATTCTGTGCAATGCAAAGCAAAAGAAAACAGAAAATGTCTTGAGATACTCTTTATGTTTCAACAGCATGGCATTCCATCTGACATTTAAACACTCATGCCTCAAGAATTGCCCTGACTCTCATCAAGTATCTCATTATCACAATTAAGCAGGCTTTGGCTTACAGTAGTTAAAGTAATTCCAGGGCTTAACTTTATTAACCAGTCTATTTTAGCAAATTTGTGTTTTATGTACATGGAAAATAACTTCAGTTGGTAAATCTCTACACATAGCTGCTAAGTCACCTATAAACAAACACAGATTCTAAGATGAGACTCTAATAACTGAGTCTAATTTGTCTTAAATCCCTGAAGTCCTGCAGTACATGTCAGATGCCCAGTGGGTGATTCACAGCTTCCTGACTAAAATGAAAAAGAGCCCCTGGGTTACTGGAGCTAATAAATAACATTGCATATTTCTGCCATTAAAAGCTGCTGAAGTGCTCTAAGGTAAGAAGAACAGAATCAGCTTTTTCATTCTTTAATACTGAAGCACAGATTTGATGATTTAGCACTGACACCTCTCACACAAGAAAGCACCTTTCATTGCTGAAGGCCCTCATGGCTGACTGATCTGATTTGCCGTAGGTCTGTCACTAACCAGGCCTAGGCTGAGCGACATTGCTGGTTTGAGAATGAAAAGAACTTCAATAGAAAGTGAAAATAGTTTTGTGGGTAGTTTGGGTTTTTTTTGGTTGTTGTTTTTTTTTTCCAGGTGAATATAAGGGAGGAGTGGAGAACTGGGAGACAGAACTTTCTAAATAGCACATATGCATTATGAGCTAAGGCCTCAGTTGTTAAAAAAAAATGTTTGATAGGACTGTTGGAAAAGAGAAAATGGATGCCTTCTAGAATGAACTCCAGGTATAGTGAAGTATGAGATCAAATTAGAAAGAGACCAACAGCAACATGAGACAGACACATTCTTCAGCCATTATACAAAATTATTTCTTATTATAAAAAATAAATGAGCACTTTTTAAAAGAAACAAAAAGCATTTATTGTTTTGCACATTCTGAAAGTTAAGTAAGACCAGTGACTTGTAGAAATCTTTCTAACACTGACAAATTTGCAAAAAATAAATTTGCAAGGCTATCTGAACCTATGCATTTTGTAATTCTTGCAAATATGCAAAGAAACCTAAAGAAACCTCTATTTCTTTATTGCATAGAAGAGAATCATCTCAATTCTTTTAAGAAAGATTTTGTATTCTCTTTAACAATGGTGCTTCTGAATATTTTTTATGAAGACACAGATGAGAATTGTACTGCTAGGTATATCAAGATATTTATATTATTAGATTGTGCACTGTAGTCTTGCAATTTGTTTCTTTCATCTGCTGTCATCTTTTCTATCATCTTATAGAAACACTCCATGTATTTAAACACTTTGCTAATCTTTTCTTTTGCTGACACTCAGAATAGTAGCTGCTAATGCATCTCACATCCAGCTATCAAATTTCTTGTGCATTTTATTTTAATGAAAGGTACTGTACATCACAGGAAAATTATCTGCTTGTAGAAAACAAGAGTTGTACAGTAGATGTGCTCCCTCTTAAAGAATTCAAGAAGACAGAGCCATATAAGGCTACAAATGTCTTTCCCGTAGATAGGAAAGCAAAAGCCCAGATGTTTTTTACATGACAGTACAATGTGCCACCAGCACACCCTTAAGGAATGGAGTTTCTATATTCTAAATATCTTAGATTGTCATTAGGATCCCTTTAAGTTTTAAAATAATACAACAGTGAAATGAGAGCTCTTTCACGTTGAGACACCTTTGGTGATGAAAGTTAATAACAAAGAGCTCACTTCTTCCCATAGAGGATAGAATTAGTCTCAAAAATCTCAACAGCACCCCTCCCACTTGGCACAGAGATGGAAGCTCTGTTCTTGCTGTAATCGTATTGTTTACAGGCTGTTTATAGATGAGGCAGCCTTATGGGTGCATTACCTATCTCAGCTGGAAGTAGAAGGCACTAGCTCAATATATCTGCGTGGTTTGGATGTGTGATTGAACCACATGAACCCATTGGCTCACCTGAATTTGATAAACTGAGGGCTGAAGCATGAAGAATTGAGAAAGGGAAAAAGTGCAACTTTCAAATGCCATTCGCTCCATGTGTGTCTCTCATAGCACAACTGACACAGAGGGTGCTTTGCCCCCTCTGTCACAGCCTTTTCTCCACCATGTTTTCTACCTCTTCCACTCTGCTCGTCCACCCATAAGCTCCTTCCGTCTCCTCACTAAAGGCATTGCCGACTACATCTATCAACTTCACTCTTTTCAGCACAGACAGCTCTCTGCCATGATTCCCGGCTATTTTGCAGTTCCAAACTTGTCTAAGCAGTCACAGTACAGATTCAATCCTGCTTTCCAAGCACATTCTTACTATACTTGACTGCTCTTCAGCTGCTTCTGCTCCTCTTTGCATATTTCAAGAGCCAACAAAAGAGGTGGTTGAGAACTCCTGGGGTGATTAATATAGACATTACAATCATTCCAAGCTTAGGTACAAATTGAAGGGTTGGTCCCCACCTGAGGTCAGAGATAAACTGATCATCTGGAAGTGTCTGCCACTGAAACAATTTCTTGTCAGCTGGAAAGACAATCTCAGTATCTTGCTTCTCAAAAAGCTACAAAATGTCACCAAGCAAAGGAAATCAGCCGGCTGTAGTGCATATTTCTACTGTTACCCCTTACAAGATTTTATAGACCCACAGCTTGTGTTATGTCGAATCAATATTTTCCTCATGAACACAGAACAAATGCACTAAATTATTAGTGATTTTAAAAATAAGCTTAATTCCATTTATTATATCAGTTCTTGCATCTTGCACCACTGACAATTTCATAAGACAATTCGCTAAATCAGAATGTTGGCCGGGAGAGGCAAGGATTTTATCTTACAGGGCTGCTGACAAGGAACTTAGAACAGCAGCAAATATTTTGACAGTGTATCCTACTTCCCAGCAAAGCTTTAAATACCGTTGAACTGAGGGATACTTTCCTCTGATATAGTAGGGTTATATTCAACTTTCAGGGCTTAATCCATCAGTACAGATTCTGGGACTATTACTGAGGTGTTGTGGACTGAATCTTTCTCTAAATAATGTTCAAGTAAATATGAAATAGTTCCTCTGTCTTCACTGCTGGAAACATAACAGTAGCCATGAACACAGGGCAATTTTTCTTTTCCAAGGAGTAAACGTTAGAAAAAACTATGGAAGCTGTGGAATTAGATGTTTCGAAATGCTTGGTGAGTGAATATGTGTGAAATAATTTCCACTGTGGTATCATGAAGATACTAAAGCCACACATGGCTGTGGATTTTTTAATTCCCATTAAACTGTGAGAGAATTACCTAATTTTTGCTTGAAAATACAGAACCTTGTTGGTATGTCACAGGCTTCAGCTCTAATGTTGGCCCTGGATAAAGAGAAGGGAGAAAAGAAGCTTGGAAGAGTTAAGTGACACCAACAGGAAGTGCACTTTATGTGTTCTGGAAGACAAGCAGGAGCAGAAAGGGAAGAGTTTGCTCCTTCCAGAAGAGGTCCATGCACCTCATGCAGAAAGCAGTCCCTCCACTCCTGCACACAGCCCGACTGCAGCCAGACAGACCTGAAAAGTCACAGTTGGACTTTTTAACCTGCATTAATTCCAGCTTTCCAAAGGTCTCCTCTAGCTGACTACAGAGCTAAACAATTTCCTTCACTGCTGCTTTTCCGCAGGGTTGCCTGGATACTCATCTCATCGAGGATCTCGCTGATTAAAGTGCGCCTGCAATTTGGTGATTTGAAGACTCTGATATGTCATCTAGATACAGAAATCCTTAGCAAAAAAGAGTGATTTGTCAAAAGCCTGCTTTAAATAGATGCAGTTATCCAGTTACTTAGACACAGTTATCCACAAGAAAACTCGTTGCAATTTTTTCTCTTTTACTCATAAACATCGTACTTGCAAAATCAGTGACTTCATGTCATTGTGCAAAGCAATACATTTTTGGGCAAGACCTGGTCCTATACTATGTTTCACTCTTGTATAATATACAACTTGATGGCTTCTTCAAGAAGCAGGTACAAACATATCCCAATGTGAAGATATCACAGGCTAGTCAGAAAGTTCTGACCCTTATTTTTCAGGGTTATCACAAGTCCCTCTTTCGATATAATGCTTAGAAAAGAGTGGAAAGAAGCCAAAACAAACACACCAAATTTAGCCAGATAGGAGAGGCATTAGTTTTTTGACTGTCCAAATGCAGAGTTCAGAAACACCACAGTTTCCTCACTGGACAGTGTTTGTTGGTTGCTTTGCCCTTTTCTAGAATTACAATATATTTTGTAACAAAAATGATCATAACTGGAATCAATAAATTAATAGAGAACATGCTATGAATTTATCTAAACCCTGCAGGAACGTATCATCACATAAATTAAATAAGTAAAGTTTCCAAGCAAACAAGGCAAAACATTATAAACACGGGATTTAAAATTTTTCAGGAAAGAGTTTTTCACAACATGAGAAAACTTCCTCCATGCTGAGGAAGGGGGTGTGGAGTAGGATAGGAGAATATTCAGAAAAGGAAATCCAAGACAATCTATAAAAAGCAGACATTTTGCCAAATAAATTATTGTAAAGTCTATTTCTCAATTTCATATTTAATTGAAATTTTAATCTCATCTCTAGTAAATCCTTCCTGATAAAAATTAGGCAAAGTTATTAAATTATTTAATAGACTTGATTTTCTCTTCTTTTTTTTAATTATCTGTGACTTTTCAAAAACTTTTTAATTTTGTTTGAATTTTGAATTAAAAACTGCAGAATTCTTACAAATCAGAGTTTCTAAGGCTTTTAGTTTGTTTGGTTTTTTTAATCTCATTCAGCAATGAGATTTGTGCATTGTTTTAGCACATTACTGAATAAAGATGTATTTGGAGGCATAGAAAATATTCTTCTCAGGTAAAGCAACAAATAATGGTAATGACTAATGTCATAGCAAGTCAAGGCATCAGAATGAGAGATCTTTTTGTCTCTTACTTGCTGATTTCTTTGTTTTCCTTCAGATAATATATAATATTTTTTTTCTTTTTCTTATTACTACATACAAGGATGTATTTACTACACTTAATGGTAATAGATAATAAGTGGAAATCTGGATGCTGAAAGTCATGCATTGAAACTAGTTGATTCCATCTAGTATAAATAAATATACATTTTTCCTTTAGGTACTTAACTGTCTTAGTGAATTTTACTGACAGACAGCAAAATATTGGGAGAATATATGCTTTGTAGTATTTTAGGAAAGACAGCACAGCTCTATTTTTTTTTTAATTCCAATTTACTGTACTACTGAGATTAATCTCAGAACATGTTAAACAAGAAGATGACAAAGCCCTTAAACTAAAATAAAAAAAAAAAAAGGAAACAAATTAATACAAATTTATGACAATACATTGCAGTGTGATAAAACCTCCTATACATATGGAATAGCATTTCACATTTGTAGACCTTTAGGAGTTTTTAACAGAGGTGCTCTGATTTGACAATCCAGGGTGCAAAAAAAGAGTTGGCATGTGGTGGAAAAGAATAGCATAATGAAGTGAGAGAACAATCTCATTCTTACAGCACTGAGTGATTGGTCTTAGTCAACCTTCAGAAAACTAAACATAGAAAGGTTCAAAAAGAATTAAATCTGCTATAACTGAGGGTGTCTAAAGAGGTTATGAAATGAACACAAAGTTTAATTAATTCAATAGATGAGGAACTGCTTAATAGCATAATTACTTGAATTTATTGCAGATATTTCATAATATGTGTGAAATGAACACTTTAACCCTGAAATTACTGAGCTGTATGATTCACTCCTTGCTACTGAATAAATGATTCACTTAATTATTAAAAATTATTATACTTTATTATTATTACGTGATTTTTAAAATATATGTGCCCTGACTTCCATATCTCAGATCAAATCTCCTCATTTATGAAAAAAAATGAAAACTATTTGCTTTCTGGAAATGCATGTAACACCTGGGTGATGCTGCAGGGGAGGATATTATTTCAACTCCAAATTATCCCTCTACACTTATACAGAAATGAAAATAACTAAATTATGCACTGCATCTTTTGCTGTGAGATAGCACAGTTCAATTACCATAAAAAGCTAAAAAAAACCCAAAAAACCAAAACTCAACCAACCAACCAACAAAACTCCAAAAACAAACGAAACAAAAAGAAAAAAAAAAGTGGCATGACTGAGTCCCCATGAGCTATGTTTTACTAAATAAAGAAACATACATGCAGCTGTAAATCTCCTGTACCACCTGGTTTCTTGTTGCTTTTAAAGATTGATCACAGTAAACATCATTGGCTTACAGACTCTTTAAGGTATTGTAGGTTACTTTTCCTTCCTCTTAAATGTGTCAGGAAATTATCAAAGTTAATATAGCTACTCCATTTCTGTTTGTATCCTTGTTTCAGTATCAGCTGCAAGTTCCTGGTTCAGTTCAGGTTCTCTCATTGCTGTTGAGGTTGTCGAAATATCAAAAGTTATTTTTCTTTACCGTGAAGATCTAAAATAACCAGCAAATTAATCATGCCATCACAGGGAAGTTTCTTGTTTGACAGCATTTTATGAACTCAATGAACTTTATTATAGAATTTCTCCTGGAGTTTTCGTACCCTTAAACTGATACTAGTTAATAGTGCAGGTTTTTTTCTCTCAAATTAGATGGAGAGACTAAACCGTGAGCTTTGAAGATCTGGACTTGATCACTGGGTGATTGGCTATATGCACAGAGAAGCAGCTTTCTGAAGGATCAAGGAACTAAAGTAAATTAAAGAACACCTGATGTGATAAGTCGGATTTTACCCTGACTATTTCATCTGTATTAATCAATAAATCTATTCCCTGCTTTCAAAAACCTTTGGGGGATGATAAAAAATTATATTTACCTAGTTGAACTTTCAAAAGCACCTAAATGCCTGGTACCTTTAAAAAATGGATTAAAATACTTGTGTTATGTTGAGTAAATATGTACTTTCCATGTATTGAGTGGAAAAGCACATTAACATGTAGAGGTGCCTAAACTGAGCAGTAATTTACATGTACCCTCAAAAAGAACCAGTTTTAGGTAGCATTAAGGATGTTTTTGCCTTTCTTTATTCAGACAGCTTACCCATCTTGTGATGCTCTGCCTCTAAATCTAAATCAAAGAGCTTCTGGGTTTTGGGGAAACAGGAGTCTCTCTATATATTTTACATTGGTTAAAGCTCAAAAGCTGGATAATGACATACCGTTTTTTTTGTTGTTGATGATGTCAGTATTGGGCCAAACTACTATTACAATTAAATCAACATGAATTTGTACATCCAAGACAGTTTTGACCTTACCATTACATATTATGGCTGATGTTTAGAAACCTTCAATATATTTCAAACAGACAGGCAATGGATTTTTAAAATAGATAGGGAAAAGACCAGGTCACAGTGCCACAAAATAAATCTACTGCGATGCTTTCGGTTTTAAGCCATAAATAAGATAACTATTTCATTTTCTATGCATTAGAAACACACAAACTTTACAAACACAATGCAAAATAATTACGATTGATGAAGTTATTGACAGATACGCATTTTAAAGTGTCACAAATGGAGCTACCAATGTAATGGTATGGGTTTCCTCCTGATAATCATGAGCTTTGAATCAGGTCTTGCAAAATTCCTGTCTGAGAAACTTTAATTTTTAAAAAACAAGGAAAAGAGATCAAATTATTTCAACTTACAAAAGTGGTTTAACACAGTATGGGATGATGGACAGGGTTAAATATAGAGGAGATTCAGAATTCTAGGGCAAAAAGCAGCTGCAACTCCCTGGGTGGACTAAATCCAAGCATCTCCTCAGAGGAACAGAACAGAGCATGGAGCAAAATGGAGACTACGTGGCCTCCCCTCCATTCAAACTGCAGCAGAATGGGAGAACTTTGTGTTACAGAGATCATGCAGTGCGTGTCTGTCAAGGGAGACTCAAGATGTTCTGCTACTGAAGCCAAATAACCATGTCGAACCACCTCCTCAGGTGCCAAGCCATGACCATACGCCCTCCCATTAGGTATACCAATTAAAAATATAAGGTATTTATGGCTAGAAAACTATTTGTGTTTATCCCATAGCATTAGAGCTTGTGCTTGCTTAATATATGTATCAGTAGACTGCTTTAAAATATATTTTTGCAGCAAACACTGTCACAAACAACCTTTGAACATTATTAATCTGTCACAACTTGTATTAATAAAAAGTGTTATTCTGTGAGCTGTTAAAGTGAGTCCTTGCAGTTGCACACAGCAGATAACACCTTGACAGGACTTGCTGAGGGGCTCTTCACTCTGTTGAGCCCACCTCTAAAAGGGTGGTCAAAGTACCCTCTGACCTTGTGAATCTGTTGGTGAAGGGTCTCGTTATGAGACATTGACACTGTTGGACATCAAGGGCTTGACTTTCCTAGGGTCAAGCCAAAAATCTAAACACCCACCTTTCACATGACACACAGAAATACATAGGTTTTGTGGATCAGATTTCTTAGGCACGTAAAGGTTCTTCCCTCTCTTCTTACAAAGGATCCATAATTCAGGAAATGATCAAAGGACAATTCAGTTTCATATGCTTCCTGCTCACACAAGTCCAGGAAGAGCAGCAGGAAAAATTCTTTACCCTTTGGTGCTGACAGATTCACAAAGACACCAAAAAAAATATGTACAGTAGCTGTATTGACAATTCCACCCAGAAAATTCCTTTGCATCAGGGAAGTGGCAATGCATCTCTCTCCTGTTTGTCACAGATATCTGATGCAGCATGAACTTTGTCCGAATAAACATTATTGCTTGTTATCCCTAAACAAGGAAGATAAGTTTCAGCACAAAACTTGTCACCATGAAACTTAAAATATTCAATATACTCTGGAGGAAGAAAAAATGACACTCATCTACTCCACAATTTTTAATAGCAACAACTGATAAGTACTCACCTCCTATAAATAGCATAATTGCCAAATAAGTCAAGGATGTTTAAAAAGATTAGTCAGAGCATCTTGAATAAAATGCTTCATATACTTAGTTTTTAAAACCAGTCCTCAATCCATTATCATCAAGATTAATCAACTAATATTCAGATATGAGGAAATATTGAGGAGTCATAATTGCACAATGTTAATCAAAGACAGGAAGAGTGATGAGAAAATAAAAGGGAGCAGAGTTTTGTCAGGTTCTTGCCACACATTTGTGCATACCAATTTTCTTCTGCATATGTGACCTGACTAAGCATATGATGATTTTTTTCAAGTTATAAGTCAATAACAGAAATGTGAACAGATTATCCATTGCTTAAAATAGAACTCAAAAAAATTTCTTTTTGAATGACTTTTATTTTAAAAAAAACATTCAAATTGACAAAGCTGCTCTCTCAGCTCAGGTTGCAATAATTCTCTGATTTTTGCCATAATATTTTAGATCAATGAAAATCTATGTTTCTGCAAGAGAAACTTAATTTGTGTATTTAGAAGTTGGCAAAGATTTAAATTTTTAAAAAGCCTCTCAAAAACATTCTTTTTCTGTCCATTTTGACATATTTCTGTTGTCTCATATGGATTCTGAGTTAAAAGAAGATGAGCTTTGGAGCCACCTACTAAAGCAGAGCATATGAGAAAATATGTTAGATTTTCTTGAAGTCTTGACCCAGAAAAGCTAGAATCAAGGAAGGCAGGCTATCTTGTTGAGTAAATAAGCTAAATATGACAACAATTATTCAACATGACTTAAATAAATCCAAATCCTGAAAAAACATAAGTCTCAAATACATTAATCTTGCAGAAAAAAAATGAATATATGTCATAACAAAAGGAATTCCAATACGTCCAACTGTTAATATATTTTGCTCATCTAATTCCTGCACCATTTTTCATATTTTTTAATATATATTTCACCATGACTTCTTTGTAGGAGCCATTCTCATGTCAGCTGCTTTTATGAAGTATTCTGTTTCACTCCCTCCTCAGATGAGTTGAGACTATGGATAACTTAAAATTTTGACATTGAAGATATTAGGATGTACTATCAACATTTTTCCTATAGGTGGTTTCAGTAATTTTCTTCAGAAGAATGTCAATAATAATATAAACCTGAATACAAAAACAGCACCTGATCGATATTTTCAGGTTCATAAGACAATAAATATTCCTCTGGTTTAACAGCAAAATATGAAGTCTAAGGTATATTTTCTATTACATCACTTTCTAGTAAAATAACTAGAACCAATAGACAGTAGACCAAACTTGAGATTCCCACCTCAAATAATATGCTTTGAGCTTGGAAATATGTTCTCTGACTGGGAAGTCTCTGAACTTCGAATTTTATTAACCCACCTTGGTTATAGCTAAATTCTAGTGTTTTACCTGGCCTAGTCACCTAGATGACCAGATCAGAGATATAGTAAGGATGTACTTTAGCTTCCTGTCAGAGTACTAGCCCACATTTCCCTCTGAAAGAAATTGTGAGCAATGAAAATATGTGATTGTCTTTTTGTGTTGCGGAGTTAAGATGAGGCTGCTGCAAAAACTTCAGTATTTGGGAAGACTGGGCATACTTATTGCCTGTTTTTTGATGGAAATTTTTGTATTCCTAAAGCCAGGTGTTCAAATATTTTGTTGGTCTGGCAACTGCAGATGATAATTTTCTCGAAATACCCCCCAGGTTTTTTCAATGGCACCCAACTGAGAAATATTTTTTCTGTCACTGATTTTTGCAAGTGAAGGTTTTCTTTTTCCTTGCCACAGCTCTCTGCTCAACACTTTTGAGAAAACAATGCCTAGTTTCTAAATGTTCATACCTTATTCCATTCATTACAGACATTCCAAAACAAAACTCTGGAACTGAAGAGTAATGTTTCCTGGTTTCCATTTCCAAGTTTCTGAGTAGTTCGGTAGCATATTCTTTTGTATGTTAAAAACTAGTCTATCAAAATATAATGCCAATTTAAGCCACAACCATTATTTATATTAGTAGTGAAGGAGGGAAAACGCAGTGGTAAATTAATCTTTGTGCAGCAAAGAACTCCTTAAAAAGGTTTTCAGCATGCATAGTAATGAACTATTGCTATCTCTCCTCAACAGACATCTTTAAATAACTATGTCCAAAGTTGTTTAAAATCCTTTTCCCAGAATTTCAGTTTCAGTAATGCAAGGAAGACTGATTCCTCACTTATAGCGCCGATCAACACCAGCCTCCTTTTTTATCTTCTGCTTAATATAGGCAACTCATGAATCAGCTATGACTTTTACATGCCTTCCCTCTGACCTTCCCACAGATAATCATAATAACACTGGGCTGCTGAGAATCAATCAGTTTTCATAAAGGCAGCAGTCTTCAGATTAATCTCATATTATTAATTCTGCAAGTTAAAAAGACAAGCAGAAAGACAAGATGGCTCTCAGTGCTATTTACTTCCCTAAAAATATTTCCTGTGGATAATAAACAAACAAATTTCCAATCTGGTGAAGCTGTAAATTTGCAGCCTTCATGAAAATTAATTTAAATGGATGTGACTGTGAGGTTGGGATTGTAAAGATTAGGGAGACTCCTGTAGTTATAATTGCCTGTTCAGTTCATCTGCTGCTCTGTCACTCAAGAGTGGCACAGCTGCATTAACAACTCTAATCATAATCTAATTCTCAGATCAAATTCCCATCTTCAATATATCCTTTAATAAAGCTTCCATACCCCATCTTTTAGCCTTAATTATTGCTTCCTGTCTCCCCTGACAACCAAATTAAAAGGTACATGCAGCAGTTCTATAATAAAAAAATAGCACAGATACAACTGTACTGCAAATTCACACTAACCTTGTGAAGGTTGGATGGCTTGTGATAACTAGATTTTTTACTGATAGCATAAGCACCAGAAGATAAGAAATAGAATTTTATAATCATGTATTGATTTTTCTTTTTTTCCTGCTAATATGGAAAATTACCTCAGCCAGTTTTTAGATTAGCAAAGCAAAAAAAAGGCAGTTTTATAGGAAAACTGTCTAAATCCCAACATGTGAACTGTTTTACTTCTTAAACCTGGAGCTCTTGACATGTCAGTTGTTGACAGTAGACATTGTACTGGTTAAAGCTAAATCTCTTTGTACAAGAACTGAGATGCCAAGTCAGTAAGATACTTAATTAGGCACCCTATATTATTAATGTCAAGTCAATAAAACTTTAACATGTTTAAAGTTAGTAAATACCAAAGTACTTTTTGAACAGGACCCAAACCCTTGTCCACGTGGGATTCTGTTTTGTGTGTTGTACTGTGCAAATGAGGATCTCAATGAGTCAAACTGTTGTCTGCGCAAGTGTAACAAGATGGCACATCCACATTTCTGAGCTAGAAATATATTTCCCTGAAACTTTAAAAATGGAGTCATACTATCATGGTTGAATTGGGAAAATGGTTAACATGACTGAACAGGTATGGGCAATAAAAGAGAAGATAATTGTCAGCATCAGTAAGGGAGAAAAACTTTAATCAATTATCAAAATATTTCAGCTAAAGTAGGCAGGTTTCAAATAAAAGAGCACACTATGGTGTTGAGATGATTTAAAAATGTAGCCCTGGATTTCAAGGGCAGTAAGCAGTCTGTCAGGAAATGGTTTCATAGATAAGAAAGGTCTGCAAGAATGCCAAAACTTTAAACATGGCAGATTTTAATTATCTTGATACCATTATTGATTTGGATAAGAATGGTTTCAGGGCTAAGGAGACAAATGTGTTTGAGAAAGCAGCACATTTTCCAAGCAATGTGCTGACCAGTTTTAGTGTCTTCAGGCTATCTTGGGAGAGAATGGATCTTGAATAAGCCAGAACATTGAGGACAATTTAGTGTAGGCAATGAATACGAAACAGAAAGTTCAGCAGAATGAAAGGGGTTTATCATTTGAATGAATATGCACTAAGAAACTTTGGCCTAGAAAAGAATGTTTAGTCCTTCTCAATTAGGATCTCTAAAAGTGGGAAATGAAAAATGTTGCATAATATAATAGGTTAGTTCTGATTTATTCTGTATCTAGATTTCTATTGTCACATACGAAGCTTAAACAAGTGATCTGAGACATGCCAATGTTTAAAATCCATTTGTACTTGATCAGACATTTCTGTTCGTCTTGGAGTCTCCCACCAGTTTTGCAACTGGTGAACATTTTAACTTCTCACTGGTCAATAAAAAATCCCAAAGCACATAAGACAGATGTAGGCACATTCTTTTATTCGTTAAACTGAAGAAAAGGGAAATATTTGAGTAACTAATTTCTCTTGTATTGGGTGGTATTATGATTATTCAGGTCTTGTGAGACCTGAAGCTGTTGTGCTGTACCAGGTCCAGCATTTGTCAAAGGTCTTATACAAACCTTTCTGAAATCATGAGTCCTCTATTACTATAACATTTATTTGATGGCAGAAATTACCAGGCTTCTTCCATCCTTGCCATGTATTTATCTATACAAAACCAAAAAAACAAAAACAAACCAAAAAAAGATGTGATTCATCTCCAGCTACAAAGTGAAAAAATTTTTAAGAGAGGTGTATAAACTCTCATAATGGTCAATGGAGAGAGATCAGTTGTCTTTAGAGGGAAATTCCAATTATTACACAATAGTACTAGAGGCGACTCATTGGAAAGAGCTGTAGAGTCCCCAGTATGGGAACACTTCCATATTTGTTGGATCCAAAGGAAGCTGAACATTGAGAAAGTGACGCAGACATCAGCAATAGCAACCTGTGCAAGCCAATATGACCCCATTGGTAAGTGCTACACTAGTTTCATCCCAGGAGGAAGAGCTACACTGTCCTTTTTCACTGCTTAGAAGCCTAAATCATGGCCTTTCTGAACATGGTAGATTTACACCTTATAAGTTTTCCTGTAAAACCAAACCACAACCTTTTTGTCCTTAATGTGGTTCATCTGGGACTCTGTGTATTCATAAAAAGAAAAAGAATTAACCAGAGAAGACCAATGTCAGAACAGTAGGGGAACTTTCTCTGGGCTCGGTATTAGGTTTGCCCTTTGCCAATCAGAGCTTGTATTTTAAAAATACTTCCCTGAAAGATTGATAACCTTATGAGAAAATATTGGCTATTCTGACATGAAAGGCTAAACCTAATTTTTCTTTTTTTTAAATAGATGCTTTGACTTGGAGAAATACTTAGAGTTGAAACTTTCTTTGAAATCAGCTTTACATTTTGCTGAAACACCATTTTTAAAGGAAAAATATAAGTGTCTGAATAACTCCTTAAAAGCTCTGTTCTATAAATTTGATACTAAAGCTACACTTATAACTATAGGAAATGTTGGATGCTTCAAAAATTTAGGGCAAAGCAGTACGGTTCAGTACCCAAAAATGCAAAAGGCTTATCTGTGCTACCCACACTTCTTGTGTTAGAAAATTCAGAGTACAAATTCTGTGAGAAAAGCCTTTTATGAGGGTTTCTGACATTCATTGTTCTGTTGGCTTTCTTACTTTCTTTTTTTTTTCCCTTCTTTTTCCTTGGGAATTGGGAATGGTACTAGAATAGATTTATTCATAAATGCATCATGGTTTGACTCTGTTATGCGAAAACTAAATGGTGTGGGGTTTGTATCTTTTCACCTCTCCAATCTCACAATCTTCCCACCTTACAAAAGCATGAAAGTGTATATTGTATTCTTACACCTATTAGGACAGATGGACATCCTTCCTGGTTTCAGATCCTTCCTGATCTTTCTCAGCGTTCACCTAAAATTGCAAAAGGAACATCCTTGTTACTCATGGCAGATAATGTCACACCAGGTAGTGTATGTTTTGAACTATCCCAATACTAATAGTTAGGCAACTACCATGTAAAATGCAAATGAAAATAATCAATGAATTTATATTTTATCAACTACTCCCAAGGGTTATTGATCTAAGAAAAGAGGGGAAGCATTTTAGTCTCATGTGTTTTATTTTCACAGACTCTTACTACCTATGTGTCTCTCCACAAAGACATACAAATAAAGAAAACAACAGTTTATTCTTTTTCCACTGTGTATGATTTAAGAGAGCTTTGGCACTTCAGAGTATTTCCATGTGAAAATCTTTGTAAGCCTTGAGTGTCCTACTGATATAAACTATTAGTACTCATATGTTGCATTCAGGCAAAGTATGGGGCAATGAAACAGTGCTGCAGTCTACATTCAGTACAGTCCTACCTTCCTTGGCAGATCTAGTCCCTCTTTGTCTCTTGAAGACTTCATATTATAAAAACTGTGTACGCATTTCTGAGCCTGTAACTCCTTTTCTTACTTTGAACTTAACATTTCCTTATTAACAATGATGTCTCTGAGTATCCTATTAACACTATCCTTTACAAGGGAACAAGTGTTCAAAGACAAAATACCTTGCTAAGAGGTTTAAGAAAATAAGTTATACCACTTCAGCTTTGACTTTACTGTTTATTTATCTGTTTCCATTAGGCATCATCTATATACATTTCTTTGTTACTATTCTGCTCTTTGCATTTTTATGTTACATGCAAAATGAGGCAGAGTCCGGAGCCAAAGGTTAGAGACAAGTTTATTTTTAGCCTGCTGTCTTCTGGCTGTATAAAACTAGTATTCCTGGCGGCACATTTACCCTGTTTCAGGTGGCTGGAGGAAAAGTGTTCCCACACAATCTACCTTAGAGCATAACTATTCTGACATTCTACAGACATCAACCCTATGTTCCTCAGATTGAAAAGATCTGTATAAAGTTCAAAGTCCACTAAAGTATTTCCCAAATCATTGGAGAATTAATTTGTGTTCCA
Organism: Campylorhamphus procurvoides; assembly: GCA_013396655.1. Taxonomy (NCBI): domain Eukaryota; kingdom Metazoa; phylum Chordata; class Aves; order Passeriformes; family Dendrocolaptidae; genus Campylorhamphus; species Campylorhamphus procurvoides. The sequence continues at coordinate 17,277 of WBMV01003401.1, forward strand.
GAGTCAGAGAAAAGCCCACCTTTTCTAAGTTGTTTCCATGGATGTGGATGCTTGATGAGCTTACTCTGGGAATCCTCATCCACCTGGCCAAGCTGGGACCTCTGCTACAGGAACTGTGGTGAAGCCCAGGAAAGTCATGTCCAGTGCCTGGTCACAGGAGGGACATGGCAAGCATCTCTTGGTACAACATCTGGTAGCCCAGCTGAAGTGTTGAACAAGGGACTGTGCTTGAGCCCACCTGTTTAGTTAAGGTAGGAAGACTTCATCCACTCGTTGGAAGGATTCAAATGATTAATTTCTCAATGCCTGGAGAGAAGAGTCACATTGTTAAAAAAAAAATAGAAAAAATGTTCATCGAGTGAAACCAAGAATTCGTGATCTGTAACATTTAAAGCACCACAGAAGGCAGTTTTAAATGACCCAAGTAACAGCAATACCACAATTTCACATAGGAAAATACTCTTCAGCCATTTCCCAGCATAGTCCCATTGGGAATTTTGTCTTATACATTTTAAGTTTGTTTTATTTTTGGCCTTTTATTTCTTGTTCTAGCCTATTACCTTGTGCCAATGAAGCTCTCCAGCGTTTTCCTTGGTTTAATTTTTCTTTGCTTATTTTATTTTTTAAATATTTCATGCTTGTTTTGTTGTTGAAGGTGAATGACAATGATTTTTTTTTTTCAGTTTTCAGATCCTTGAATATTCCTTTAGTCTCTTCTTGATCCTTACTGCCTTTCATACCTTATCTGTAATGAGTTGTCCCCACTGGTGCACGAGTAGCTTACTACTAATCTGGTTTTTTTTTATTCAATTAAAGTTATTTTTTGCCTCTGATGAAGTCTTTCTTCTAGCATGGATTGCATCCAAAGGAAAATAAACTACTTGTCTTCAGGTACTATTATCACAGACTATGTTTTCTATTGTGAGAGGGCTTGTTTACAATTCCCTAATACATAGAATCACCTGATGATAGCTCAATAAAAAGATGCCCTCCTGCACCTGATTATTTCTATTCTATAACAATATTTTACTTATCTGCACCTGAAAAAGCAATGTTTGTGTGCATGTTCTTATAGGTATATTCAGTAACTGCCCGGTAGATTCATAAGCCTATACTAAAATATGATACTCTTTCTTTTTTGAACTTAAAACCTTGTCCTCTTTTATTCTGTCATTTTCAATAAAACACCCATAGTCTGCCTTGTTTGCCAGTGAATAAAAATGTGTGGTTCAATTACAGAGGATGATTCTCTGAAGGTTAAATCACTTCACTGCATCTCTTGTACTCAGTCTAAGGAAAGACTTTGATTAACTAAGTCTTTCACATTAACCGTGATGCTTTATGTTGACTATAGCGTTTTGGAATGAAAATGAACATTTGGATTGCCCTGTTTAATCTTTGTAACATTATAATGTTAGGGCTTCATAATTTTTTTCAAACATATTCATTGCCATAATGATTACTTTAGAGAATAATCTCAAGGCTACAGTCTTAATTCTTGGAGTTTACAAATGAGCGTTATGCTTAAAATGGATTCCACATTGAGGTGTGAAAGGTGGCATTTTCTTATAACAGTGTTTACTATTCTCACTACTAGTTTCTAAATGTGAATGAATATTACCACTTAAAATAATTCTTTCCAGACTTTTTTTTTCTGTGTTTCATATCAGAGAATTTGACAAAGGAAGTTCATTCATCAATTAATAGGTCTACAATATTCAGCCCTATTGTAACAGCCTAATTCTTTTTAAATCATTTTAAACAGTTTTGATATTTCTTTTACTTTATAGTTCCTCAGTGTTAGACACAAACAAGAGGTATAATTATAGATGTATATCTACACCTTAGTGGGGTAATATTCCATAACTAGTTCATGCCATGTATGAAATTCTAAAGCATGGCTCAAATGAGGAAAAGCATTTATAAGTAATTAGGCTGGTAATTTCAAGCAGTACACAAATGTAATCGTTGTGAATGTCTGTATTCCATTTTTCACTTACTAAGTCTCCTTCTATTCAGATTTGTACTTTTTGCATGGATGATCTCAAGTAACAATTCTCCAGAACTCTCTTCTAGTCATCCTTGGCTTTTTATCTAACCTCTCTCTGTGTGTGTCAGTTGTTTTCTATGTGAATATTAGTAATGGAAATAGACCTCTCTTTCACTGACTTGAGCTTTTTCCCATCACATAGGACATTGTAACTCTATCTTGTTCAGTTTCTGCAAGCTGTTTTTGAAAACTGGGGTCTGACTCACATATTTATCACTTCTTCCTCAGTGTTTCTTTTAAATGTCTATTTTTTTTCATAATTAGGCTATTTCTTTCTTTTGTCTTCTCTACATTATCAAGAACAAAATAACTATTATGTTTCTATTTTTTCCTACTTTATTGTGTTTCATACAATAGGTATAAAATGAGGGGAGTTGTTCCTAATTAAAATATTACTTACATTTTCTGTGTTCGAATTCAACTCCTCACATTTTTAGCTGTCATTGTTGTGGCTTATGGTGAGACCTTTTAAAAAAAAAAGAACAATTCACGGAGAGATCATGATATCCTTTAACTTCAGGAAGGAAAGACTTGACATCAAATGACCAAACATGCTTAACTACCTTGATTACCAAGGTTAAACTACCTTGATTTCTATGAGCAGCAGAGCAGTCTTAATTTCTAAGGGGAATGAAAGGTGAAAAATTTGACTTAGTGATCCTGACAGCCATTGAAACTTTGGTGAAAAAAATTGTCTTTAGGACATCAGAATTAAGTGAGAGTGTTTTCCTTGGAAAAGCCATGAGTCTTTTGACCATCCACAACAAAATCAAAACTACTAAGCACATGGAGACCAGCCTGGCTTTACCTTTCCATGTAGCTCAGAGGTGACAACAATTCCCACAGCTGTGTGTCTTCCTACTCTTTTTCCCCATAACTCCTGTTTGGCTGCAAAAATGTATTTGCAGGGCTTCACAACATGAACTGGTGTAAAAGATTTTTCCAACACTGAGGAAATGACCTTGTTGTAGGCTCAGCTCCCTTTCTTTGAATTTCAAAAGGACCTTTGATTTTTCTGTTGTACATCCTGAGAAGGGAGTGCAAGACCCAGACATGGAATTTTATAATTACATTCCTGGCATAAATCAGAAAAAGAAAACTCTGTTATTGCCTTACAGAAAGAGCAGCGTAGGGCAAGACAAATGAAACTGAGTCTGAACAATAGATTCAATGCAGTAGATTTACTATAAATCATGTGCAAATGTTATGGAATTTGGCTTGTTTCTTCACCTTGGAAAAAAATGAAACTTTGAGATGAACAGAAAACAATTTTAAATCCATCAGAAGGATTAGTAAAACTGCTAACATCACTTCTTTATGAATCCTTGTAAGGTATTCAAATAAAAATTTGCAGACACAATCTCCTCATTTCAAAATTTTTCATAAACAGTGCAAATACTTCCACAGCACATGAAATAAAATGCCCTGATAGAAAGATATTCCAAGTCTTTTATATTCTTTTTTTCCCTGACTTCTGTGTACTTTATAATCAGGTCCTTAGCTGCCAGGAAGGTAATATTTTTGAAGAGCAGCAGTAAATTATAAAGACATTTCTCATCTTATTCCAAATATTCCATGTATTTACATTTCTCATTTGAAGATCATGTTGTAATATTTCCTGTACAACCAGGGTAAGAACATAAAAAATGTATCAGAAATGGACTGACAGCTCCTTGGATTTTGCATTTATTTGGGACCATTGCAGAACAACCTCAGCTCTGAATTAACACATGATCTGGAAGATGTCTGACAGTATGGAACTGCAGAATACTAAATTGTTAGAGAAGTCATAGAGTGCATTTTGGATTTTCAGACCATTTAGTACTTCATCCCATAATTAGATTGATTGCAGAGGTGTTATTTGAATCAATAAAATGCTCTGTAATAAGAGGAAGAACAGTACAATTCAAATGAGATTATGCTGATATTCAGATACCCCTTAAATTCAGGAAAGAAAAATGTAACAGGGAAAACAACAAATTTATGTCTCATTTACCAGATAAACATAGGAGCACTGTGAAGGCTGATAACCTCTAAACACAATCTTTCTTCCCATTACTTAAATATTCTCATTCCAGACTTTTCTTCAAAATAAATGATCCTTAATTTCTGTCCCTCTTCCATTTTATTTCTCTTCAAAGGGTCATTTTCTATTCAAATGGCAATGACCCAGGTTTCATGACAATCCACTGAATTATGTAAATAAGACAATAAGTGTAAAACATTCAGCAATTTCCTTTCTCAGCTTTCTAAGATATATAACACAAATAAAAGCAAGGAAAATATATATGGGATAAGGGAAAATGCTTCAGCAGTATTCTTCTTTTCCTCCTCTCAAAGTAGACTCTCTGAGTGTACAATGGACACAACTGTATTGACCTTTGAAGCACTAGGTGTATTATTTCATTAGTCAATGAAAGAGAATTCCTCTTTACTATATAAGCCATCTGTATAGCCATAAGCAAAACTGAACTTACAGAAGCATGTTGTTATTTGTTTGCCTTACAATTATTTCCACAGTCTACAAATATGGTCCTTTTTTCATGATTTGATGAGATTCAGAGCTTTTCATGCCTTGTAAGAAGGTATAGCTTGAAGAGGAATTAAAGGCTCATACCTTCAAACACCATCAGGTGTCTGACACCATTAGTCTTAAGAGGCTTTTTTTTCTTTTTTTCTTTTTTTTTTTTCTTTGAGATCGGAGAATATTTTTTCTCCTTTTGGACAAAATCAGACATAAGTGGCTTAAGGCAATACTGCCGACATTTATGGATATCCTGTAGCTCCTAGAATATTACCCACTGTGTTTATAATGTCACTTGTGCAAACTTACTACCCATACAAGTACATTTTCAGTAGTGTAAATCAATTTAGAAACTCACTGTGCATTTCTGTAAAGCCTAGTTCATACAGGAGGAGCTGTAAACACTTTGTCTCAGTTTCATCACAGCACAGCAGCTTTGTTCCCTGCGATGCTCATTTTCTTAAGGCCTCCCTCATAGTACTGAGCAAGTGAAAATCCTATCAGTATGTGGTTGCCTTGCCCTTTCCTGGCAACTGGATGATTTGTACTTCAGTAACAGTCAACAGGATGTTATTGTTTCCAAGTAAAAGAAAAGTCAAGACTCTTTGAGACTGCAAGATATGACCCACTGTTTTAATTAGCATTTTTTGCAAACTATAATCTGAAATTATATCAAATATTCAACAGGTATCCTTTCTTCATTCCATTGTGATTACAATTAAAAATCAGTTTTCATGCTATTTGGAAATTAACTAAGCAATTTTGCCTGTGTAATGTTGCAGAAATTTGTAAACTCTAATATGATCTCTTTAACTTGCTCTCCAATCAGAAGTATAAATATTAGCTTTCTGAAGTGTATAAACTGAATGGAACAAAATAGCATAATTGTATGTTGATCCTGTCAAGATATACCGAGAACCCAAAAATATTAGTGATCAGGGAATTCTAAACAGCTTGCAAAATCTTCTGCTGTTTTTCATTAACAAAGTTAGATTTATCATAACCATGACAATATGGATGAGGTTAGTAGAACCAGCGTATTATCTCTTTGCCCTCCTGAGGGCCTCAAATATAACCTGTTTATTAAATATCCCATCATAACCGGAATTTGAGAAGTTATCAACCTTTTTGCTGGTGGCCTTCTGTTAAAATGCTCAGCTTGAAGTGGTCCACTTGCTGCCCTTAATTGGCCATCTGAATCCTTATTCAGCTGCAAATTCTCAGTTTATCATCTCAAATGCCATGAGAAGCTTCAGAATGGTGCCACTGCTCAGCCTCAGCAGGGATGGTGGAGAGATCATTTTGCCTATTTTGTGTTTGTGTTTAATTTAAGCTAAAGAAATAAACCTCTTCAGGATCCTTTCGTTCAATGTTCCAATTCTGTCTATTGAAAAAATACGTCTTCAGACAGCAAACTATTTCCCAAAAAAACAGATTATGCAAGAACTAGTGGAAGAAAAGTGTAATGATTCTGATCTTGTGTTGATGTAGACTTTAGTGGGTGAGCAACTAAATGCATCACCCTGAACGTGTTTTTCTTTCAGGCAGGAAGGGACAATTTCCTCTATCTATCAATCTCAGTCTTCAGTATTATCTTTATTCATATTTTGTCACATAAAATATGTTAAGTTTTCTGTTCTGGGGTGGGACATCGTGTTGCATGACATGCTGTCAAATTTCTACAGTACAAAGAAAGGGATAAATTCTGGACAGGTAGATATTGTATCCCACTGAAGTAGCATCAATAAAAAGTTTTTTTTAATTAAGGATTTATTATCTTGTCACGCTGGTGTTTTCTGAGAAAAGATGCTTTTAGTTCTGGAAAGGAGGTTGCTGTTCTGTTTATGTCTAAATATTTGTATAAATATAATTATTCAGGTCAATAAGTACCTGTAACTGTTTATTTTACTCATCCCACTGGTATTTTTTACATCACTTCATCACTGTTTACAAGAAGTTCCTGCTGAGTTCCTTCACATCTTTCTTTTTTTTTGGTGACTGGTCCTAAAGTCCTTATACTGACAGACATTTTCTAAACACTAACTATTAAGTCTAATATATTTTTCATTATTAGAGACAGATACAAAACTATAGCCTGTAGTTGTATTCTTGTTGATATTGTAAAATGCTGTCTGAAATAGAGAAAAAGCAATTTCATAATGACCACAACATTTTATGAGGTGAAAGAACTCTAGGATTCAAGATCAAGGCATGTATACCTGCTTTTAGCACATAAGAACAGGTAACGGCAGCAAGTGTGATGTGTCCATAATTCTGAATATATCTTCTAACAAGGATGGTAATCACCTGCTCCTTAGCAGGGTCTTAGCTGTAAAAATGATGCAGGCAAGTTTTTCCTATGCTATTTATTGACAAATGGATTTTGGCTTACCATATGACAAAGGTACTTTCAAGAAGGAACAAAAATCTAATATTGCAAGTGTTTGAATTTATTTGAATAATTAGAGGTCCTTCTCAATAAGTTGTTCTGCTACTGATTATACAAGAGTTTAAGTCACTGAGATTTCCCTAGAAAATAACTAATTATTTGAGATTTCTTATGTATTTTACTTTGGCAAGGTCAGTTAATTTTTTTTTTCAGTTAGTACTAATTATGATTGTAGAGTATTGTCACACATGTCCCCTCTCTCAGTGGCCTGATGAATCCAAAATGCATTTTAGAGGTATTTATTCCACTTTCCAGCTTCTGTAATGCCTCAGACAGGTCTTTGCTGTGAACTAACACATCTCTAATGAAGCTGTGTGTGTCTTTCTGTCAGCTGGTGACCCACACTGTTTATTTTAATCTATTTTAAGCCAGATCCTGGAGCAAGACTATAAATTTTGCAAACCAAACAAGCAGTAGCACATTCTGCATAAACATGCCCACATACATGAAGTTCATGCATTAAAGCGTTATGCCTCAAAAAAAAAATTATTCTGAAGTCTCTTATAAGGCTTTCTGGATGCTTCTACCAACAAATTAACCTAGTGGCCGTGGCTGGCAGCCACTCTGCCGCAGAGTAAAGTGTCACCCTATGTCACTGCCCGTGCAACAGAGCTTACTCAACACTCCTGCAGTAAGCTGGATGATGAACTGGAAATGCCACTTCAGATAAGCATCCAAAAGTTCCAGATGCAGGGTTAGCCTGGGAGCAGGTGACTATTCCAGTGTAACCCTGGAGCAGGCATAGGTGGCTGTGGGTAAAGGTGAGTGTCAGGGAGCTGCTAGGGGATGTGGTCCCTGGGGAAAAGGATCTCACCCCAACTGACTGCAATTCTGTCCCACAGCAGTTGAGGAAAACAGGCATGGAAGCACCCCTAGAGCATTGTTTAGACATGTATTGTCCTGTTACTCCTTCACTCACCAACATAGTCATAACTAAGCATCTTAACAGTGTCCTAATTTTCACACCTAAGAAACAGGACACACAGAGGATCCAGACAGCCCTGTAAAAACCTATATTGGCCAGACCTGATAAAAGAAGACAAAGCAGTATCTCACTGCTGGTGTTGGTGCAAGGAAAATCAGACTGACCTGAAGGTTTTGGCTATAGAACCTTTCAAAGCCAGTAGTCTGGCCATGGTAGCAACACAAGTAGATGTTCTCCCCCTCTTCTATGCAGAAATACCAAAGAGGGCAGAGATCTGGATACCTTTCTCACTGCTTGGATAACAATCGAGCAGTATTAAAGTGGCAAAGGGTCTAACAGTTTCAACTGATAGCAGAGTAATTATAAATGAATGGCATAACGAGCTCAAAGAAACAGATAACACTCAGTAACAGAAGGCATAGGGGATAACTGTTTTGCTCTGCTTAGCAGATGAAACATTGTGCCTGCTTTTGGGAAGACCACTTCAACAAAAAATGCAGACAAATTTTTCAAAATCCAAAATCAGGGAGAAAAAAAGAAAAGATAGATCAAGAAAATATTCTTTTAAATGAAAGAAACAGAGAATGCAGGAAGAGAAGGGAGTTTGCTTCTAAGAGAGACTGGAATTACAATCTCTTGCTATGTGTAGTATTCCTCTTGAAATTGTAGTTGATTCTTTTGATTTTCACCTGTAATAAGGATTAGACAGTAAACACCAAATAAGAGGCATTTTTAATATGCTATTTTCATATTACAGTCTATAAAATCAAGGATTTTCAGCAATAAGGTTTGGACTTTAATAGAGCTTGATTTTAAACTTAAGTGATTTACATGGATTAGAAATTAAAATTTGTAATAATTTTATCCCATAATTTATTTTACTGTATTTTAAATCTAAATTAGTCCACTTTTTCTCATTCCTCTCCCTTCTTCTTCTTCATGCTTTGTTATTTATTTGTTGATTTTTTTTTGGGTGGGGGAGGGGAGAGGAGAGCTGTGGGCTTATTTTTGGCAAAATCAGCTCTCTAGAATTTATCAATTTGCCTGGAAGAGCAAGCTTATTGCATTAACTGTGTAGAGAAGAATACCAGAATAAAGTTTTATAAAGTACTAAAAATAATATTAAATTGATTGTCTAACCATTTAAATGAAAATTAAGGAAACCTTTGTTAAACCAAAGCGAATCAATCACATCTGTTGTTTTCAGCAACTTATTCTGAAGAACTTCTAAATCATTCATTACTTCTCCTAACAAGTCTCTACAAGCATCTTCACCCTGAAGCAAGCACACAAAAACATAGCCCAGATTTTCAGTTTGGAAAACAATTGGAAGACAGTAACGATCAATTGCAAAGTCTTAACTTCAGGCATTGCTATGTGTTCCCCTAATTAACAGGAGGCATCACTTCTGACCTGCTGTCATATTAAAATTCAGAATACAACACAAAATCCCTGATAAAATGTTTCTACATTCAGTGGAATAAACAGAGAGGGGAGAGCAGAGATGATCTTGGGGTAGGAGAAGGAGGAATTGTTAATTCTATTGTGAGAGTTAAAGATTATTTTATTTACTGCAAGGTGTGCAGTTCATTTGCACTCCCAGTGTTCACTGGTGTTTTAACCACAAAAAATCCGGCTGCCTTGCCTCTAACAGGCTGCGAGGTTCAGAATTGCTCTGTCACATGAGAATCTCTTGTTTGCAGCTTCACTTTCTGCCAGTTGTTAAAAGAAATTTATAGATCACACATCTTTGGCCAAAAGATATTTTAATAGTAGGTGATATGTTTCTTTCCTATTGCATGTGTTTTCATGCTGAAAGCCATTGTTTATTAGAAAACAGAAGGTTTTTTACTCCATAAAGAGCTGAGTTCTGAACTGTAATCTTGCAACTTACATTCTTTATTTCAGAAATAATGAAAATTACTTAAATATTTTACAGCTTGATAATATATGTTCTACACTTAGTCCTCCAAAGAAATTTAGATAATGAAAATACCAGTAAATGATCTTCCTAGAGCACCTGGATGTCCTGAGTACAACCTGGGCCCATAAGAGTCACCAGCGCACACACATATATTGTAGGTGATTTTTGAAAAACAGAACTTGTGATATGCATGAACAAGACAAGTAAACTTCAAAAAGGACGGCTCTCCACTAAGGTCATGCAGATTTTGATATTACATATTGAGAAACTTAACCACAATTACATAATGTTTGGCAACATATCTGATATTGCCTATTGTCTTTCTTAAAAAGACAACTAAAAAGACAAGAGAACTTGACAATGATAGGAAAATAAGTAAAGCTTTGATTGATTATGAGGGCAACATATTTTTTCACTTCTCAGCTGTCCATTCTGCACAATTATCTTTGCACTGAAGAAAATTGCATCAAAATGAAAGAACTACCTGTTTCAGTAACAGCCCCTTGATATATTACTGAAAAAATATTATGGCTTTTCTGCTAAGCAGAAGCAAGAATCAGAGCATCATAGGTGATCGTGTTGGCCAAGTACAATCTTAACATGACACATTTAGTCACTTGTGGAGGGTAGAAACACACGCAATTCACTGATTTGTCAGTAACTGCTTTCCAAGTACCTGTACACTGTTCTGCAGAGCACATCTATTCTAGAATTCTTTGATTGATCATTATCCTATGATTAGACATAGACACCCTGAGCAAAAGGATGCTCTGCAGCTCCCTGTACAAGGTCCACACTCACTATGGCATTCCTAAGGTGAAGAACATTTATCATATATAGAAATTACTAGAAAATGTACTATTTTGTCTGTTGAGTATTTGTAAAGCATAATTTCCTGAAGCTCATAATTCATCCAAATAGAGAATTCTCATGAAAAACCTCAACATGGGATTCCTGTGCTTTTTGGTAATCCTCTACTCAGGCAAATCACCAAGCACTTCTGTCACCCACTCTCTATAATGACTGTACCATTTTTGCTAAAAGTATTATAAATTTTTTTCTGACAAAACCTGAAGACATCTAGCACTAAGTATTCTGAAAAAAAACCAAAACACTGAAGTTTAATAATTATAAACATCTAATTCAGGACCTAATACTGGCAATTTAGGAACTCCTTACCTGACATTTTTAATATATAATAATTCCAGACAGAATGAAAAAAAAATATAAAAAGGAGCTCTTAAGCAATCTTAAGAAGAAAAAGAGATAGAAAAAAAAAAGCAGAATATTTTGAAATTTCAATTAAACCACATTTTAATAACGGTTCCTCATCCTTTATCACTTGATCAGGTGACTCCCCTGATCTCAAAGTAAATGCTGTTATTCGCTGTTAAATTTAAAATGCAAAATAATTAAAAAAAAAAGAAAAACCAGAAGGCTATTATTCTTCTTCAATGTGACAAACAATTCAAAATTCCATAATTAAATGAAAATATCTGAATCCTGGACACAAGAAAAGTCAGCAGAAAATGCCATGAAAGCTGCATTTTAATTTGTCCCTTCTTTGTCTAGGGAGAACCTTTCAAGGTCGTTTGCAATTAGAAGTGCTTTGAACTCATTTGTTGAGGGAGAGATAAAAAAAAAGAAAAGGATTACCTCAGCAGCAATTTGAAAAGACTGTGTAATGCATTTGAGTTGAAGAAGGACTTATCTTGAACCATCACTCCAAATCCACATCTATGGATCTAGTTACCATTTAACAGACAAAGAATTAATCGACTTGCCATCATAACATAAGAAAAGACTTGTTCTGTTCTTCAAATGTTTTTAATCTGATCCTGAGGAAGTTATTTAGAGGCAGCATCTAAATGTGATTTAGGTGTCTCAACACCTTTGAGGGCAAAAGGGTCAGATACCAAAAGGTGTGTGGAGTACCAGTGAAGCAGACAGTTTCTTCCTTGGAGTTAAGGATGGAAAGCAGCCCTTAAAAGCAGAAACCTTACAAGCTACCTCTCAGAATTGTTTGATGTCAACATATTATTATAAAATTCCATCTTAATAGCAAGAAGGAATCAAATACCCAAACAGCACAAAGATTTTGGAAACAAATACATTGATACTTCTTTTTAAATGTGTCTCTTACGGTATTTAAAATAATAAATACAGGTGGTTAAATCCAACTGAAAATTTTACTTGAAGTTAGGAACATCCTTCGTTAGCAGTGGCCTGTATTGGCCCAGACTCCAACAAAGATTATGGCCATGATTATGCTCTGTCCTCAGCCCTGCTGAGTGTTTCATGGAGTAAGAGATAAAACCCTGTTCCTCAGGAGCCTACGAACATGCAGAATCAGGTATCTGCTCCACAGAGCCAACAGGCCCCTGGTGGCAGCTCTGCTCATCATGTACCAGGTGGTTTGGGCCTCCACCTGGGCCAGAACAGCCTCCTGGTTGACCACTCATCTCAGAGAAGGCAAAAGGGTGCCAACAAAGGAGTTGGCTAAGAGAAGCCTTCTGCATTAAAAATAAAGATGCACACATGCATATCACAGTCTGAAAACCACTGGAGAGGTGCAATATAATCCCTTAAGCTTTGATTTTTCTCTCCTTTCAGAGATGCTTTTTATAGGACTGATGTATTTTATACGAGTGAAATACAGCAAGTCTGATTTGCATAAAGCTATTTATCAATACATACAAATCCTTTGCAGAAACGTAGAGAAACCCTGAGAAACCCTAGGGATGTATGTTCTCAGTCACAGCAAGCCTCTAAGTGATTTGTAGAAGCCCTTTACCTGTAGAAATGTCAAATAGATTTTTAGCAAACATTCCAGTTTTTGTTACAGTCACCTTGTGTAGTGTTTTGAACTAAGCTGCCCACCAAAGCTGCTTGCACTCTCCTCAGCTGGACAAGGGAGAGAGAATGTCATGATATGCTCATAAGTTGAGATAAGGACAAGAAGAGATCACTTACGAGTCATCATCATGGGCAAAAACACTTTTAAGTAATTAAGTTAGATTATTATCAATCAAGTCAGAGTAGGGTAACAAGAGACCAAAGCAAAACTTTAAAGACTTTCTCCCCACCCCTCCCTTTTCCTGGGCTTAACTTCACTCCCAAATTCTCTCCCTCCTCCCCACCAGCAACACAGGGAAATGGGGAATGGGATGTGTGGTCAGTTCATCAAACACAGTCTCTGCCGTTCCTTCCTCTTTACACTGTTCCGCTGCTCCAGCATGAGGTCCCTCCTATGGCAGACAGTTCCCCATGAACTTTTCCAACATGAGTCCTTCCCACTGGCAGCAGTTCTTCATAACTTCTCCAGGGTGGGTCCCTTCCATGGGGTGCAGTCTTTCAGGAACAGCCTGTTCCAGCCTGGGTTCCTTCCACAGGGTCACCAGTTCTGCCAGCAAAGTCACTCCAGTGTGACCTCCACAAGGCCAGAGATGGTATGAGGAGCCTGCTTGCCATGGGGTCACAGCCTCCTCTGGGCATTCCTGTGCTGTGATATGTGCTCCTCCATGGGTGGCAGGTGGATATCTGCTCCACCATGGACCTTCATGGGCTGCAGCTTAGTAGGAGACTTGGATTAGCTATATACATGATTAAAAAAAAAAAAAGGTTGGAAATTAGAGTTGAGAAAATGTAAAGAAAATAGTTGATGCAAAAAAAAAAAGTACTTCCTATCAAGTCTAATTTCAAGCACCTTATAGATCTGGTCACTTGTCATTGCATGTCTCAATTGCAGGGGAAGAAAAGCATTTTGTAAAGAAATGGCTTCTTAGTAGGCACAACCTAATAAATATCCAGCCTGTAAAATTTATGCAAATATTCAGCCAATGCAACTGAAAAGCTTATGTTTTGTTGCACATTCCCTCCAGCAACAATGTAACCGCATAAAACAGAAGCCAGCAGCCATGCAGCAAACATCCTCATTTTCTCTGTCGCTTCCATCCATCACTTATGTTGCACCAAAAAGAAACAGCCACTTTACTCTCTTTCTTCATCAATTTGTTATTAAGAAATGACAAATAAAAGCTAAGGGGTAAGGTAGGATCATACAGGATGTTTATGTAGAGCACAAGGAAAAACACTGGGTTTAAAATATATTTTATAAGACCATTGAATTTCACTAATGAAACCACCTTGAAAAGTAATAGTTGATCATTGGTTAACCCATACCAGTGACTGTTTTTGCATAAAGAAACCCTATAGAAATATTTTTTAAAAACAACATGTATGTGTCATTTTCTATGTTAGTAAAAATCACTGTGCAATAAACTTAAACTTTCTTAAAATAATTTTTGACAAAACACAAAATTTCACAGTTTCTAAAGTTGCTGTTCTACTGTTTAACATTTCAGTGCAAAATTAGAAATCTCTTTTTGATATAACTTTTCAATGGAAAAATAAAATAATACTGAAGTATTTTAACATAAACACTAACACAATGTTCTGCACAAGGCCAGACTTTGTGATATATTAGACTCAGAACTAAGAAAGTTTTTTAAATCAGGACCATAGTAGAGTAAGTAGTACCACATTCTCTTGTCTCAGTCTTGCCAAGACTTTTCTGCCCTTTTTTTCTGGTATATGCATTCAGAAAAGGCATCCACGTACAAGAAAGGGTTTAGGATATTTTCAGTCTCTTATGTTGGGCATGGTGAATCCTGTTAGAGAAATATAGCAAAAAAAGCTAATATTTAAACAGTCAGTGACACTGTGATACTTATGTCATCAAATTAAAGAGATTACTTTTTTCTGCCAGAGGTAATACAAATAAATAGTTATACAAAGTGAATGCTTTGAATAAACTCATAAGAATTTAGATGTACACCATTTAAAACCCTACTTTCAAGTTCTATATCCTTCTCAAGCTTCTAAAAGACCATTTATTGAATCAAATAGCTGTGGAAAAACAAGTATCCTCTAAATAATGCAAAATACCAAATGTATGGTGAATAATTCTCTTCATAAGAAGCAAGATTGATTTTGCCTTTGATTATCTGTGCTACACAGAAATACTTTTTCCAATTAACATTAAAAAGTTAATGTTACAGAGTCAACAATTTGACAAAATATCACATTAATCAGGAAGTATGAACTCATTGGAATTCCACGTGTGGTGCTGAAGGAGCTATTTCTGGAATGCCAGACAAGTACTGAGTTACAGAGACATGTTCTGGAGTGCTGATCAGCCAGGCCTCTTAAAGCACATGTGGTTTGCAACCATAACATATTGTTAAACAAGGTAAATATTGTCTTTCACCTCCTTTTTTTTTTTTTTTCAGGAACAATTAGGGGCCTAAATAGTTCAACTGATTTCTAGAAAAATGCTCCATTCCATAAAATTTTTTCTTCAGAAGTAGCTAAATGTATCCTTTTTAACAACAGTACCCCAATCAGCTCTTAACTATAAAGGTGTTCTTCCTCTCTTGGCACCCAGTGCTGCACCACCTGCTGGGACTATTTATCACTGCTTTGTCCATAACAAGTAGGCAAAGTTAATAAACCTGCTTGAACCCTGCTGTAACCGGGTCTGGATTAGTTGGGCTCTCAGCTTGACCAAAAGAAGCACAAGAGTTTACCACACTTCCCTTTTCTGGAAGGGCTCAGAAACAGGAAACAAGTGGACAAATAAGAGAATGGGAGGAAGTGATGGCACCTGTCCTTGTCGGTTTTGTGCATGGATGCTTGGCTTACTGATGAGTGCCCAACTGGAACTGTTGGTGCTCTATACCTCTGAAAATCAGGCCAAGGATGGCTTAAAATACTTGTAAATCCTTATAATCAGAACAGTCCCATAGTTGGGGTTCTTATGTTCCAGACTGGAGGCAAGATACAGTTTTCTACACAGCAAAACTGTAAACCAGATGATCTATTGCAAAAACAACCTGCCAAAAAAAATCACTTCATCTGAGGTTCAATTGTTGGCTCCCATCCAAGTGACGGACATTTTCAAAAGACTACAGTAACTTCAGTGTGTTATGTCTCTGCATTCCCACACGTCAAACTCAAAATAAGGTGCAGGAGTAATGTTTGAATAACATGTTGTCAGGTCTATAGAATTATGATCTCATAAGGATGACTGAGTCATAAAAATATATACAGGCATATAATGTTGCCTGTAACAAAGAAGGGTATCAAAAAATTAATATTAAAGAACAGTATTGCTAATGGACAGGGAAAAGCAACCTGCTCTTGGATTTGTACTGATCAGAGTGAAGCAAATGAAAGAAGTAATAGAGATAATAAAATAACAATATAAATTGTTTTCCAGATAAAGTAATAAATCAGAACACTATGAGGAACATGGTTGTTGTTACTTTTCTAATTTTTTTTATCTTGTACAAGGGATATATATTCTCCCACTATATAACCAGAAATAAGAAGATATAATTAAAAGAATAATTATGGCCATCAATTTCATTTTGAAAACCTTTTTTCCTTATCCCAGTTAGCTACACAAGGACAATTCATAATTTGGCCTCTAACAGCGAGATAATCAAAAGAAATAAACAGAACATCTAGTGATGCCTGCAATAGTAATAGTCTGGCTAAGAACAACTCAGAGAAAAACAAAGATGAGATCACAACTTCATTTTGACAGTGAGGCAGTATTTGCTGTGCTATCTACACCCCATCACCCATATTTCAGATTTCAGCACACATGGTATTTCTGCTTCAGCTCCTCTAAGCATTGAACCAAATCCTGTTCACTACTGCCTAGGCAGTCCATTTAAAATCAGTGGAATTCTATAGGTTTAAGTAGAATAATTCTGTTAGTATACCAAAGATGAAAACAACCGTTTTGCATTTAATCAGGACCCTACCTGCACACTAACCATGCTTCAGACCTAAGACATCTGGAGGACTTGTTTCAGCAATGAAAGAAAAACCACCACTGCATTTTCTTTTGCACACAGCTGAAGTTACAATGCTAATTTCTGTGTTGAATCTAACTGCTCAGAGAAAGGAAATAAAGACAGGCAAAAGAGTTCCTTTTCTAAACAGTCACATCATAAAATTACGAGTATGAAAAGAAAAAAAAGGCAAGTTTCTATGATCATCAGTATCAAGCTTTAAAAATTGGTTCTATCTCTGTTTACAAAAGATTAGGAATAGAGGGCAAGCAAATGATCTCATGAAAGACACTTCCTAAATATCATGATTTTATTCCTAATCTATGCAAATTACATGATTTTTTATGCTCCTTGAATTATTTCTGCATGCAGTTATAGTTACTGTCTATCAGAATGTGGTAAAACTGGAGAAGGTAAAGAGAAGGAAGGCAAGGACTGTTAGAGTCATGAGATGACATCTGGTGAGGCAGACTAGGATTTTTCAATCTGGAGAAAATTTATAAAACAAGAAGTATCATGGCCAGAGTAAATAGGGAAGAATAATATTGTCTCTTGCAATGTACTACACAGGATACATCAAGGGGTAGTAGAAGGTGATAAATTGAGACTAAACTAAAGAGAGTTTAATCGATCTATGAAATTACTTTTGGATGATGAGTATTAAAAGGTGAATGGAAAAATCTACAACAATAGTGTTCACTGGGTGTTATTAAACAGAAGGCCCATACCAGGAAGTTCCTGAGTCACAATTGTTGAGTACTAGAAGAGCATCTGGAAAGGAACGTGATTTTGTCATCCACTTCAGAACTTCTTCCAAAGAGGGTATTAAAATACTGGGTTAAACTATATTTGGATGAATATTCTTCATCAACATCTTACAAGGTAAGTAAGAGTTTCCTCTAAATAAGTTAGTTAAATGACTCAATATACTTGACATAAACAATACATATATAATAACATGAGAAATAGCTTCAAAAATGCTTGAAGACTCATTAATAATCAAGTGTTATTTCATGTTATATTATCCTGGTATTTAGCTTGGGATTTCAAACTAACTCATACATTCACTATTCAATCTAATTGCTTCATTTTAATTCATTAGCAGGAAATGCTTTCCATTTTTTCAATGTGGTTAATATTTATTTGCTCTTATGAGGTCTCAATCCACTGTTATAGAAAATAACAAAACATTTGTTGCCATGCCTGTTATTGTAGAAAGATGTGGTATGATTTTCTCTTCTCAGAAGCTTTCTTAAGCTTTCATCGTAAAGCAAGTTCTCACCTATGCATTAATAACCAAACTCAGATTAACAAAACAATTGCTAGTCCTGGACGGGTTCTACAAAAGTGTGAGAGGTCAAAACAAATAAAATGAAGCAAATACATATTTATACTGTATCTTATGGTATGTACTAACATGAATAATCATGCTGTCATTAGTCTATCCTCATCAGAAGGTAAGACATGATTGTTTCTGCCAGGCAGTGTTTACAAATGGGTTAATGCAGAATATACATAATTATTCTGCAGAGTAAATTAGCATTCCATATCACTTTGACTTCTAGTACTCAGCTATGTCTGCAGGCCTCTGCTCTATGTGAGTGCAGACAGGTCCAGAACAACTTGCCTGTATCTTTCATACTAAGGAAATATTAACCTCGCCTAGTAGAAGGTATCCCTGTCCATTGCAGTGGTGTTGGAACTAGGTGATTTAAGGACCCTTCAATACAAACCATTCTATGATTAGAGCCAGAAGCAAAACACAAGCAGTCCTGCTTTCCAGAGAGCCTTAGATCACAGTTCTGCAGGGATTAAACAGAGCGTGTTAACACATTTCATCTCAGCTGCTTTACTTTGAATGCTCAGATTTTTCATTAAAGAAATTAAAAAAAAATCTAATTCTGGACTTTTTCCATATATTTATTTAGATTTGTAAATAGTAAAGAAAATGAAAAAGCTGTAGATTCCCTGCTTAGCTGCAACTGACAGCTGCAAGAAGGACAAATGATGCAGGAAGAAGGGGGAAAAAAAATTTAAAGCTTAAAATAATAGTTGAAGCAATTATGTCTTCCAATAACCCTCCCAACCACTGTCACACCTGCTTTCCATCTATCCTTATTAAAAAGTCTAATGCAAAAGATTCAAAACTAGAGACTTACAGAATCCAAACACTCATTACCAGCTGTTTTGTGCAGATGTCAAAAATTAGGACTTTCAGGTGGGATACCTGAACCATGAACAACCTGCAAAAGCCTGGGTCAGGTTTTTTAATCTCCTCATATAAAACCCATTAAAAAGAAGACCAGTTTGTTTGGAACAAAAATATTTTAAAAATCTGAAGTATGACTACTGGGGACAAAGGGAGGGAAGAGACTAAAAAAAGATATGGCCTCAGCAGGAAAGTGTATGTCTTCATGATAGATAAGAACTTTTTGTTTCAAAGGTTTGCACTCCTATTCCATCCCAAGTAAAGCCATTATCTTGTGGCTCATGCTGTGAATTTTCAAAATTAGCAAACAGGTGTTAAATCTGGTATTTGACAGCTATAGCAATGACAAGCATTGTCTTCACAGCTGTGGTATTTGGCAGCCATTGTTACCATAAGAAGTATTGGCAATTGAAAGAATAATTTGCATTATTTTGCAACTGCATAGAAATTACTATTGTGCAGCGACTGCAGCCATCAGTCAGCTCTCTGGGCAGAGTATTCAATATCTTTTGTATCAGTGGAGACAGTAGTCCATTTATCTTGCAAACTGGCACTTCGCATCAACTTGTTACATAGTGGATTAGGTAAACGTGTGAACATAATCTCTGCAGCTTCATGAGTTACGAGATCTTCAGGCTATTGTAGTTAATGATGGAATGAGACTGGAACATCCACTGTGACCTTTCTTTCCAACACTGAAAGTGTGTGGCCTCCTCATTATGGTTTTTCAGTATAAGACTGAAAGCTGAATTTTCACTTGAAATTGAGAATATCCATATCCTCACCCTGAGACTTGATAGATCCTGCAACTCAGATCCACTTTCAAAAGTAAAGGGGTTATAATGCCAATGTCAAGGCAAACTTTTCCTATTTAGACAGTTATAGCTAATTCAGGGATCAAATTACCACTGGGGGCAAGGATTAGGAACTCCCTTGAATGCTCTCTCCTTTCTCATTCATTTTTTTCATTAGTAGCTTGCTGTGCATTACAAAAGGCTACTTTTGGACCCCAATATCACCTTCATTCTTTCAAAGAGCACTCACAACGTTTTCATGCATGTTTTCAGCCATGGACTTCAATTCTGTGCCAAAATCAAAATATTCTATTTGCAAAAATTAAAGGTTTTTTACTAATAGACCTGAATGTACTGAAGGTACTTCTGCTCCATTGTTCCTGGAAAGACAAATACTCTTTTTTAATATGACTTTCTCAAATCCACAGGGCCACAGAAGATGTTTTTCAGCCTTTGTTATCACTAAAATGGCAGACTAAAGAGCAGATTTCTGATGATTTGTTATCAGAAAATGTTCCAATAGAGCTATAATTAAAAACTAAGTGTTTTAAAATGAAAATTTGTAAATCAAAGTGTTTGCTTAACTTAATGTATAGATATATCCTAATAAGCAATGTATTTCCACAGAGAATTTGCAATAAATCACTTTCTGGATTTATTTATATTTTTGGAATACACAGCCCCAATACATAAATATTATGTTTAGATTGATTTATTTTAGTATTTATACACAGTCTGTTCTTCAAGCTTCTGGGCTTTTAATTAATCTGGATTTGGGGCATAAATTCTTTATGCTTTGATTAATAGTAAGCAGGTTTTATTTAATTAAAGAGACAGACTGGTGAGAGACATTTTAATCAAAAATTTCATATGCATACAGTACATCTGTATTTTTTTAATACGAGCTCAGGCACATTAAAACAAGATTTATTCTTTCTCAGCTGTTTTCCTTTTTGAATTATGGCATATTTCTGGTTCATGTGGGAAGTTACCTTCATGCACTCATTCCATACCCTGCCTCCTCTCTCCTCGGAACAGTAGAGCAAGAAAACAAGATGAAGTGACAGGAACAAACAGAAAAACAAGGACAAAAGTAAACTAATCACACACAGAAAAGCAACTTGCTGAATATCCCTGAATTTTCTAAAAGCAATAAAGGCCATTTCTTGAGGAGTAGAGTAATTCCATGAAAATACAGGAAATTCTCTTGGTTCTTATGAAAGAAGTGGATAACCAGAAGATTTCACAAAATAATATAATGTGGTCATATCTTTATTATCTTTTTACCCATGCAGATAAGAGGTTAGTCTTAAAGTAGTATACATTTGTTTTTGTATGGAAAATAACTGTCTCAGATTAATAAACATTTGGCTCAAGCTTTACATCTGTCTACATTGTGTGCATCTGAACTTTGCCCCAACATATATCTGTCTCCAAAATAAATATTCTGGAAACACAGGGAAAATTTCTGCCACTGCCAGTACATGAACTTTCTGTAAAAGATTTGGAGTTGATTTTTTTAAAAAAACAACAAAAGTCACACGTGGTTTTATTGTTTGTTTCTATTGGTTTGCTCTGAAAAGGAAATACTTCCACAATACATGATTACAAGTAAAATATCACCATCCTGGGTATTATTGAAGGTTATCAGTGCACCTCTAAGAGGTCCACACAAGCTGACTGAGAAAAGCAGTTCACAATACATGATATTGCAAACAGAAAGAAGAGGAAGATCACAATTAGAAAAAAAAATTAAAAATAAAAACATATGGGAAACTGACCTGGATACAAAAGGTAAAAAACAATACCATTTACAAACTAAAAGTCCTCTTTTTAATAACAATCAACCATCATTAGTTAAATTAAAAATAAATGCAGGATAAAAATAACACACATCATAACATCATTCAAGCACAGGTCACATGGGGTCTTCAGATAAAATAGATTAGAGGAGTGGTGATGAGAAGTAGTGGCGATTTTAATTCTTTGCTGAATGTGAATGGCTGAGGGCAAATGCAGAACATTTTGTCTGTCTTCACATATCACTTCAGTGGTCACCACACTTTTTACTGTTATGTCCTTAAGATATATTTTTGCCTAGATATTTGTGTTTTCAAGTTGTGAAGTGACTTGTTTTAGAAAAACATGCACAGATCTCTCTCAATCCCTCTTTCTGACATACTCTGAAACACTTATTTGTGTTTCACTGGCTGTTTCAAGGTTTTGTTTTCTTGTTTTACAGTAGTTTATACATAAACAGCACTCCTAAATATTATGATGATAGAAAATAGTCATGTATTCACATCAGTGAGATGAACCACCAGAGCCTCTCAGAACTACAAACTCAGAGAGGAGGCTGTCACTGGTTGTCACTGTTATTCTGTGCTGGGTGTCACTGCTACTGTCTGCTCTTTCCTTTCCATGTATCTGTTAAGTCTTGGTTTATCTCTGCAGCTGCCTCCTGCAACATCTGGACCTATGATTTGGTTGCAGGAAAGGACTTCATGAGCCTGTCCACCTACAAGTCAAAGTTCAACATGAGACAAGTTATGAATGGTATAGATATTTTATATGTCATGTAATACATTATGTTCCTCTCATCATCATTCAGAAGAGCTCTGGGCTAGACATGCACTCCCTCTTTTTAATAAGGGCTAATAGCAGAGTGGTTGAACAACTCTCAGCAAGAAAATGGTCTTTGAAGATGTGAATGATTCACAAAGATTTTTGTATGTTTCTTGCTCCTCCGGGTTGCTTTATCCCTAGTTTTTGTTTAATCTAGAATTAGCAATACCTTATTGCTTGGGTTTTAGGGGTGTTTCTTATCATATTTCATCAGAAACCATATGATGTGCTTTTTTATATTTCAGAAAGATATGAGTTGATTTTTTTAAAACAAAAAAAAACAAAACTTAAGCAGAGTGGATGGCAAAGGAATCTGAATCTATGCTTTTTGACATAACTTCACTCAAGCTTTTGTAAGTCATATATTTTCCACAAATATCTCTATATAGAAATAAAAACTGCTATAAACAAATGAAAGACAAAAATATTCTTTATTGTGAGAGTTATGGGACACTGGAACAGGTTGTCCAGAGAAAGTTCAATCCCTGGCAGTGTTCAAGATGAAGCTGAATGAAGCCTTGAGCAACCTGGTCAAGTGGGTAGTATTGCTATCCATGGCAAGGGAATTGGAATTAGATGATTTTTAAGGTTCCTTCTAGCACAACACATTCTATGGTTTCGTGATTCTATTCTGATGGTTCATGATAAGCCTAAAGGCACAACCAAAGAGATAATTTAGGGAAGAGCTGGTAAATAGTTTGTGCATCCCAAATGTGCTGAGAATCTACTTTGCCAAAAAGAAAAATTGTTACAAGTGTCATGTGAATGTATTTTTCATTTTTTTTCTCGGAATTTTCCATGTTGAAAAAAACCCTCTCTGATTAAAAAATGATTTATTCTAATAAAAATTTCTGTGGGGATTGATTTGTTTTATAAGTAAAACTTACATCATGATTCATTTGAGGAGGAATAGTTGCCAAATATCTAGTAAATACTTGCACTTCTGGTACTTTTTTGAATACTAGAATGAGAATTTATTTGCTTTAAAAATTATATGCTAAACATTCTGCAAAGTGAAAATACAACAAAGCTCAGAAGGAGCTTTTCAGAAAGTACAGTCCCTATATTCACTGAACTTATGGGAATTCACAATGAAATTTGACCCAAATTTTCTCAAGCTTCATGGATTCTCAACAGATTTTGAAGAGAATTTGTTATATTCACTTTAAACCACACTCCATTCAGACTGTCATCACTAGAAAAGCAAGTGCTGCTTTTGAGAGAGTTGAGGTTCAGGTCAGATTGAGCAAAGAAGATACTATTAGTTTTACCTTTAGATTCCCCCCACCACCATGACCCATAGTTTTCCCAGGGTGTCCCAAGAAGCAACAAGGTGTCCAGCTTTCAGTCATTGCACTTCCACTACAACTTCTGTCTCTCTGATTTCAAAGACCTTGAAGATCATGATACACCAGTAAAAGGAGTAAGAAAATAGAAGGATTTTGTTTAGATGAGAAGAACAAATGGACTTTTTTTTTTTTTAAGCAGTAGGGAATAACATGCTATTCTCATGCTAATGTTCGTTGCTGGGATCATCTTTTGAATAAGTTTTTTGATATAGACCAACAAAGTAAAATAACTGTTCTGAGAACAGTGCCACACAATTCTACAGAGCTGTCTTTATATATATTGGTGTTTGCACTGTTTTTAGCATATTAACAGTGGAATTTATTGATTGTATTCACAGAGAAAATGGTTGCAGTGTTCCAAATAGCAGGCAGACTTCCTGTCTAGAATGAAATTTTGAATTTCATTAATTACTTTATTACCACAAATTGTTGGAAGAAACATGTGTTCTTGGATGTTAATTAATAGCTCATTATTATTATACAAATTAACTTGGCAGCACTATGTACCGTATATTTGTGGAATAATGAATTACATTAAAGGGAAGCCAAGATGGCAAACGCTGAAGTGCATGCATCTATTATCAGCTTCTTATAAATGCAGAAACCTTTCCTAGGGCATTAAACAGAAATCCTAATGAGAGGCACACTAGAGTTAAAAGAAAAAAAGAAAAAGAAAAGAGCAGGGAAAAGGATAAAGAGCAATGCACGTACAGCTTGAAGGACTGAGCAGAGCATTGAGGAGCTCCTGTTTCGGTCCCACAGGCATTTGCTCTAAATGGGCTGTCATAAAAGCTGGGGAAGCCAACAGTGTACTGCACAGTGGCCTAAGTTATGAGTCTGATCTCTTAACAGTAGCAATAGGCTCATTTCAACTACTCTGGGCAGCTGGCCTGGATTGTAACACAGAAACCAAAGGGCTCAAAAGTGAGGAAAAAAAATAGTCATACCTACACTGGTGGAACACAAAGAAACATTGTCTTGCCATTTTGTTTTTTCCCTTTCCTTTTTGTTTCCCTTTCCTTCCCTCGTTCCTTTCTTTGTGTTAGTATAAAGAAAATCAAGGTGAATTTGTGTATACAAAAAGAAATAAGAGACATTCACTTGGAGAAGAGTAAACGTGTTCATGAAATAATACACTCTCCTACAGCTCCTGATTTTCCTTTCTAGTTGAAGTCAAACTGATCTAGTAACTCAGAGGCTTTCTAGAGGCATTTTTCCACCAGTCACGCAAATTTTATTTTTTTTTTTTACTGAAGCTGCAGTATCAAAATCTGGACCCCAATGTGTTCATGATCCCTGACGAAATTGTATATTGAATATTGTATATTGTATATTTGAAATTCCGTATATATGACTTCCAATTCAAACATAGACATATTCTTTTCTGTGTACTCATTTCAAATGGTTTGCCTTGTCCCTGTTTTTATTATTTCCTTAAAACTAAATAAAGTATATGTTTAGGGGCCCTACTTAGAATATCTTCAAATTCCTTTTCATCTCTATTGTTCTCTCTGTATTTATATACTGATCTAATTTTTAATGTATTATCTTTATAACTTGACACTACTCATGTAATTTCTCTAAACTTTTATTTATCCAGAGTTTTGTAACCTCTGCAGTTCTGTTCTTTGTCTTATCTTCTTTACAGATTCTCTACTTACTCCTATCAGCAAGAGATTCTCTACTACCATGTAGAGATGACTATCAAATTAATCTGGCCTGAGAGGTATTCCTCATAAGTGTTTCCTCCTTCTGCACAAGGACAGCTTCACCGAGTTCCATTCAGAATTTCTTCAAAATTTAATTCCAGAAGACAGCCTGACCTGTTGGCTTCCCTAATGCTTCCCTGTTATATTCTACCTTTTTTAAACCAATAGTTGCTGATTTGGATTTTTTTTTTTGATTGGTAGAGGAATCTAGAAGTTTTTGGTTTTATATCAGTATCAGTAATCATATTTCATCCATAAGATGTTCAATTCTTTCATAATAATACAATTTCTAGCACT
This sequence comes from Campylorhamphus procurvoides, assembly GCA_013396655.1. Taxonomy (NCBI): domain Eukaryota; kingdom Metazoa; phylum Chordata; class Aves; order Passeriformes; family Dendrocolaptidae; genus Campylorhamphus; species Campylorhamphus procurvoides. The sequence continues at coordinate 42,995 of WBMV01003401.1, forward strand.
GTTTATTCCTCTAATTATGCCATATTCATAACCAAACCCAACATTCACTGCCTATTGCAAACTCCTAACATTGTCTCAAGAAATCCTCATTTACAATATTTTAAAAATCTTGTTAGGAATCAAGTAACATCTGTATTATCTGTACTGAAATTTCTTATTTGTTAATATATATATATTTACATATATATATATATATATACCACCACATTATTTAAAATGTTATATAAAATTGTGCCAATTCAAATAGCTATAAAACTTCATTCTAGGTGTAAAAAGGGGCAGTTATCTTCTATTTGATCTGATATCTGAGATCACTTCAAGTGCAACTGTGCATCCAGGAATAATCTTTTTATACAAAGTTTGCATTTTCTAGTGAACAGTTCAGCTTATGCTTCAGAGAAGTCTGAAGTAAGAAAAAGTACCACAGCTTTCCCAAAGTATATTTCAATATTTCACAGGTTAATCGTCTTAATAAGGTTTCAGAAAATTGGCTGTTTAGATCAATTCTTCAGTAAAATCTGACTTTGAAAAATAAAAATGTTAGATTTTGTCTAGTAGTATATTTTTTTCTTACTTGTTTGATAGCAAACTGAATTGCCAATGTATCAAATCACCAGGGCTATGAGCAGATGTCTTTTTTTTTTCATTATTTCAGCACCAAACTGTACTTCTTCAAAATTTCTTTTTATCACATTTAGATAGCAAAGGAAGTTATGAAAAAATGTGACTTGGAGAGATGAAAGGTACAAAAAGTCAACCTGAATACATCCTAGGGAATGTAAGGAAGGCAATGAAAATATCTGATAACGCTAAAGTCTGGAACTAAAGCAATCCTGATATTATCAATAGAGAGGTTGATAACAGTTTCACCTGTCAAAAGAGGAGACAATTTCTTTGATGTTACCTTAACATGGACCTTTCATTTAAGTTCCTATTCTCCTGAAATAAACCATCCTAGGCAATTTCTATCACTTTTTTACTTTGCAGTTTTAATTTTCTGTCATTCCAGTTATATTAACCTAGAGGACCGAATCATTATTTTATAAAGCTCAAGAAATAATAATTTAACAGAAATATTGGGCTGTGGAAGAGAGATAATTTACAAATGATAACCTGAATTTTCAAATTTAAAAACCCACAGTTAATCCCATTTTCTTTGAGTTAAACTCATACAGTGGGGAAAAACACTGGGACCACTTATCCTTCTAAACAGGACAAGGGGAAAAAAGCATGATAAAAAGCTCTTTTGTAGGTCAAGATGAAGACTTGGGAGGTCACTTATCAATTACCATCATGGGCAAAACAGGCCTGATTTGGGGAAATTGATTTAGTTTATTGCCAACAAACTGATTAAGCTAATGAACAATAAGAACAAATCTAAAAACTTCTTCCATCACCTTTTGTGGTTTACCCCCAGCCAGCAGCTCAGCCCCACACAACCTCTCACTCACTAGTACTATACTTTTGCCCTGGTGGTTTCAGGGAAGAGATATCAGCAGGTCATGCTTGCTGAGTTCAATGGATATAGTCAGTGATCAGAGTCTCTGTATCAATAATTATTTATAATGTATGTAATGTCTTACAAAGAGAAGATGAATTACATCAGTGAGATCAGGAGCTCATTCATAATTTCAGTGGGTTTAACAACTAGAACATTTTGTAGGTAGGAGCTGAGTTTTGTTTCAGGAAAATGACAGATTGTGCATAATATCTTCCTTCAGAGCCTAGTTAATGTAAGCTGAATTCAAATCATACAAGTAAAACTAAAACATCCCTTAGGATGATTCTTGTTTATAAAATTCCAAATATTACACTTATTCTATAAGAGAACTTTCTACAGGGGTCTAATACCTATAATATTATGAATCTAATGTAAAAGTACTAACTTTTATTTTCTATATTTCTGTTTCTGCTGGTATTTGTACATCTAGGGACAAAAGTCAAAGTTTCACCTTCACATAACATCTTGTAGTCACGAACCTTCTCTCTTCCAAAAGGCTGAGGGAAAAATCTGCCACTATCCTTTGAGTTCTCCTCATGACTGGACATTTTGAAAATTTATGTATAACCATATAACCTGTCTGGACTGAACTGTGTTAGTCCACTTCACTATGGCACTTTTTAATTCATTTCAGAAATATTTTTCTGTGCTGTTGACAGCCCATATGTGTGCATATTTTAATATGTTGATGAGAAAAAATAGTTTTTTGTTTTCTGTGGAAAATATTTTTTTTCCACTGGAGGTAGAATAAGGTTTTGTAATCTAAAATGTTGCTATAGCATTTTGTGGGAAATTTATTTCCGTTTTCCTACTCTACTGAGGTCTGGGCTTTCCAGCCTATGATCTCTTACCATCTCACTCTCTAAGGAGCTTTTCTCAGAACATTTGGCATCCTTTTAACCCCCTGCCTCCAAAAATGTTGAAGTTTTCTTTTAAATTTAACATAGACATTGCTGTATAATCAGAAATACTGTAAAAAAAAACAAACTAAAACAAAACAAAGTAAAGACAAGACGATGATATTCTCTAAACCTTCAAAGAGAGAAACAAATCTTTTCATTTACAACATTTATATATACAAAGTGGGATATGATATGTAGAGAAGAACCCTGTTTATGAAGGCAATAGAGTAGAGCATATATGATGTGTTGTGTTTCTGGAAATTTAATTAAGTGAAAGGAAACCCCAGGCTGATGGGTAGGAAGTGACATGCAAATCATTTTATGTGTGAAACTGCTAAGATAATTAAGATGTCTCATTTCAGGTCCAAAGCTGGAAAATATTAAATCCTCATGACTCACTAAAATTAAGAATCTGATTTTGGTATCTTCTGAAATTCTTTAGGTGTTGCAATTTGTATAATTTCTGAATAGAATCATATTGGTATAATTAGGGTGACATAACTCCTTTATTTTAAGGAACTGTCTTTTGTTTCATGACTAAAGGCACGCTGATCCTTTGAATCCACTGAGAAGAAATTAAGTATAGTAACCATTAATCAAAGCCTGTTTAAAGCATATAACTCTGCCTGAAGAAATCTAGTATTTTAATAAAAAAATCACAAAGCTCAAATTGCAATTTGCAGGCTGAAACTTATATATGAGATTTGCATGTGCAAATATATTACCTGAACTTGGGAAATGTCATATGTGGAAGAAGACTTATAGACTTATGAGTGAGAAAATGAATGAGAGAATCATAGAATATCCTGAGATGGAAGGCACCCACAATGATCATTAGGGTTAGGGTTAGAGACACCCCAAAAATCACACCAAGCACCTGAGATCATTGTCCAAATGTTTCTTGAACTCTGTCAGCCTTGGTGCTGTGACACTTCCCTGGGGCCTGTTCCAGTGCACAGTGGGTTGAAGAACCTTTTCCTAATACCCAACCTAAACCTCCCCTGACACAACTCCAGGCCATTTGCTTGGGCCCTGTCACCGGTCACCATAGAGAAGAGATCAGTGCCTGCTCCTCTGCTTCTCTTCACAAGAGTGTTGAAGACTGCAATGAGGTCTCCCCTCAGTCTCCTCTTCTCCCAGCTGAACAGACCAAGCAACCTCAGCTGCTCTTCATGTGGCTTCCCCTCAAGGGCCTTCATCATCTTCATAGCTCTTCTTTGGGTGCTTTTCATAGCTTAATATCATTCCCCTACTGTGGTGCCCAAAACTGCACACAATATTCAAGGTGAGGCTGCCCCAGTGCAGAGCAGAGCGGGACAATCCCCTCCCCCAGCTGTTGATGCTTTGCCTGATGCCCCCCAGGACATGGTTGGCCCTCCTGGTTGCCAGGGCACTGCTGATTCATATTCAGTTTGCCATCCTCCAGGACCTCGGGCCCCTTTCTTTACGACATTGTTCTCCAGTGTCTCATTGCCCAGTCTGCCTGTACATTCAGGACTGCCCTGTCCCAGATGCAGAGTAGGTCATGTGTCCTTGTTAAACTTCACACAGTTGGTAGTTGCCTAGCCTTCTAATTTATCTATGGTCTCTCTGCAAAGCCTCTCTGCCTTTGAGGGAATCAAGAGCTTCTCCCAATTCAGTGTTGTCAGCAAACTTATTTACTATACCTTTGAGTCCTGAAACCAAGATATTTAGGAAGACTTTGAAGAGCATTGGGCCCAAGACAGACCCCTGAGGGACCCCGCTAGTGATGTCACCATCCTGATGTAACCGCATTCACTATAACCCTTTGTGCCCAGATCATTAGACAATTTTCTCAGCTTTGTTAAAAATGTTGAAAGGGAACTGGTTGTAACAATTCTAATGTATCTAAAAATTAATTTGATATTCATGTTTCTATATGAAAACAATATTGTAGATTCTGTGCAAGTATTTACACCATAGTGTTTTCATTCATATGAACTGCTGTTCTGTGACAACAAAACATATACCACAGTTTTACAGGCTTAACTTTAAGTAAAATAAACTATTTTGGTTGGGTTAAGCCTTTGCATTGTCCAGAATATGATAGGCATTTCTGGCTGCTTATGTTCTGCTTCTTTTCAAGGAAATACTAAAAAGCTTCCACCAGTTATTCATTAAACATAGCTGAGAAAGAAATCTGGCTTCTTGCTTGTTTTCAAGATGACAGTGATCCTTCAACACAACTGTGCTGAAAATATTTGAAATGTAGCAAGGGTATATAAAAGGATGAATGAAATTTTTTTGTGATTTTAATTTGCATCTGATAAAGGCAATGATTTTTTTCACATGCATTTTTCACTACTTCTGGCTGTCTGGTGCATACACTACTAGTGTATATACACACACTACTAAGTGCATTCCAATGTACTTTTTGTAAGTCATCATTTATCTTTTGGATAAAACATATTTTTCAACATGTTTTCTATAACTGTGTTCATATTCTGTATTTTCTGTATTTCCATATCTGACTTTAAATACCTGGAAATGTAGAGGGTTGTCTTTTCTCATATATATATATATATATATATATCATAATGATTTCAGCTAAAACATATAACATTTTCCAGTTATGAGAAGTAGAAAAACACTTAAAATACTGTTATTTTCTTATATTTACCTTTAAATAATGATTATTTCTAAAATAAATGTGAAAAGTTTTATATTAAATATATGCTATAGTACTTTAACAGAAATTCAGTCCTGCTGTTTCACTGTTTCATTTTGTTCATGTATTTTCAAACAGATTTTCACTTGCTATAGATCAAGTAGATGGTACAACCAATCTGTGACAGTAATGTTGCACTGTACATGATTCTCTCAGCAATTATCTGAAATGACAGCAAAAGTTAAGTAACTAACTTGTTAATTTTAAAAATCGTTGGAAAAGTCAAAACAACATCTGCTTATTCTGCCTTACTCTGACAGAATATACTAATCCATTCCGGTTGTCTATTTTCCCTAAGAATCTTTTATGAATATAAATCTTCATTGTATCAACCTCTGCCACCTTAGATTTCAAAAGATATTCTGTTGCCTTGACAGAATAGTTACACAGTCCACAGATTTTTATGTGTCATTTCTAACATATTTCTCTTATTATATTAGAATTCAACCAACCAGGTTAGATTCTCTATACTGGACATAATTTTATAGGATAAGTTGTTGGCACTGATTTCATCTACAAGGGAAAGAATCTTTTGCCCGTTTAATCAGTTATTTCCTGAAAATTATCAAAAGAAATACTCATAACTTCTCTGAACCTTTTTGCAAGAATTTGTTTTCACCAGTGTAAAGCAGATATCAGAGACTGAAGTAGAAGAATGATATAGCCATTCCGTGTCCACAGAAGTGATTTGACAAGGCTGAGTAAAACCCTCATGTAACACTTTAGTGTGTGCTCAGAGGCAGAGAGACAGGTGCATTTCATCCCAATGAGGTGGAAAGACACTTATTAGCCTCACTGTTTTTTAGCTGCATTTTCAACTGAAAGTGAGAATTTTCACAACTTTTAAGTAGGAGAGATTTTTAGGTATTGGCAAGACCTGGTAGTAACCCATTGTATTCTTTCACTTATTATACTGATACTTTAATTATTGATGATAAATACAAGGCTTTTTGAGTACATTCTGAAATAATAAATTAAGTTACTGAAAATAGGAAATTTTACTACTTTTTGTAGTTATGGTTTTACTTTATTACTAGGTGTATGCGTAAGTATTATTAGAATAGGGACCAATAAAATAAATGGCTTGTTTTATAGCATCTTACCAAGCACAACTTTATGTGTTTAATATAGCTTCACAAGTACCATACAACTCATACATTCTTAAGGCAAATAAGGGTCATTTAAATATGTTTCTATTGCAAAATCCACATTAAAATGAGATGATAAGTTGAAGGAACATTTCCACAGATCATGAAACTAGCAGTCACGCACATTTTACCCACCTTGTCAGTGTGTCCCCTAAAGGTGTTCAGTGGTGGATATGCTAGTACATTTGGTGACTTCATCATGTACATCTCCATGGAAAATGTAGATCATATCTTCATTCACCACTTTGGTTCAAAGCTTTTTCCAGAATTAATTCATAGGCCTCTCATTTAGTTCTGATTTTCACAAGGAATATGTAGGTTTTCCATGAGAGCATAGCTGGAAAGACTTTAACAAGATGCTTTGAGGTCTGACATTCTGCTAAAAATGCCCTGAAATGCAATGGAACCCTAAGCTATGGGATATCTCTCATCTTCACTCTTCACAACACTTTTCTAGCAATAATGACATCTTTTTCATGATATAAGTGCATACAGCTCCAAAAGCAAATCAATCTTTTCTGTTCTAGAAATATATTATTTCTGTAACAACATAGCCAGTAGCTACATTTACCAGTGTCATTTATTAGATGATTGGGAAAATATGCATTATTGTTGCATTGTCCTTCAAGGGATTTTCAGCTGTGTTCAGTAACATAAACATTAACACAAAATCTTTTAGGTAACGTAGAGCAAAAGATTTTGCCAACAAGCACCCACCTTGCTTCTTACTCACCACCTCAGTGCACCTGGAGGTGGAAGAAGACTCTTGTATCTATTCAGTACCAGTCACCATCAGAGTACATATATGTGGGAAAAGTGGGATACAGTGAAAGAGTCTCCATAACAAAATGTTCTTTTGATTTTTAGAGAGAGCATTACCAGCATTAGTATCACTGGATGTTTGCTTTTCTGTTCGCTGGATTTTCAAAGTGGCAAATGTAGAAGTATTGAAGAAGTATTACTCCTCCCCCCACCACCCTGACCTGACTCCTTTATTTCCTTGTTTATCACAGGGAGCATAATCATTTCTCATGCTGGAGGGAGAAAAAAGCAGCATGGTTGAGGCAAACAAACTAAATTTGTTTGATGGAAGCGGTACCAAACCATCTCTTGCCTTGCTATCTGTCACACAACATTCTCAACATTTCTTATCAAGGATTTTATCTACTCTGTGGGAAGACATGCTTTATCAGAGCACAGCTGCTTCTATCAAAACTACTGGAGCTCAAAATACCATCTTTTTCCCATGAACACTTTCTGCTACCCACTAGATTTGCCAATGTTCTGAGCACAGATTTATCTCAGCAGAGGTGTCTTGGTCTCTCATAAAGGGACAATAGTTCTCTCTGAGTTCTGACATCCTAATGGCTACCAGTTGGCCCTTTTTTCTACATTTCACAAGAAATTTTCACACCTCTGAGTGTGCTATTTTTCAGTTGAATTTGACTTATAGTTCACAGACAGAGAGGGACTCCTGATAAAAGCTCTCTTTAGAAGACAGTGCAAGAAAACACATTTCTGCGTTGTGACAGGTTAATATTCTACACATTGATTTGTTCATAGCTTTCAGGGTGTGATGCCAAAGCCTTTAGTAAATTGGAGTCAACTTGGAAAGTAATATAAAAAAATATAGTCTTACCATAGAAAAAGGGAAATTACACAGTTGTTAAAATAAGAGGCTCCCACCCGCAAAAAAAAAAAAAAAAAAAAGTAGAAATTAGCCTTATTACTACAATAGCAACTCAGATCCCAAAGACTGTTATTTCATATCCACTGTAAAACTCTGGATATTGTGGCTATCTAACTTTTTCAGTAAGAATTAATCAACAAAATACATCTGCATAGTAATTAATCACACCTCACACAAACTGGTGTATTTGATAATCTCCCAGGAATTCAACCTTTGTTTCTCACTCCTTATTCTCATAGGATCAACAGGGTCAAGCAAACAACTCAAGCTCAAAACTAAAGGCTCAGTTCACAAGATGGAACTATGACATTGAAAAGTAAATACAAAGAAACACAAAATACATAGACATTTCTTCAGAGGGTTGAAATGGAGTCCTGGGCAGCAGTATAATACATATAAGCAAATGGTGTACAAAATGCCCTTCTGGGAATTTTGTCAATACCCTTAATTTCCTTTTTTGGACTATATCCATGAAAATTCCTCTTTTTCTTCTTTTTTTTTCCTTTTTTTTCTTTATTTTTTTTTAGCTAACTGCCAGCATCCCAATTGTACCGCTTGTCTCCAGCTCAAAATTACTGTTTACCTGACCACGTCAGTGCAGTCACTTCTGCTCCTCACTGATGATTACAGCCAAGCAGCTACAGAGCACTCTCATTCCCTCAGTGCCTGTGTTCTCACTGATCAGTTTAGCAAGAAAATAAAATCTTCGTCATACAGCAAATGATTCTAATTAATTCATGTCAGTCTCACAAGTCTGGCTGTCATCACTCCTATCACACTTACTTAAGTGCATGATAGATAGTGCATCACCAGAGTCTATTTCTCAAATTATATGGATGTGTTCTTTACCATCAATACTTAAGGAAAAGGGTTGGGAAGGTCTTTCAAGTATGAAGCTGGATTTTGCCAATTATGGACCAGAGTTTTGGCTTGGAAACAACCTCTCAAAATCATTTTGGACAACTACTAATCATAAATTTTTAAATAAGGCACAGTGATGAGGTCTCTGTGATTAGAAAGTTTTATACAGGAGTCAGAGTTTGCGGGGATTTGTGGGCATTCTTTGTGTTTTATTGGGAAATTTTCACTCTCATCAAGAGAAGCAAAGGAAAATTGAACTAATTTGGATGATTCAGTGTGTATGTGCACACTTCATATATTAGTGAATATCTTGTAAGAGAAATAAGGTGATATTTTACTTTGGTTAAGTGCATACTCACTTTCCAGAATTAAATTTTTACACTGAAATAAAAAAACATACTTTCTTAAAACAATGTTAATTCTATTAGTTAAATAATAGGTATCTAGTAATATGGAAACTATCTAGTAGTGAACACTTTCAAAAATTAATTTTAATTCTAGATTTGTTTTCTAGACATCTTTCTGCTGTTTCTTAAAATGTATTTTTCCCATTCCATTTTGACAGTTCTTATTCAGTAGTATGATGTTGTTGTTTCAGTGGGAACAAAATTATTATGAGGCTTAAATTTAATAGAATTTTTATGATAGCTTATTTTAAAGTAACCTGTCAAATAAATTTTACTGGCTGTGTGTTTATGTATGGGGAGCTGCTGCAAAGTACCTGGGAACACCTTAATTGTTTCTGTAACAAATCAAACTCTTCAAGTTACTTTGTGTAGAAGATTGGAGTTTGAGAGAGTGCAGTGAACTTGGAAATTCTACTTCATCATGATACTGCAGGAACTGGAAGAAATATTCACTGAGCCTACTTCTATCCTTTATCAGCAGTCCTGGTTACCTGGAGAGGTCCCAGGTGACTAGAAGTTGGCAAATGTGGTCCCCATCTGCAACTCAGGCCAGAAGGAGGATCCAAAGAACTATAGGCCTGTCAGTCTAACCTCGGTGCCGGGCAAGATTATGGAGCTGATCAATTGAGTGCCATCACATGCCATGTACGGGAGAACCTTGGAACCCAGTCAGCAGGAATTTAGGAAAGGCACTTTGCACAATAATGATTAAGAAGGTACGAAAAGCACTCCAATTTTGCACCTCACCAGGGAGAACTCAGTGCAAAATTGCTGGCACAGATCTACAGATTTGTTCTCCTCTCTTCCAAAGGAGGGATGACTTCTGGTAAGCCTTGCATTGGCAGCTATGCAGTGTGTTAACCCAGGAGAGTAAGCATGTGATTGCAGTCGTACTGTTAGTACTATATATAACTACTCCGTGGTCAATGCATTATCACTGGCAATCACAAAACCTTACATGTTGTACTAAATTGTACTATTCATAAATTTGTCTGACTCTTTTGAATGTGACCAGACCTATAGTTCATAGACTATTCATACATCTGACATCAGACCTACGATTATGCTTTTGCAACAGTCAGGTGAGGGTTGGTCTTCTCTCTGAAGTAATGAGTTGACAGGACAGGATGAAATGACCCCAAGTTACACCACAGGTGATTTAGATGCACAAAACTTCTTCATTGAAAGGGTTGTCAAGCATTGTAACATGCTGCACAAAGAACTGATGAGTCACCATTCCTGGAGGTTTTGAAGACACATAGATGTGGCACTCAGGGACATGGTTTGGTGGTGAACTTGCAATGTTGGGTTAATGGTTTGATTCAATGATCTTAAAGGCCTTTTTCAACTTAAACAATTCTATGATTCTGTGATTATATTTTCTGCATTTCATATACAGGGTTCTTTGTTGAAGATAGTCAACCCAAGACTGAAACAGTAGCCTAGACTATAAGAGTGGAATATATTTCAGGACATAATCTCTTTCATTGCCTTATTATGATCTATGACCACCTCTGATGAACATTTGTCTAACCTGTTATTGAAAGTGCTCCACTAAAATTATTAACATTTTTTTTCTATTGTTTCATTAGCCTAATTAGGCTTAAGCTTGCCTGCTTACCAAAATGATGTTGAACTTGTCATCTTAACAGGCATAGAGACCATAAAATATAAGATTGATCTATATGAATACAGATCATTTCAAAGACAGTTATGCTATCCCCTCAAAGTACCACAAAGTCCACTGAAAGTGGACTGTATAGAGCCTTAAGTTTGTCCATCTGCAAAATAACAATAACACTAGTGAGTGTGTAATCCTAGGTTAATACAACTTGATTATTCCTCATCATATGCATATCATGGATTTTACAACTTCCTAGGAATCCTGTGGTCATATTGCCTGTTTTGGAAACAAAAGTATGAAATATCAATTAGATGAGAAGTTTAATATCATTACCATGTCAAATCAAGGTAAGGGGGGCAAACCAAATAGTGAAATATTACTTTTTAAGTCTGAATACCTTGAGATTTGAAGGTGACAATGAATATGTCATGAGTCTCAGTCTGTCCCATTCCTGTCCTCATGAAAGCCATATATCTTTCCCCTCCATCCTCTGCCAGGCAGAACCCAGGAGGAGGGAAGGGGCCAGGCCCTTCCTGTGAGCAGTGCAATGCTCAAGGCTGCTGGCTGATAGCACTTCTGCAATCTCATACTCACAGATATTCTCTAGCTGTAACTATTTCTTTTAATCACTTGCTCATCAAGAAGCTTCACTAATCAAATCAAAGATTAGAAATAATCCTGTATAGCTGAAATGCACTGCTCTTAGTTTTCATTCTAATTTGCAGATTGCTATCCAAACCTATTACATAATATTTAAAATAAAATCACAAGGGGCTATCAACACAAACATCCTAAATTAGTAACTTTGAAAAGCCCAGTTCCAATTTGACTCACCCAGACTTAATGAAAGCATTTGATTTCTGCATTTAAGATCAACAAAGGAATTTTCATCACTAAGAAAAAGAAATTTGTATTATCCTTAACTACTAGCTTGTTCATCATCATACTAAACATGTCAGAAAAAACATTTGGTTTTTAAAAAAAAATTGCAGTGACAAAATTTTAGACTTCATGCAGCAGCTTCTGCTTGGCTGCAGTACTTTCTAAGTCCCTAAAACTATTTTGTATTCACAGAGATGTATATCTGAATTCAAAGCCTACCTAGCTAAAACAGAGAGCAAACACAATAATGACATTATTATATTATATTATATTATTATTATATTATATTATTATTATATATTATATTACACAATAATATACAATTATTGTGTATATAATTTGAATTTTTTGACAAAATTTGCAATGATTCCATTTTATTAAATAATGAATTGATTTTTTAAAATACTAAATATCTGAAGAATATGTTTAACATTTAATCAGCTTCAGTGTATTGGCACAGCGGCATCAAAATTGTCAGGATGAACTCTGAAGTTTCCTTTCACTAAGCAATGGTTGCAATTATTTATGCAGTCTAAGTACTTTAGTACCCTTTCACTGTGAAAATCTTTTTTGATTAAAAGACATATCCTTTTTTTATGGCTTTTTATTCCTTTTATATAATTTTCAGAAAGGATATTTTAAAGTATTTCAAAGTTATCTTGGTGAACTAAGTGCAATGTCTCTCCTTAACTATGCTATATGAGAATTTTCATCATGTCAGAAGATTTTCCCCTAAACTGAGCAGCTCTTTTCCATCCATACAACTTTTTCATATGTCTTTATATTTATAGAATCTTTCAGAGGCCTTTAAAGTATATTAGTTTGATAATTTGAAAATTAGTTTCCTCCTTTAATAAACTAACAAATTCCTCCTTTAATAAAGTAACAAATGACATGTTGAAGGAAGTAAAAGGCTAGGGCTTTCACCCAGAGTGCTCTTACAGGACAAATGGTTTTCTAAAACTCCAGCCATTAAAATATGTGTCAGATCTGACATGCTTCAGTTCTGGCACAAACAGGCCCAGTGAACACTCCTCTGACACACAGCGTCCTTCAAAATTTTCAGCTCACTACACTGCTGTGTTCAAAGTCTTGTTATCAAAGAAAGGTTGAGATTGAAAGGGACCACTGGAGATCATCTGGTTTTAACCCCCTCTGCTCAAACAGGGTCACCTAGAGCCATTTGCTCAAAATCTCTGATGAGGGAGACTCCACAACCTCTCTGGCATCCTGTGCCAGTGCTTGGTCACTGTCACAGTGACAGTGTTTCCTGATGTTCAGAGGAAACCTGTTGTACTTCAGCTGGTGACTATATCCTCTGTTTTTGTCACTGGGCACCACTGCACAGAGCCTGGCTCCACTTTGTTTGCATTCTCCCTTCGGGTATTTACAAACATTAGTAAGTCTCACTCTGAGCTTTTTGCTCTCCAGGCTAAACAGTCCCAGCTCTCTCAGCCTTTCCTTTTAGGAGACATGCTCCAGTACATTAATCATCTTAGTGGCAGTCCCTTTGCTGAAGTCTTTCCAGTATATCCATGCCTGTCCCTTGTTCTGGGGAGCCCAGAACTGAACACAGCACCCCCAGTGCTGAGTAGAGGGAAAGGATCACCTCTGACCTGATGGCAATGCTCCTTCTAATACAGGCCAAGATACCATTAGCCTTCTTTGTGGCAAGCCTGTTAGGAAGACTATTTCCTAGACATTTCAAGTTACAAAATTGAGAGGGATATAAAGTAACCTGTTATTAAAGTGATTTGATATAGTTCAATACAGGAATTTAATATTACCTAAGTCCCTTCATCCCCTCCTGTCCACCAGTTGTTTTTTTAATGTGAGTATTTTATTCTGAAAAGTAGTGAGCCTTAAAAACCCTTTAGAGTAAATCAGAGGATGTTTGGGAAACTCACTTCTAGTGTCTTCCAAAAAGATCTGCAGAAGTACCTCTGTGTGAAGTAATAGGGTTGTTATGCAGCTACCAGGAAACTCACAATCTCTTACTGTTCTTTAAATTAATTTTTAGATCACTTACGCATTTCTAGGAAAATCCACTGATGAATAAAATCAAGGAAAGCTTAAAAGTGACTTTTTATATCTAGTGCATTAGATTGAAAGACAATAACAACACATATTTTGAGGCATTGGACTTAGAATCATATCATCTAAAAAAGCAACTTCTAAATTAAATCACAGAAACATAATTGCTGTAGTATGTCTGCGAAACCCTGTGATGACCACAGAGTTAGACTCCATGCCTCAATACTGGAAATGTTAAAGCATTCATCTCTCACTTTTCACACTCCAGCCCAGCAGAGCAATCAGTTTTCAATAGGAACTATGAAAGTGAAGCATTAACGAAAATGCTCAAGTCCAATCATGTCCAACAAAACACAGAAGCATATGTTAAACTGTCAAGGGGACATCAACTATGCCAGAAAAATGCCTTGCTGAATAAGGATGAGCTGTTGTAGATTGGGTGACAGCTGACCAGTACAAAAAACTTTAAATACCATGTGTAAGTGAGCTCCTGTGAGGTGATGAGAAATTCCACATTTCAGTAGGAGATCAGGATATTCGGCAGAGTAGCAGTTCAGGTCCATGAAGCATATTACTCTCGGACAGCAACGTATGCTTGACAGCCTTGTCTACCTTCCACAGCTTTCCCAACCTGGATACTTTACAGATCACAAGTGTAGAATGGTTTTCTACATTGTAATAAGAAATGTACAAACCATAACTCAGGAAAAAAGTGCTCATTTGAGCTGACAGTTGTTTATTTTCACAGTTCTTTTATGCTGAACAATGATGTTTTGTACTGCTGGACTTTTGCACTTTCACTGTCTAATAAAAACTGGTTTATCTGTTTTGTAATTTTCAACCCTAAGAAACATGAATTCCTATAATTTCATCATTACACCACTGATACATAATGCCTTCTGGTAACCCATGGTAACAGTATTCCTTGTTTTAAGTAGCAGGTGTCGAGGACATGACAAATGCCTGCCTATTCAGTTTAGACCACCTAATGGAGCTTTAAGGGCTAGTCAACATTTTCATTTAAATTACACCAGGATATTGTACATGCACCTCACACAGTGAGCTTTGCTGGAAAGCTGCAGGGATTTAATAAACCCTACATTACAGTCTGTCTCCACAGACAATTTTAATACTGAGGGTTTAGACTGCTTTTATGTCTGCCCTGTTTAGCTTGGGTTTTTTACATATGTTGAACAAGTCAGACTGCATAAGCCAAAGTCATTCCTTCTACAGCCTAGTCTTAGTCAATCAATTTATTCCAGGGATGAACTTGCTCACTGTGGCCAGTGAGCCAGTTTTGTTGGTTTGGGGTTTTTTTCCATAGAAAAGTATATATCCCTATCTGGGAAAGATTTCTACTTATGAAAGTGTAGTCAATGAGTCTAATTAAGCAACTCTAAATTTTTTCTTCATACCTTTTGTTTCAACCTTTAAAACTGACCCATATTTGCCACAGTTCTTAAAAAAGGTTCTTAAAAATTTTCTTAAAAAAGGTCACTGTTTATGAAAGTTAAAATTTGAAACATTCATTATGCAATGCTCAGTGCTTCCCAAAACTAGAATTGCTAAGGTCAAGATGAGTCAACACAGTTTCACTATAAGGAACTTCCTTCTTAGATGTACTTCCTACATTTTTTAATCAAAATGAGTTCCTACTGTCTTTGGTCATTCATTCCTTCAAAATTCTTCTTTAAATCTAGGCCATCATCAAAATATATGCATTTTCTTGGACACATTTTCAAGGATGCATAGGTCCTCCTCCTGTTATTTTCTACTCCAGAGATGAGAGTCTGAGGAGGAGGGAAATATTCAGCCACAGAAGGAACTCTGAAACTGGTTATCCGTATCAAGAATGATGGTTTAGCTGCTCCCGTTTTTTTATAGTGTTTCAATCCTTGCAATTCTGTTCCTGGAAAAAAAATACCATGCAGCAAATTTGTACAGAACTCAGGTAGTCTGGGACAACTAAAACATATGTATGAGTAATTCTTTAAAGTATTAGTTCCCCTTTTCAAATCTTACTCCAAAAAATATTGTCATTTTATAGGTCTTGAAAAAACGATTTGACAGTTTATGTTTGTGTGTTGGTATTAATTCCTTTCCAATGGCTGCAGATGCAGGTTCAGCATAACTTCAGTTAGGGCTTACAGAGGTGTCAAGGCGAGATATAAGAAACTGCTTTATTAAAAGATGCATTTTTTCCTCATTGCAAAGGACAAACCAGAGGAAGCCTCATGGTCTGTTAGATGTACCATGACAAAATCTTTTCTCTTTTGTCCTTAAAGACAACTTCTGTGTTTTCTGTCTTTTCTCAACACTGCTTAATTCTGATTTCAGGTTGTGTGTGTGTGTGTATTTTAGGGTGGTTTTGTTGGGTTTTTTGTTGTTGTTGTGTTTTGTTTGTTTATTTGGTTTTGTTGGTTGGTTGGTTGGTTAGTTGGGTTTATTTCATCACATTTACCCAGTGGCTAACTTCATAAATTCTAAACCTAAGTAATTATTTGATATCTGGCATTTGCTTTAATAGTAGCAAACTGCTGAAATAAAATGTAAGGTCAGATTTGATAGAATTTGTGTAGCATTGTCCTGGTTTGACCCTGGATAAATGCCTGATGTCCAGCAAAACCCCTTCAAGGCCTTCTCCCCAACCCCCCCCCCCGCCCATTTTCCATCCCAC
>WBMV01003401.1:59504-294504 GCA_013396655.1 Campylorhamphus procurvoides
GGCTGCAAATCTCTGCAAGACTCTACTCCACCTTGGGGGCCTCCCACGAGGTAACAGCTTCTTTCATGCCTCCCCCTGCTCTAACAGGGGGGTCTTTGCACCCTGATGGATCCCATGGGCTTTGAGGGGACAACTCGTAATCACCATGGTCATCACCAACGCATTCAGGGAATAATAGTTTTAAGTCCACTCCCCGATCCGTGGGGTCCCTCCCCTCCTTCTCCTCTTCTCCTCCTGCACTGACCTTGATGTCTGCGTTGTGATGTTGTTAACCCATGGCTGCCCAATTCTAACTGTGCCACAATTTCTTAAATATGTTTTCACGCAGGGGCGTAACTTAATGGTTCAAAAGCAGGAAGTTTTCCTTGGAGCTATCCCTCATTGGCCCTGCTCTATAGGATGGAGGGAAACTTCCAGAGGCTTCCAACAGAAGCCAATCTTCCTCTTATATAAAAAAAAAGAATCCCTAACCAGATAAACCCACTACAAGCATAAATTCAATGACTTCTGTGCCACACTCCATTGCATAGTCTTACCTAGAGAACAATGATATTAAACACTTCCACAGCTCTGAGGAATTATGCAAAAGCTCATTGATTTCCTGCTATTCTTAATAAGTTTTAGAGAATTCAAAGCATCATGATTTTTTCCAAAAGAGCAGCCGAAGAATGCATTGTGTCACCAAGTCACAAGTTATAGATGGTATAATACCTGTGCATTACACACAGTGTAACAGCAAGAAGGAGAATATATGTTTGCCCCCTCCCTGGTTGATATTAAAAGGATTCTTCACAGACTTATAAAAAAGTAATTTTTCTTACTTTGTTGAGCTCCAGAAAACAAGGATGTTTTATTTATTATTGTGTGGGACTCTCTTTGAACACTTCGAGAAAGAGTTTCTCAACATCAAGGTGTTAGGTATCAGTGGTACTGTTCTTCATTTTTTTTTCATCCCACATGGGACCCAACTCCTGACCCCACACTGGACCATCCCCAAGAGTCACACCATGTACCTGAGAGCATTGTCCAAACACTTCTTGAATTCCAGCAGGCTTGGTGCTGTGATCACTTCCCTGGGGAGCCTCTTCCAGTGTCCAACCACCCTCTGGGTGAAGAACCTCTTTCTAATATCCAGCCTAAATCTCCCCTGACACAACCTCAATATACTAGTAATTGCTATAGTTCAGCTGATACAACTGCACAGGTATCATGTAATACATTATCTCATCCTGGATTGCTTCTTTGTTTATCCAATTATAAGATCAACATTTTATTTGGAAGCTTTCCCTAAACACCTGCCTGTAGTGCAGTTCTGTAATGTGGCTCCTTTCACCAAGATTTAGTCAGCAATTGATACACAGCCAGAACTGGCATGTGAACAGAGGAAGGACATCTTTCACCATTCTGTTCAGTTCACCTGCTATCATGAAGGACACATTCTTGAACTCAGAACTGTAAGGAAATTGATTTAAAAGCAGCTACCCCTTTTTGCTCACTCTATTTATATTGAAAGAACATTGCTGGAAATTTTTCCTAGCTTCCAACTTAAATCTGTTGAAACCGGTCCTTACAAGTATTTTCAGCACTGTTCAAAAATAATTTTAACAATTACTCCTTGCAGGTGTTTAATCCTTTCATGTAGAATTTAATCCCCCTATGCAGCTGTAGGCAGCATATCCCCTCCATGTCATGAGGATGAACAAGCAATAGATCTTTTAGTTTCTTACAAAGCTCCTGGCTGATCTCCAGCAGCCCATGTGTCCTGACAGCCAGTGAAGTGCCAGCTGCCTGTTGGGGAGCTCAAGGTAACCACCATTCAGTTTCTGCCTTGGACAGCCTCCTCTGCCCACTGACCTTACAGATGCTCCTTAGGCTTTTCCTACGTTGAAGGCACATTTCTGGGAGCAGTAGTTAAACCTGGACTTAAACACTCTATAAACAGCTGCCAAAGTTAAGCTAAGTTAATCCTTCACATGGTAATTCTAAAATATAACTCACAATAAAGTCTTCATATCATATAGCACAAATGTGTGCTGTTGCCAAAAACTGGACAGTGTATATAAAAGAAACCTTAGTCTGATTCAGATGCAAATTATGGTATTCCTCTTTTGATTTAGGGGTAATAAAATGTTATTAAAAGTTCAGGACAACTTTGATCAAAAGTGTGCTTGCTTCATTACCGTTTGATCTGCTACTGAGGGAATGGAAGGAGCTCTCTTGAATTACTGTGTAAGTAGCATTTTATCGAATTGTCTGCCTCACAATGTGCTGATTTTGGGGGAGATTTTAACTACACTATCTATTATGACAAAGGCAGAAACCATTTAGAGTCTCATTCTTCATCTATAAAAGAATTGTCCTTTCTTACATATTTTTGATTTAACTGATATGGTAGAGAAATTTTAATCCATAAAATTGGCAATATACATGACTCAGTACAAATGCTAACCTTCTTTCCAGAAAGAGAAGACAGGATTTACCCTTACAAGAAACATTTAAATCTGTTAAAAATGAGCTATATCCATTCTAATAGCTTTTCATTTGCTGATCACAGTGTAGTTGTTCCTAATTTTGTTTCATCTTCCTTGCAACTGTTAACATGCATGAGAGTCTGATGACATGCATTTTCAAAATTCTTTCTCTACCTGAAATAAATGTGAATGTTTTTGCATGGAAATAATGTGTTTTCAAGACATCAATTTGTGCTTAAAAATCAATTCTAATTTAACCTGTTTGTATTCTCATTTGGCTAAAGCTATTTTACACCATTCCAATATGAAAACCAGGCCTTCAGGCCATATAAAGTAAATGAGAATTCTAGGCCATGCATAAGTGCTTTGCTGAATCAAGACTCAATTACTAGACCATCATTATAATATCATGATGCTGTATTGCAGGCTTTAACAAACCCATCATAGTTACTTCAAGACATCTGTGCTTATATTCCAAGCATTACAGGGTCACATTTTAAAAGTGTTAAAAATTTAGTTTAGTTAGTGTTTTGGTCATTTTGGATTATATAAATTAATAATACAGTAATCAAGTTATTTAAACAAAGGAGCAAAGAAGTAAATAAATAACATTCTTTTAGCAGAAAAACTCTGATACTTCCTAACACCTTATGAAACTTTAAAAGGAAGTAAAAGGCTAAATGAAGGTTGCTAGTGTTTCCACAGGTCACAGAGAACTTTGAAAGCTTGGTCAGGTTCATTAATGGAGGGGGTACTCCTGGAGAGATACTGCAGGGCTGTTCAGGAGTTCCATTGTGCCATAGAGTAAGAAACACATTTACTTCTTTAGTGTTACAAAGTTATGCATGATGGACTACACATGGAATTCCTTCTCTTACCTGGGAGGATATTTGCTGAAAATGGCAGAATGGGACAAATCATATGACAATATATGAATCAATCACAAGGATTTGAGGGATTAATTACAGACAGTTCTGAAAAAGATAATGATAACTGAAAATAAGATATTTCCCCTTTTCTTTTATATTTTCCTGGTCCATTTTATAATTTTGCTCTCTCAAAATGTGACCTGTGTCTACATCTGCACTGTAATTGTACAAATATATTTACAGCAAGTCATGTTTCCTAAATCAAGCTTATTGCAGGAAGGCATGAGAAAGGAAGCTAGTTGTTTTGTTTTGTAAAAGACAAAAAAAACAACCAACCAACCAAAACCAAAAAAAAAGTCAAAAGGAAAAAAAACCCTTAAAAATTAAACCCCCACCTTTGAAACCCTGAGCTTCTTCCTGCTTTTCTCCAACATGGGCTCCAATGCCACCTGGGAAGGGAACGAAAGAATAAGAGGGCACAAGGCGTTCTTATTTTTGCCAAGAAGAACCACTGGATTTTCTCAAGCCTTCTTGCCTGTTATCCAGGTTGATCACAGAAATTGTGTGTGACTAAAAGCATTCTTTATCATAATAAATTAAATGAGAAGATTGTTGTCTATGAAAACAGAAGTCAGAGTATTGTCTTGAAGTAAATTATATAAGGCGATGGAGTCTCACTAGGAACATCCTACAATATCTCCAACAGATTTGCTTTAGCTAACATGTTTTTGATCAAAGATAGAGCCATTTCAATATAATGCACTTTGAAACAGATTCCATCTTTTAGAACTAAAAAAGACCTTTGATCATCTTTGTTTTGTCTTGCTTTAAAAGCCAAACATTTCAGTTCAGGTTTGAATTTATGGTGGAAGTACAGAGAAAGGGATGTATTTGTTTTTATATTGCCACATCAATAAAAGCAGAAAGTATGAATTCTCTGATTAGGGGATAGCATTCTGTTTACCTCAAAATCTCTGGGACTTCAGGGATTGGATTTCAATGGAGAAAGATCAAGTCCCTAATAAACCAAAAACAAAACACCTCTCTGTCAAGAATATTTTATTTAGTGTTTACAGAAGCCTCATTATACAGGTGAGAGAATGGCATGCTTTTTTCATTCCTTGCTTCCATCTGCACTTCTTGTTCTTGTGGGATTCTACAAGTTAGAGCAAGAGCTCAAAGGCAAAAGAAAAGACCTGACTGGAAGCAAACATTGCATAGGGAAGTATTTTTCTATGAGAACAGTGTTGAAACAGTCAGCCCTGAAATATTTGCTGAAGGAAATGTAAGATAAGAAAAGTAATAGCTAAACAAGAAAAGATGCTGCAGGGAATGAGCTGACCTATGACATGAGGAAAGTTATAAAGCAAATGAGCCAATCTTCAGCTGCTGAAAATCAATGTCAGCCCAAATTTGGAAAGCTCATGCAGTAATTAAAAGCAAGTGCAATTTTTTCGGCATATAACTTAAATTCCAGGGATATCACTTTGCTTTAAAAATGCACTGTGTAAAAATGTTATGCCAGCCAGCCTGCACCATTTGATATCCTCCCCAAAATGAGAGAGTGTGGCAGCGTTCTGAGGGTCAACATGGCAGAGAGAGGAGAATCCTTCAAGGTATCAAGCAGTGATGAGTTGGGGAAAAAAGGATTTTAGAGAGGCATAGTCTGAAATAATCTTCCCATTATACTAGCCTCATGTCAATACAGCCTGCACTGCTTCACAATCCCAGGGCTAGTTTGTTTTCCTGAGACATTCTGCCAGATACGAGTAGAGACCTCATTTTTTATGAGACTCAGTTCAGTGGATTTCATTTGAACCACACATATTTGTAGTGATCGTTTGTGTCATGTTGACCTTAGTTTGTAAAGGCAAAAAAGGCCCTCCCCCAAAAGCTTCTTTTGTCAATCATGTTATTTAACAGAGCGGGAAAATTATACCGTCTCTTTTGTAATACTAAGATAATGCATAATTTTTGAAAGATTAATTAAACTCACCTTCTAATTGAACCTATCTGGTAGAGTTCTATTTTTGCTGCTGCTACTAGATATATTTCCTGATTTTTGGTGGCATGGAAGGAGAAAATTGAAAGTAATTATTCAATGTATAATTTCTAAACAGGCTAAACTGATTGCATTTTGTGTTCCTGTTTGAATAATTCTTCTGCATTTGTATTCAAAGACAACTCTTCAATGTCTTAGCAGGGGTAAGATTTTTTTTAAAATATTAATAAGGAAAAACACATATTCTAAAGAAAGGTGTTGGCAACTTTACATCACTTCATGTAACAACATGATGAAAACCTTTGTTAATAATATTAAAATGAGAGCAATCGAATCTAATGATTACTGAAAATGACCTCAAGCAGAGCTGAAATATTGATTCAGTGCAAAGTTAGATGCTCTTCGTTATTACATCTTTCAATCGCAGCTGAAAACACTTACTTCTTTGGTAAATTAGCCAGGGCAGGAGAAACACAACCAAAAAACCCACAAAAAAACAAAAATGCTGACCTCTATTCTATAATGAAATATAATTTAAATAAAAGATTCATCTTTTTACTATTTTATTGTATCGAGAGTGCCGCCTTCTGATGAAGAGAAAGCAAAGTCTGAATCAAAAATGCTAACCTTTAAAGGTCTCTTTCCCAAAGGCAAGCTTGAATTTCTCACTTGATCTGCTTTAAAGCAAGCTTGGCAGATGATCTGTTTGCACTTGTAGAAGAACCAGTGGTAATTTTTGACAAATTTTGTTTGAGTTATGTCAGAAAAGCTGGTTGCTTGCTGTCATACTATTGTCATCACTACAGTTTTGCAGAAAGGTGATCCTGCTTTTATACTAGCAGAATTTTATGGCAAAAACTGCACTGCGCTGTGACACACTACAAGGTGTGTGCACCTTTACACTTCAACAGAGATGTGAATGAGACTAAATCCAAGCAATCATTCAGGAGATAAGGAATGTACAATAGATTCATGAACTAATGTTCTTACAACTTAAATTATATCTGAGAAACTGTCTTTATTATCCCATTTTTTGTTGTTTTTTTCTCTTTGTTTTGCTTTTTAAAAGTCCAGCTTCTACCAAACCCCTGCAAGCACTTGACTTAAATGAGTCTCTCAACCCAAGCAGTTACACAAGAAAAAAAGTCATGTGGAGTGAAATAGAATTTGGGTTTCATTATCTTGCAATTCTCATATTTCTATTTCAATGCATGTTCTTTTCTATTATTATAAGAAAAGATCACACTATTCCCAGCTCTGTATTACCTATGCTATTGATTATTTTGTACATCTTCAGCCAAGTTCCCCCTACCAGTCTTCTGTACAAAGCACACAGGACAGCTTAGAGAGGTGTTCTTTATAGTAGCTTCTCCATAGGACTCATGGGAAAATATTTTTGGCAATTTCCAACTGCACTCATTTCTGCCACAGTCTTAGGAACCCCTTGAGTGAATAATGCTGTTCACAAATTTTACAGAGACAGAAATGAACAATTATGTTTCCAAAACAATTTCCACCAGTTCTTTAATTAAAACTAAACTCTATAGAACTTTTGGTTTATTAAATGGTTTTCCTGTTTTAATATATTCTTACAGCATATCCACTCACTATTTTTCTTGAAAAACCAAAAAGACACACAAATATAGATGGGCTATTTACATAACTGTGCATTAAATATTGAACATGTTCTTATTTACTTTGTCAGTTTGATTAAACTGTGGCTGTCGTCTGTCTGCTAGACAGAAACCCCTGGTATCCTAACTTGAAAAATATGCTCATCACAAGTGGACAAATAATGTTTCTCCCTAAATCATTCAGTCAGATTCTTACAGAGCCCAGAGATGATGAAGTGAATATTTGCAATCATCCTCAGATGTTTGTTCTTTTTTGGGAAAGATGTTGCTAAATGGAAGGAAAAAAAACAAACAGACAAACAAAAAGGCAAACCAAACAACAAACAAACAAGAACCCAAACAAACAAAAAAAAACAAAAAAGAAAACCTACTAAAATCAAAATTAAAACCCACACCAAAAATAACCAAAACATAAAACAAAGCAGTTCTACAGTATGTAGAGGAAATAAAATTTACGGGCTCTCTGGCATGCTGTATCCAAAGAGTTGGAGAAACAGGGGCAGCAACAGACATTTCAAAATGCATGTTAAATACGAATTTCTGTCAGGATATTTTATCTCCTCCTGTTCCCCACAATCTTTTTTTTCGCAGCATGCTCACACAGCAGAACATAATAATTACACTACTGTGCATTGTCTGTCACTGGCACACATTAGAAAATTATGAAATAAGGCTGAAGAATAGCGAAAACTAACTTTTAGAAACTCAGGTTTTTTTCATTAGTTTTCTGTGAATTTAGGTCATTTTAAAGGTGGCATTTTATTAAGGTTGAATAGAGAAAAATAATTTTACTTTTCCAAAGGATTCAGAACTTCTCAAATTTGTTTTCTTCCTAACTTGAAACAGATTTCTTGTTTCCTGTGAAAATGAAATTCAATATTAAAAATATATTTTATAATCAGCCCATTCTGATAATTTTAAAATAAATTCTTTGTGATGTATTGAAAGAGATTCAGAAACTCTCAATAGAGAATTTCACTTCTTGTGTCCTCAGAACTCAGACTGCAGTATTTTTAGCTCAAGGAGACTGCTCTGACAGCTAGATGTTAGAAGTCCTGGGATTCCCCTCTGAGCCCAGGTTTTTCTGGAAAAATATCCCAGAACAATAAATCATGGAAATCCAGGGAGGAAAAGAGCAAAGTCTATTTGAGAAGAGGTGAAATAGGCTAATTGGCTTGTTGAATATCTCCCAAAGAGAGTCTTATCAACATTTCTTTTTCTCTTTCCCATTAGGAGTTTAGTGAGAAGACCACATCTGTCTGGGAACGAGGAGCAGTGCCCTGTCTGCTTGGCTGTGGGCTTCAATACTCAGTTTGCTGATGGCTGGAGTAACTGCAGTGTCCTTATGGTGTATCCTGTTTTTAGAGCCCTTAGGCAGGACCCTGCAGTGATAAAACATGTTAACAGTGTTTGTTTCAAATTATGGTTGAAATTCAACAGTCTATAATGAATATATTTCAACAAATTAAAATTTCAGTGACAAATGTATTTTTTTTGTCTCCTCCTCTGAAAATTTCTCCATCTTTTCATAAATTGAGATCCACAATAATGTTGATTCCTTAAAAGTATGTTTATATATTTTTCATTGTATATCACAAAAAAAAATGCAGTCAGAAAAGTCTTTACTCCTAGAATAGCTAATCCAACATACTCACACTCTTGTAAATACTGCAGAAAATTCTGGGATTAAATTCAAGTGTGCTCAGAGCTTTCAGTAACTCTGGATTAGATTAGCAAATGGCTTTTGTGGTTTTGGCATGGTTTCCCAATTCCAAACAAAGAAGATAAACATCACTATAGATGCTTCAGGACATCACACAGTATTTTGTTAAGGTATGCTACAATCAGTCAATTCCAGAAAGAAAGGTGCACATTTAGGATTTTGGAAATAAAACACACATTTCTTTGAAAAGAAATATTTGAACTATAGTAGCGACTTTAACACAGTTGATGTTCCTTCTGGATTCCAGGATGATAGACCTTTGCTTGTATCTGATTCTTAGTACTGGGTAAGGAAGGGTGAAAATGGAGGGTGAGTGTTTTAAACTGTCCTGGGGAAACACAATTCTTGTTTGTTAATGAAACAAAATATGCTGTGCTGTAGGAACCTAAAACACAGACAGTTTCCCTTTGAGTGTAGCAGTGTGTATTGACACCACTTTGAGCTGCTATAATACCACGACATTAAAATTTTTTCTGGACCTTAATTTCAGTGTGCAAGCACAGAAGTGTCTTTTGTATCTCCTTTTCTTTTTGTAGCTCATTTGTAAATGTTATAGATAATCACCAAACAAGATGCCAAACTCTTAGCTCATTGTCTGTGTTCATTGTTCCATAATTATATATGAAAACTAAACTCATGGTTAGAGACTGCCGTACTCTGTTATCAGCACAACAAAACACAGGAGGGAGATTTATAGCATGTCTGGTGTTACAAATTATCTACACATGAAAGGAAGTAGAAATAGCTAATAGTGGGACTAGCTATTAACTGTTCAGCTATTCTTTCATAGCTAAGTTCTCATGCAGGGATATCCACCACAGTTCAAAGCCATCATCCACCCGTGTGTTAGTTACTTTCACATTTGTTACATGGTCATGCTCGTTCTCTCTCCTGAGAAAAGTATGAGCAGCGCGTGTTTTGTTTCCATATTTTAATTGCCGTAGGGAAAGAATCTGCCACAAATACAAAAACATTTGAATTCATCTTTCTCCAACTGTTCTTGGAAAAGAAACTATCATGTTTACACACTACAGGACAGGCTTGGCAACTCTTAGATGCATGGTGCCTCCCACAGATTATACAGTGCCTCAGTCTATTAATGACCTAAACTCCATTCAGCAGTGCCCTTGGAAAACTTCTGTTGCTAGCAAATGCTGAATCAGAAACACTCCCAAAACAAATCTGGTGTAAACTAATTTAATTATCTAAAGCTTCCAGGAGCCTGGGAATTTTCAATAAAGTATTTACAAAAGCAAAAAAAAAATCAAGAACTTGGTAAAAAAAGAGACCTTCCAATATGAGCAATGAAAAAATCTTAATCATTTAAGTCTCATGTATGACTGCAAGGATGTTAGTACATATTGCAGGCTGACATGGAGTTATTTACTTCTTACCACAGTCAATAAAAGTTCTCAGGGTCAAACCCTGCTTCCCTGAAGTCACATATCATTTAGTGGTCATGAGCATTCTCTTTCAATCTATGCATCATCTCTCATAGCCTTCCATTCAATAACTATGCCATTTTCATTAGCTTTAGTAAAAGGACTTCTTCCTATTTCTTGTACTAATGTACCAATATCTAATAACTCCCACTGTATCTATGATGAATGTTTTGTTGCTAAGATTACCTGTGACTCATTTCCTCTCTGTCTATAGCTGGTGATGTCTGGAGATCCAGTACACTAAAAAAAGTTGGGGCTTCATTTTAGAAACAAAGTGGACACTTTCCCAGCTAAGATCAATGCCATGAATAGGGATTATAACTGGCACAGAAAAGATAAAGGATCTGTGTTGCTTTTACTTTTAGTGTAATGACAATCAGAAGAATCATTTGTGTGTCCATCTGAGCCTAAAGGAAGATCTCTCAAAGCAAGGGCCCATCACTTGATGTTATACAATCAAGTTGCTTTTTTTTGTTTTGCCTAGAGAACACTATAATTGCCAATACCTGTCTTCTCTCAAATATTAGTCACTGAAAAAGCAAAAACAAAATAAAAAAAACCTACAAAAAACCCCAAACCCAACAACAATAACAAAAAACCCCTCAAACCTACCAAATCAAATTACCATGGTCTCATAAACCCTATTAAATTCTGGGTAAATAGCTCAAAATAAAAGCAATGGGGAAAAGAAAATTAAATTTATGGAATCAGAGGGAAGAAAATTATTAAGGTGAGGTATTTGGAATAAACCTTCCTTTCTACTGCTTCACTCAATAACCTAAGATTAAGTAAAATCATGAGGCAGAGAGGCAGGGTAACCTACAGAAAAATAGCAATAACCAGTGATCTGGGGAATGTTGTGTTGGGCCTGTTGGACTCTTTTGGGCTTTTCTGCATTGTGAAGGGGACTAATGGGGTGATTATCTTTCCATCTGGAAAATGGTTCATGGAAGAAAGAGAGGGCTTGGAAATATCCGTATTTTCTGAATTGACCTCTATCATGCACTTTAATTCTCACTGTATTTCTCTAACAGTCATGCCCTATCTTTGTGAATGACAAAGGCCATTAATTGAAGAACCATAACAATTCATTACCATAATTAAGGAGACTATTTAATATATCAAAGTCTATATTTTCTCATAGATCTATTTAACATAATATTTTGCATTTCTTGAATATTCACAGTATCCCTCCAAAATGAGGTAGCTGACCTGACCACAAGATGAAGGTTTTCCTGGTGTTAATTATTGAATACTACAAAAGTGGCCTTAATAACCTATTCTATCCCTCACTGACCATCCACTAGTGCTGCTTTTATCTCCTCTATTTTATGCCACCTTCTTTTGGAACAACAACAAAGTAAGAAATCAGTACTCTAGCTTGGAGAGTAGAGTATTTCTTCTTACCTATTGGGATTTGTACATTTCATGGATATCTGTTACCTCCCTCTTCCTCATAGAAAGCAAATGGTACAATGGTAACCTGATCATCATGCACTTTTCATATATAAAGTATCATAATATATCCAGGTGCAAGGTCCTGCACCTGGGTTGGGTTGAAAAGGTTGAGAGAAGGACTTGGCAGTATCAGTAGATGAAAAAGTGACCATGAGCCAACAATATGTTATCTCAGCCTGGAAAGCCAGACACATCCTAGGCAGCATGCAAAGAATGCTGCCAGCCTGCTGGTCAGCAGGTCAAGGGAGGTCAGAACAGGTCTCTCCCCTGCCCTGGATCTCTGCATCCAGTTCTGGGGTCCTCAGAACAGGAAAGACATGGATCTGTTGGAGTGGTTTCCATGGAAGGCCACAAAAATGATCAGAGGGTTGGAACACCCCTCCTGTGAAGACAGGCTGAGAGAGCTGTTCAGCCTGGAGAAGAGAAGTCTCCAGGGACAGCATATTGCAGCCTTTCAATACTTAAAGGGGGCTTGAAAGAAACTTTCTAGCAGAGCCTGTTTAACAGGGCAAAGAATAATGGTTGTAAACTAAAAGTTGGATTTAAACTAGATATAAGGAAAAATATATTTACAATAAGGCTGATGGAACACTGAAATGAGTTGTCAAGCAAGATGTTAATTATCTCATCCATGGAAACATTCAAGGTCAGGTTGGACAAGGATCTGAGCAACCCGACCTAGTTGAAAATGTCCCTGCTTATTGCAGGTGGCAGAGTTATACTAGATGATCTTTAAATCACCTTTCCAACACAAACTGTTCTATAATAATATCAGTTTAGCATAGTCCTTTGACAAATGCACCCACTTAACATGAAAATCCTCCATGACCTTCCTGCACCCCTAGTCAGAATTAAATGTTTGTCTTGATACTTGTAAATATTTATACAAAAAAAATGCATGTATTAGGTGTTGTGCAGTTTATAGTTCAACAGAGGCTGAAGGAAACTTAAAAACATACTAGGAGAAATTCTTGGGTCTAAAAAATCCAAAGTCATAATATATTTATTTTAAACAAATACATTATTTCAAGCAAACTCCAGATTTTGACATTGAAGTACTTTTAGTGAAGTATATTGAACTCACAGAATATATCTGCATGGGCATCCTCTCTATGTAGGACCAGAACATTTAAAAAGTGACTTGCAC
Source organism: Campylorhamphus procurvoides (assembly GCA_013396655.1). Taxonomy (NCBI): domain Eukaryota; kingdom Metazoa; phylum Chordata; class Aves; order Passeriformes; family Dendrocolaptidae; genus Campylorhamphus; species Campylorhamphus procurvoides. Next base: position 72,251 of record WBMV01003401.1, read on the forward strand.
TTTCAAAGAGACTGACCAGCACTTGCCTTACTTTTTCGTTGAAGCATCTGACTATCTTTATTTCACAAAGTTCTGAGCTGATACTTATCCACAATTTGGAGGTGTTTATAACAAAAAAGTCCACTTTACCTTTCTATAGTACTGCCCACCTGGTAATCCCAAAATGCAGAAAAACATTAATTATGCCTCTGAAGTTGTTGCAGGATAAATATATTTCTTTAGTGATTAATGTTTCTTTTATTTCACACTCAGATATGCATGGGCTCACTTAATATTTTAGACAATTTTTTCCTGTATTCCATTCTTGGATAACCTTTTTGTTCTATATAAATACATGACTTAGTATGAGACAGCATAAGAGAAACATAACAGTAGAAGGAAAGTCCGTTTTCTTTCTTACAGAAAGAGGATTTCCCAACCACCTCTTTCACAGCTACAATTTTAGTGGCTCTATAAAAGTCCTTTTGCCTTTTCTGTTATGGCTGGTAACACGCTTGCCCTTCATATTTGGTATCTATTTGAATAAGAGTTTTTATTCACAGCAGTGAAGAAACTGAGAAAGTAAGAATCCTTATATGAGCCAGTCCAGCCCACATTTCATCCATAAGGGTTCAGGATGGCCAGGAGTTGCCCACCCAAAGCAGTCGCATGTGCATGTCAGTCTGCAATATGTTAGAAGTCAAATTCTCTTTTCTTTGAAACTGAAATGGTAGCTATTTGGAAATATTATTTAAATGACTTAGAAATTATTTAAAAATTATTCAGTGATTGTAAAAGGATGATTAAGTAAGGCATGGTATGGAGACAGTTCAAATGTCCAATCCAAAGGGGAAGAAAAAAAGATCAAAATGACTGGAATTGTTTATCTCCTCAAAAAATGAAGGACCTATCCAGAAAGCAGGATCTTCTCCAGTGCAGGGAGACGATCTCTACTGCAACCCATGTAGTAGATATCAACCAATTCCTGGTTCCGTACCTGTTTTGGGGGAATGTGGTTTTGTAGAATCCAACCTTTTTTTTTTTCTTTTTTTTCGGGGGGTGGGGCTGAAGGGGAGGGATTGTGTGGTTTTGTTTTTGTTTTTTGGTTGGTTTTGGTTTTGTTTTGTAAACCTAAGCCAGATTTCCCAATATCAGTGAAAAATTTGACTGAACATCTACACTGGCATTCTTACAAAAAGGTCTTAAAAAGACATCAGAAAAATATTTAACAATATTAAAGAACCTCCAGGTCACCTCTACTATGTGTGTGTCAGTGTCACATCAGTGAAAAATCTCATTGTGAAACAAAGGGATCTGCTTCAAACTGAGGACTTCTCATTGATGACTGTATGTAATGCTATAGTGTGATACCTGGGATGTGCTTCATAGCCTTGTGAGCCCCTCAGATGTAAAATTACAATTCACCCTTGAAATTTTGGCTTGGATGAGTGATTCAGCTCTTTCTCTTCATTTGCATGTACAGAACAAGGTACATTCTTTCTTCATGTGCATTGTCCTCTGGGTTTGCTCCTCAACCATGCCTCATGCACACTGACAATATTCTTTATGTCTGAACCTAAAGCCTCTGTTCAGTATATCAGAGCTCACTGCAGGTAAAAAAAAAAGACCTTGTATGTTCATATCTCCACAGAGTCACAGATTTTCTTCTTCTTATGTGTGGGTCCTTATCACTTTTCTTCTCCCTCACACAGACTGGTGTCTGGTCTCCTTTCTAGTAAGCCAACCCTACCCACGAGCCACCACAGCTTTTCCAAATACTTCCTAGCCTGGTAGAAAAAGTTTTGCTGAGGACCTGTTCTCCCTTCAGGTTCCTGGGCACACAGTACAATTGAACTGTGATGAGGTGATTGAACAGGCCCTCAACCATCCTCTGAGCAGGTAACTGGAGCGTGTGTCCTGTTGGTCGGCAGGCCAACAGCAGGAACAACTTCCCCCAAATTTTGGTTCATCAGCTGTGTGAGAAGAGCAAAGATAAATCTCTGTGAGGAGAAAAGTTTCACCAGCAATGTCAGATGTGTGAGTTGTGTCAGTATTTACTCAGACCAGCAGCAAAGACTTGTAACTTTTGAGATCATTATCAGTTTGAGGGATTTTTGTTTGTTTTTTTCTTTTAAGGAATGACTGATAGGAAAGGCTGATGGGATAGACAGACAAATTAAAAATGTGTTACTAGATTATGCTTTATCTTAAAACATAGTTATGTATTGCAGAAAAGGAGCATGATGGAGAAGAGAGGGAGGGAAAAAAAGTCCTTCATTTGAACTGGTGATATATTAACAAGAGGTTGAATTTTCAAGGAAACTTATGCGAAGAATGGCCTGAAACTTCCCTTTCCTAGTAATGGAAGCAGATGTTCTCTAGTTAGGAGTTAGAGCAGACTATTTGCTTTGCTAAATCATCTGGAGTTCATCGTTACTCCTTCCCATCTTTGCATTCCCAACATAAAGATCAGGGATAACTGGAAGTCATGGGGAATGTACAGGGTTCTGGAATCAAGAAATAACATTTTTAGTGTTCAGGAGTAATTTGAAAAATAACTAGAATTTGCTTTATTTCAAAAGAAAAACCAACAAAGAAAAAACAAGCAAACAAGCAAACAACCTGGAAAGATATTTTTTCTTTTAATTTCTCTTAATAAAACCAAATGATGAGATGAAATATTGTCGCTCCTTGAGTCAGAACACACAAAAAGTCTTAAAAAGGAAAAAGATGCAAAAGACCTCTGCCTTTGCTGCTGAATCCTCACCAACAAGCAAAAAACACGATAATCTGAAGGCTCGTGACTGTCACCTACAGATAAGAGTTACTTTAGCCTGCTAAGGGTGCTTTACTGGAAGACTCAAGTGAGATTAGAATATACTCATTTTTGTCAAAGGCTTTCTTTTGGTGCACAACCCTCCTGTGCAGTTCTTTACTGTCCTGTACTTGCATAGTAATGAGTACCGGCCCAGGAGAGCTGCTTAGGTAAATGTTCCGCTATTCTCTTTCTAGGGTAGGGATACACAGCCCCAGGGGTTACACATATAAAAATTTAGTAGAGATTAGGACAATACACAGTAATAAAAGAGGAAAGGGCAAAAGAAAGTCAAGGCATGGAGCAATGGTTGAAGAAATGGAGGGCATTTTGAGGTCCCCTATCTTCCTTTTATTCCACTGGTGCATGTCTCCTCCTTAATTTCTGGGTTTGAATAATTTGTACCTCAGACAAACAAATATGAAATTTTTAGAAAACATTGAAAAATTTTTCATATCTAGTTCCTTCTAAGCAGTTGTAAACCATCAATTCTAAATAATCTAATATTTAGGCATTCCTTGTTTGTGCATTAATCTGTCCATCTGAAGCTTTCTTCATTAAACTCCATATGCATGAAGTTCAAATTTGTTATATAGTTAGTTTAATGACCATGAAATAAACAATGGCTCTGTTCACTTTGAGTTAAAATTCAAATATCTGTTGAAGGAATCCATGAACACAATTAAATAGGATTTCTAGGATATTTTTCCACTATTGTAAAAATAGGTAAACATTTCATTTGTTACTATGCATTAAGTCAGCAGACACTTGCCCTTATCAGACAAGTATAAGATATAAAGAACCTCTGTTTTTCAGATGAAAGGTCACAATTGATTACTGCTGAAATATTTTAGAATTTGTAATTGTTTTTCTTTTAATTTCCATCTCACAGGGAACCTCATACACTCTTTAAGTGATTCCCTTTTGTTCTAGGATCATTTCAGAAGTGCACATGAGCTGGCATCATGATATTGTGTAACTGCTGCAACTAATTTTTCCAGTCTGTTTAGGCCTTCCTGACAAGACAACAAGCTGTTTTATTTCTTTCCTCTTTGAGGATATCGTAACATGAGGAAAAAAACACTAGGCATAATAAGACAGAATTATGTTATAAATCCTCAGAGGGAAATACATTTTCTCAAAATTCTTGGCACAGAAATGTGCAGAATGACCTAGTTGGTAAGTGGCAAGAAACAAAAAGTTAAGTAGCAGAGTATAAACAAAATCCTACCCTAAGGAACAGTAAACTGAAAAAAAACCCCTTCAACTATCATTTAGGCATTAACCCCTTCACATTTCTCATATGTTTCATGCAGATATGTTTAAATTATGGAATGTCTGATTTCATTTTCCAGTGATTGGTACGGGATAACAATATACTCTCATTTTGGTTTATTTCAAGTTTGTATATTCCTTAACACATGAGAGTCCTAATCTAGAACCAGCCTGCCCGAAATATATTTAACAACCCCAACAGGTTAATTATAACTTGTCTCATAAAGTCTAAAAACATGTACTCTTCAATAAAGATTTTAAATACCTCCAGTCATATAGCTGTATCCCAAATAATGATGGTGTTTTCACTATATCTAGTGCTAAAAATTTATTGCCGAATTGTAATTTGACTTCTGCAATAAGACTGTGCATAAAATGATCTCACATGAATATTCTGCAGGTTGGCTGAAATGCATTTTTTAAGTGTCTCTCAAAATAAAAGTATATTTGGTTTAATTAATCCATACCAATACAATAACAGGGGAAAAGCAGACCTCTCTGATATTTCTGTTTTCAATGCCTTTTTGAAATGAAAAATATCAGGACTTCACTCTCCATTACCTGGAAAAGTCAGTTAGAAAAAATCAAACGTAAGCAGATGATAAAGTGAAGAAAATAAAGGCTACATACTATGAAGTGCTCAGGAAAAGCTCAGAGATGCAGCTTGTCCCGTATTCCTCCTGGAGGTCGGCCTTGCACTCCTAATAAATGCAATGGCAAAACTAATGATTTGAAGAACACCAAGGCAAAAGACAATGTATAAAAAAACCTCAAAGCTTTATAACTGAGACAAACAGTGACAAAAAGACTTCTGAAGGTCCAAAAGACATTGAGGCACACATGAGAATTTTGCACATAGCTATCCTTGAAAACTTTGGAAATCTGTGCTAAAAATATTTGATAAGTGCAGACAACATTTACTGTCCATGATGTTTGTGTTACTTACACTTCTAATCATGCCAGTAGGCATACACTGAGTGTAAAAGACAAGTCTGCTGAACAAAACTGCACTGTCCTGTCTGAATCTGTGAGCTATTTGTCACTCAGCTATCACTAAGCTTTGCTTTGAGTCACCCTATTGATGGTCCAGTAGATTTTACAGTACCTGGACATAGCACTAAACACATCAAATATCTCTGATTTGCATTAGAGAAGCCTCTGTCTCTTAGTTTCTATTTTAACTGTCACCTTTTTGTCTAACATTGTAGAGCATATATACGTCCATGTATACGTTTAGCCATTTGGTTTTCATATACATGTTTGTGTATATGTATTAAGGTTATTTACTAATGCATGCAGCATGAGAAATAAACAAGAGGAGCTCAAAGCTTTGGCTCAGTCCCAGGCATTCAACATCACTGGGAAAAATGACACCTGGTGGGATGAGACCTGTGACTGTAGTGCCCTATTGGACAGTTGTAGTTGGACAGTTATAGTTAGACAGTTACCTATAAGTGCAGAAGAGGCAGAGGGGTGGCACAGTAAAGCTTTCAATACTGTCTCTCGCAGAGTGGTTCTGGACAAACTGTCCAGCACACAGCTGGATAAAAATATCAGGTGGTGGATGAACAATTGGCTCACAGATCAAGCACAGAGGCTAGTTCTGAATGAAATAATATCAAATTGGGGACTTGTCACCAGTGGGGTTCTGCAGGGCTCCATCTTTGCTCTTCCACATCTTCATAAATTAATTGGATGCAGAACTGTAGGTAATACTGAGCAAGTTTGCAGACAACAGAAAACTGGGAGGAGTTCTTGATTCCTTCGAAGGTAGGGAGGCCCTGCAGAGAGACCTCAACAAATTAGAGGGCTGAGCAATCACCAGCCAGACGAAATTGAGCAAGGGAAAATGTCAGATTCTGCACCTGGGATGGGGCAAGCTTGGATGTAAGTACAGACTGGGGAATGAGATGCTGGAAAGCAGTGCCATGGAAAGTGACCTGGGCATCCTGGTCAATGGCAAGTTGAATATGAGCCAGCAGTGCCCTGGCAGCCAGGAGGGCCAACCCTGTCCTAGGGGGCATCAGGCAAAGCATCGCCAGCCGGGCGAGGGAGGGAGTTGTCCCGCTCTGCTCTGCACTGGGACAGCCTCACCTTGCATATTGTGTGCATTTTGGGGCACTGCAACATAAGAAAGATGTTAAGCTGTCAGAGTGTGTCCAAAGGAGGGCAATGAAGATGGTTAAAGGCCTTGAGGGGAAGCCATATGAGGAGCAGCTGAGAGTACTTGGTCTGTTCAGCCTGGAGAAGAGGAAACTGAGGTGAGCCCTGATTGCTTTTACAACTTCCTTGTGAGGGGAAGAAGAGAGGCAGGCACTCATTACCTGGAATAAGCTAAAAGATTTTTGATTTGAGAATGGTTCAGTTGAGGAGTTGTCATCTACTGTTGGTGTTAAATTCCACCTTGTATCTGTATTTTGCAAACGGGAAAATGTCTGCAACTTTTCTAACGGTAAGGACAGAAAGACACCAGAAAAGATTGCCAAAAACACTTGTAGAACCATTGTCATGTAAGTTTTAAAAAGCATGCAAGAGTCTATTAAGAATATTTTTGGTACAAGTGATCCTGTTTTGGGCAAAGAATGGACTAGATGGTATCCCAAAATGCTGTTCCCTCACATTTCTCCTTATCAGACATTCTGAAAGATCAACACGTGTATACAAATCCTCCTTCAGAATACTTTTCTCGGTATGACTTAGATAGAAAAAGCCAGCCTAAAATGTTGAAATAAAAAGTTGTACATTAACTTCCTCAAACCTTCAAGATACAAATAGGATAAAAGACCCACAGATAATTAACCTTCAAGCATAAAAAGGCCAAGGACAATGCCATTTAAAATAAACAGGATTCTTAATTCTTGCAGGTCAGTATCTCTCATTCTACAGCTCTCCCCATCTTCATTAAGAAGATGAAATACATGATGGAATATTTAGAGTCCTAATTCTGTGAAATATCCTATTGTCTCTCTAGCTTAGTCTTATCACCTCATACTCAACTATTAAAAATGAAAAATCCTCTGAGTGACCTCCTCCTTTCCATATGCATATTGTTTTCACAAAGCTTTTCCATAATCTCTGAACTCTTTTGGTGTTATCCCCATGAAAGATAACCAGCTTCCACAGAGACTTCTTCTTAGCTAAGATCATAGAGCTTAAGTTTGTCATATCCTACATAACTAAGTCTTCCAGCTAAAGTATATTTATAAAGCTTGAGGCAGACTAGATTCTTTCTTGTATTATCAACAGATTCATTAAACATGATCATCTATTTCTTTCACAGGGGAAATCTGGGATGTCATGTTATGTACTTTGTCATTAAATATAATCATGCTATCTTTTTAGCATTGGCAAAGGAGAATTTATATATATATATATAGCTTTAAAGAAGGACTGTGATAATACATTTTGATAAATAGCAATAAATAAAGGAAGAAAATTCAGAAAGAGGCTACAAAATAAAGTGCAAAACAAAAGGACAGGTTCGGGGAGAATAGAAACCAAGGAATTTTTGTAAAGAACTCTCTGGCTTGGAGATGAGATTTTAGTTCTAATTCTGTCTCTACTGCTGACCAGCTAGGCGTGTTAGAAACCTCAGCTGGCTCTTTCCTCACCTCAGCACAGATCTCAGCATTTGCCACCTCCTGAGTGAATAATGGTCATTCCCTGCTAAGTGGAATATGAAATTCTGTCCTATCAAGTCACTAGCATCCACCAGGGCAGAAGTCAGTAGAAAAATCCAAGGTTGGCTTGTCCTACAGCATCCCCATATTAATTTTTCTGAATGTCTTTCAGCAGCTGATGATTCTCAATTCATGCTGCCCTACAAATATTTTCTTGGAATTTTGTCGTCTGGGTTTTGGTGGTTTTTGTTTGGGTTTTATTTATTTATTTATTTATTTCAGTGTCTTAGAAAAGCTGCAGCTACGGACCTCTCTATATAAATATTTCCAGCCAGAGATTTGTACGTGAGATAGGCACAGGTGTCCACATTATAATTGCTAGAGATCTTGTCAATACAGTCTGAAGTGTGACTCAGTTCATTGTAAACTTGTCACCTACACTTGGTTAGTCTCAACATCTGATCACACATCCACAGACCAGAGAAAATACCTTTTGCTTCTACAACCTCTGAATGAGTCTATCATCCAAAACACCACCCTATCTTCCAGGCTGTTTTTTGCAGTTGTCAGGCAGGTCATAAAATTCCAGAGCATTCTCCATCATATCTAAAATAAACCCTGCATGCTATATTGCTTTTTTTTTTTTCCTCTCAAACTTCCCAATCAGTTTAAAGCATAATAATCCATTTGCAATATATGGTTGGCATTTACTTATTGTCTGCTTGGAATAATTTCTTGACTTTATCAGGTTTATGAAGAGACAAAAAATCCAACCAGCCTTCATGTGTCTTGCACTGTACAGCAGCAGGAATATGGCATTTTTCTTATCTCCATGTTGTTTTCGGTGAAGCACTGACTAAACCTATTTACATATGCCCACAAATGTCCATCAATTTCTAAAATAAAAACCCCGTGAAACCTTGCAATTTTCTCTTTTGTCAGTAAGCATTTTTTTCTCTTTCACATATAATTTCAGTATATCAGACACCATCTTTTTATAGCCTTTTTAAATAGCTAACCTAGGACTGCCTTGCTCTTGTCACATATGGAACATAACTAATAGATTGACCTTAGTAAATCTGCATTTTTTTTTAAAGCAACTTTAGACAAATAATATTATATAAATTATTTTTCCTGATTCCTTCTGCAGAACCTTAATAATTGCTTCCCCTTTTAACACCTTCTGCAATCTGACAAATAGGCCTTCTAAAAATGGCATATTTCCCCCAGGTAAAAATGTGCTTTTCCTTCCTCTGAAATCATAAATAACAATGTGAAAAAGACTAATTTAAAATTATTTTTTTCTCAACAAATTTGAAGGTCATCTTGTTCCAATGTTGAAACAGACTGAGGCTAAGAATAAACAAAATAAATGGTGACTATTTCACCATATTAAAAAAATTATCTTATGGCCACAGCTTGTACACAAATTAGGGTAATCTGACCCACTGTCAGGTAATAACCTAGGTCAAAAAATTTCAGCTAACACCTCAGGTGTGAAGCTGATTAATCTCACTCAAGATAGAACATAACTTTTAGGAAGACATGTACTATTGCTCATTGCTTAATACTCTGACTACAAGGTCTTTAAGGCAGAGATCCTCCCACTGCTCAGACAGCTTATAGTGCAAGCAAATCTTGGATAATGCTGACATTAGGACACAGCCTGCTACTGGTTTCTACCTAGATAAAAGTAAGCTTATATTGTCTGTTAGGTTCTTTTCAACTATGACTTCTTATTCAGAATTTACTTCTGGTGTGTGTATATCCAGAGCGGACCAGTCTCCACACGGAAGATAGAAAAGCTCCCTTGCTTTGCTGAACGCTTGGGTAATTCACCACATCAGTAGAAAGGGGAAATACTTCATCATTAATTGCCCAACCATACTGTTTTCCTGCTAGTTTGACTAAGTCTCTGTGTCTTAATGAAACTGGACCTTGCCACAGCACATTTCTACCTTTTCCTTATGAAGAGCATCATTAGCTGGGATATTGCCCAGAGCGTAGAATATTATTGCTGGATAACTTTTATAATTACTTCAGTATTGTTAGAGTTTCAAAACCTAAGGGGAAATTCCTTCCAAAAAGCTTGGAGCCAACACCTTGGTGTGGTGGGGATGGTTAACAGAGGATACAAAGGATGGGCATACCTTGATGTTACCTGCCTTAAGCACAGCTTTTTGTTCTGATCTCCCCCCAGTCTGGGAGGGGAAAGACTGACTGCAGTTGGGGGAAGGGACGGGTTTTTCTGTTTTTTCTGGGCAAGGCAGGAGCTCAGCTCAGCGCAGAGGAGGGAGGACTGCACACACCAGTTCCAACATCGCTGTGGGACCAGGATTGTGTCTTTTTGCTCTCTCTGGCTTCGCTGATCACCCTAAAATACCACAGATACTACTGTGAAGAAGAGAAAACAGGCCTGTTTTCTACACTGTAGATCGCTGGGTTTCTGCTGCTCTTATCACCGACCCTGCAGAAATTGACTCAGCAACGGTACTGACGCCATTCCCCTGCGAGAGAGCCCAGCCGGCCGGGCGCGACATCACCACCTGCTGTCCGTAAATATAACTGCAACCCCTGGGAGAGAGCGAGCAGCCAGCGGCAGAGGTGCCACAGCGCTACCTGCTGTCCGTAGATATAATTGCATTTCCTCTTTTTGGGGGTAGCCAAAAGGACATTTTTTGACTGTTTTGCCTTGTCATTTGGGGGTGGAGGGGTTTATCACAAACTGTTGTTGTTTGGTTCTTTTTCTGGAGATATATATATATATGTAAATATATATATAGTGGTTAAGAACTGTTATTTTTTTTTCTTTATATATATTTTCTTTTCCTAATTAAAGTTCTGTTTTCTAAAATTTAAAGGAGAGGGATTATTTCTTGGCCAACATAGATATCTTAGTTCTCCCTCAAACTAAGACAAGTGTTCACCTAAGCTTCCTTTATTTCCTTAATTTCAATATGACTTGGGAAGAAATTATGGAAAAGAAAATGAGAAAACCCTCTCTGGTATGATGGACAATGATTGAGAAGTAGGGTCTGTATTTATAAGCATGTCTGCAAGTATGATAAACTTTTATTACACCTTTGTGACTGCAGTTTGAAAGTTCGAATAAACCAAAAAGGTTTATTTGTCCCAAAATACTATTTCAAGTTGAGCAAAGATATTAGTGACTCTGCTGAACCCAACAAAGAGCTATGTTCCTAAAAGAAGGTAATGTAAATAAATGTAATGTAATAAATATTTATTTTAAACTTTTTCAGAATTATAGTTTGTTTTCTAATTGGAAACTTTTTTTCTAAAATTTGCCTGCACCTAATTTTAAGATTTTTGTTCTATATGTTTGACCCTCCATTCTTTTCCAAGTTGTATTTGCTGAGAGAGGTTAAACAGGTTTTTTGGATCAACTTGTTTTTCAGTTTGGTCAGTGAATTTAAATTTTAGAAATTCTCACAGTGCTAACTAACAGCAGTCATTTTTCAGGTGTATGAATTTCTCTTTGTGGCAAGGGCAATGGGGAGCTGGAAACTATTCTGGTTTTGTCAAAATGCTTTCTAAATGTAGTTCACAGGGAGCTAATTCACCTTCTGCATGAAACAGGAGGCTCACATTAATTTTTTGGGAGCCCATCAGGTGAGGATTTTGCACAGTGATTTCAGTTGCGATTGTTTGTGTCCTACCATAGAAACATAAGGCCATGGGAGCCATAAAATCTATGTCCTGCAGGACAGAATTATCTACACTGCAGGAACTTGCTGTAACTGAGAGAAATGCATTCTGCAGAAAAGACGTATTTTTTAAGTCCAAAGGTCTATATGTGTAGGTTAGATTTAGAAAATTAGACTCCATGATGTTTATAAATTTCATACTGAGCAAATACCTGTTTAAATCTGATAGTAGCATTAAAACACAGGTTAGAATTCCCTTATAATGAAATAATATAATCTTCATAAATTAAGTCTTAATATCATACAATTAAAAGCAAAGCATAATAATCTAAAATTCTCTCCTATTCAGAGTTTTTAAAGTGATTACAGGTTTCTTAGCCAATACGTTGACCATGCCCACTGCATGACACTAACATATTAGCCAAAGAACATTTATTATAGCTTTTTACAAACCCATGCAACTTTGATTTAAAGTCATGCATTCTAATTTGTTTTGACAAGTAAATTGCTTGCCTTTTTTCCTTGATAGCCAACCATATAAATAATGCATGCATAGTAATAGCTAGAGCAATAATGTAAAAGTCAAGTAAGGAGACACATGCAGCATGTTAATGATAAAGGTGCTCTACCCATTTCAAACAGGAAGATAAAATAAACAACTTCAAAATATATGAAAGAGTGGAGCCCAATCCTTAGAGAAACAGTTTTTAAATGAACATGGTAAGTGGTAATGAATGTTGGAAAGGAATTTATTAAAGTTTGTCATAAACAAAGACATTTTGTCATCCTGAAATTCTTTCTCTTCTCAAGTGGGGACTGATTCAGCACGTGGAAGCTTAAGCATGAGTCTTAAGAGAAGCATTTCACCTATCATCTTTCCCACAGGAAGCTCCACGGCTTAACTAGGCATGGAGTCTAACAGGATGCTCTCTAGTCTCCATCTGAAGACAAGAATGAGACATTAATAGTTTGCCTAAATGGGGTCTTATTGGACCAAATAGGTTAGGTGGAGAATGCTGAGAACTATATGAGAATAAAACTATTTTAATATATGAAGCTTTTGAGTTTTTGTAGTCTGTCATCCTTCTTTACAAGTAACTTTTCATATTTTGAATGAGGAGAATGAAATACTGTAAGTGTTTCATAACAGCTTGGACATTTTCTGACACACTATTTTTTCCATGCCTTAGGGGTCTGACCACAGAGTCATTGTGAATTATTTAGACTTTAATGACTGCTACAATCAAGTTAGACAAGCACTTGCAATTCAGCTCTTTTCTCCTAGCTACAAATCTGCCCTGATTTTTTTTTCCCATGCTCATGAAATGTTCATTGAATAGTACAATCAAATTCTGAAGTCATTATTTTGGACTGATCCAGTTCATGGCTAGAAAAAACTTCATGGTGTTACTTCCTGAGAGCTATGACACTTGCTGACAAAGGATAGAAAATAATTATATACTGCTGTAGACATTTAGAAGTTGTGGGGTTTTTTCTTGCTAGGCATTTCAAATTTTTCTTAATTTTTCTTAACGTATTGAAACATAACTTGGTGAACATCTATATGCTTTTCATAGAAAACTGATATTCTTTTGTCAGGTGATTCCTAAAAAACATAGTGTATATGTGTTGAAGTAGAATCCTGTACCTGAGTTTTCTGTTCTCAAAACCACAAGCAGTAAAGCAACTCAGCCAACCGTTTCTGGCTTTACAGTTTGTTTTGTCTCATTTGACCCATTTCAAATAATTTGGTTGTTATTAGATTGTATTCCAACCATGAAAATGCAATTCACTTTGAAAAGGTATATTTTCTGCACTCTTTTAAAAAATATTTGATATATTTTTCTTCCTCTTAGGAAAATCTTGGACTAAATCATTTTTATAAAACCAAAATTCTATCATTCACAGTGTAAGATGTGGGGTTTATTACAGGAATTTAGCTGTCCATTCTTTCCATAATTGGTTCTTTTTAAGAAAGGAGTATAAAAGAAAGTGGTTTACAATGCAATTATTATTTAAATAACACAACAGATGCAGAGACATCATCTTTTGTTTTATATTTTTAGTAGCTGCCAGCACTCATTTCTGATCAGTTTATCAGCATGTCATTTAAATGCTCATATCTTCCCAGACAAACTGTATGATTAGCCACTTAAATACCCTCATTTTGTTCTTTTAAACAATTGCTACAAAGAGAAACTCTTTGCTATATCAGCAAATGATTTGAACATGAATTATGCAATATGTGTTCTGCAGTTATAAATAATCAGAAAGCTGTTAGGAATGTTTAAAATATATAATTTTATTGAAATCATGTTGAAACACACACAGCACATTAGTCATGGTAATGATTTTTTGCAGAAAGAATGCCTGTGCATTGCAAACAGATAATCCATCCCTACCCCTATCCACTTCTCCCTCCAAAGGACAAGGAGGAGAGTGGAAGGAAGATCAAAAAGACTCTTACCTGGAGGAGCCACACATGGACCTAGCCTGTACTACTGAAGTGAAAGAGCACTAGACTATGTGATTGTTCCAAGACTTAAATATCAGAGTTTTATAAATATCACAAATATGTCTCTTAAAATATTTGCTGCTTTCTAACACTCTTTGACCGTAAAAGGGTTTGCATGAGTGGATTTTCACTCTTTTCTTGTTTGGATTCTCCTGGAAGGTTTATTTTAATGCCATCAAATCTACAGGTTAATATTAGTAGAGTATCTTGTAGGTTATGGCTACAGAAGCAATTTTCCCACCCTAAATTTTGACTTGCTAACTACAGAATTAACAAAATTCATCAGTCAGTGGATTTCATTGTTGACTTATGGCAGCACCAAGGGGTCATTTATACAACGATCGCTACATTGTTTAACAAGGAAAAAAACATTTTTTCTGAACATATTCAACAATGGATCTCATCATACAGCTGTCTCGGCTTAACAAGGTTTCTGGTTTGGATTTTAATGAAAGCAAATGTCTTAACAGACTGACTTTTGATTGTTAAGATTTTATCTTCATCTAGCATTAAGATTGTATGTGTGTTTTTATGAATGAGAATTCATTTTTGCAATGTAGGCAAAATTTGCATATTGTCTGTTTGCCAGATGTATGCCTGAACAAAGTGGAAACTCTCAAAAGGAGAATTTTATTGGTTTCTGGTAAAAAAACTTGTAGCTTGACAAGTGGAATTTTTTTTTTGTCCTAGAGTCCCTTGACTAGTGACAGCAGAACTGAATGCTGCTGCAAACTTTTTATCTTTTCTAAGTAAGTTAAAATTAAAATGAGAAATGATAGCTCAAAGTCTCTTTAACATAGTTTAATGTGATGATACTACAAATTTTGAGATGTGGCCTTTGAGGCCCCAAAACCCAAACAATTTTAGATAATATTTCTAAAAGTAGAAGATTCTGCTCTGAGATGGGAAACAGGTGCTGTATTCTCTTAAGACTGAGGGCTGCAGTTGGATTAGAGGCTACTGAGATTCACCCAGACATTAGAAGTATGGAAAAGTTTGGATTTTAGAGGAATCAAAATATCTGTTGGCCAAATCTGTTTACTGTACATGTCAGTTAAAAAACAATTACAAAAAAACCACACACACATAAATCAAAAAAAGCTTCTTTTCTTGCCATTGGTCATGCCATAACTGACATCAACTGAATTGAATTTAAATAATGCTTCTGATAACAATTATTTAACATTCCAAAGGTCTGCGAACATATGTGAAACAAATTGGCCAAAAAATGAAAACTGCAGCATGGCCAAAAGGTTTTACTGAGATTACACACCAGTGAACTCAAAATGCTCTTTGTAAAGTAGCAAAGCCCTTAGGAGGTGTTTAAGAAGATTCACATTACTTGATGATTTATGAGGTAAAAAGAAAACAAGAAAAGAGACTGAACAGGCATAAGGGGAGCAAAATTTCTGTATCCATCTGCTGAAGCAATGGAGGGGATGATCAGGGTTTGATCAGGAGATCAAACTGAGCTTACTTTATCAGGGAAGAGGAAAACAGTCTATGTTTTACATGACATCCGTGGATGAAGAAAACCAATGTAGAATAACTTATTTTCTTATGGAATGTACAGAGCACACTGAAACACAGACATTGTGTCAGGCAAAGTCTGTTCAGAACCCAAAACTGTTATGGACACATGACACTGCATCCAAGTTGATAAATCCTGCTAGATTAATTTAGGTACAAATTACTTTCTCCATACAGTACTATATTTTTTGTTTGTTTGTTTGTTTTGAGAATTACTGATGACATACCACAAAAAAGCCTATTAACTTTATTGCATTTGACCTATTATGGTTTTAACTTCCATGAAGCCTTTCAGCATAAGAGTTGAGCAGAGGTTTAGGATTGTGGTTGATTCATAGCTCTGCCAAAATGCAGTCAAATAAAAATCACAGATGATTCTGGAATGCAAAGAAAGCATAAATGAAAGTAAGATGAGTGATACATTTCAGAGGGGAAACAGAATTTTTGTGGACAGTTTGGCCTTGTTTTGAAAGAAAAGCAGTCTAGGAGTTTGCAGAGTTCTTTTAGAGCAGACAGCAAATCCTTAAAACTACTGCACAGGGGAAACCCATTCTGATAGCAATAGCATGGCTTCATTTAAAGTTGTCTGCCTTGGGGAAACTAAAGACATGAGTCAAGTCCACCAGAAATGGAGTCACTGCTGCTGAGAAATCCAGGGGTTTCTGTGGTAGAGCTGAG
The DNA here is from genome assembly GCA_013396655.1 of Campylorhamphus procurvoides. Classification (NCBI taxonomy): domain Eukaryota; kingdom Metazoa; phylum Chordata; class Aves; order Passeriformes; family Dendrocolaptidae; genus Campylorhamphus; species Campylorhamphus procurvoides. The sequence goes on from WBMV01003401.1 coordinate 88,328, forward strand.
ACAACTCTGTTACTCATCTGGCATGAACTTTGTAGTGCAGCTGGCTGACAAAAGCCACCCAAGCATGGCATAGATACTCACCCAAAAAGGAGAGCTATGAGAGAGCTTTCTTTAAGTGCCACAAAATCCTATGAAAGCTCTAACCAAGCTTTCCCTTTATTAGCTGGCAAAATATTAAAATGTAACCATCTACATATCATCTTCATATTAATCCACATGCTAAAATATTCATGATAAGTATTACTATGATTCTCTATTACAAAAACCCCTGTCTTTTATTCTCAAGGACTTAAACAGGAACTGTTTGACCAGAATGGTTAGTCTTACTGTGAAAATCTGGCAGCAGGTGAATTCTTTTGATGTTTTGATACTTGTTAAACATTAAAACAGCTGAAACTAACATATTTTGACAATGGTAAGGTAATTCTGTGTTATTCGTTGCTTAGAATTTCAGTTGGCAAACTGGTAATGCTCAGCAGGTAAGGTCCATTGAGCAGTTTCTAAAAAGTAGATCTTGCACTGAAACAGTAACAAATAGAAGCAAAATTAAATCTGTTTTTATTCATAATTATTATTGATAAATAATAATCATTATTACTTAACAGGTCAGTTTAATCTGCAGTAACTAAAGAAACCCAAAAAAACATAAACCGAAAAAGCCAGCGAACGAACCAAAAAAAAACCCACCCACAAACAAACAAAAAAACAAAACAAAAAAAACCTACCCCAAAACAACAGAAAACAAGAAAATATCACTGGATGAAGGGAAAGAAAAGGATCATTGCTTCTAACTCTACACAAGCCAAAAGGGATGATTTAAAAAAAAAATAAAAATAGCAAGGCAGGTGGCACTCCATGCACTTGTACACTTTGATTGAAGATAAGAGTCTTTGTGTTTAATTTCTTATTATTTGTATTTCAGATGCAATATAATCTGTGCTGGCATCTGTTTCATTTGACAACTTAATGTAGTCTCTGTAGACTTACTTCAACAAAGCTTTGTTGTGATTTGACAGTGTGGGTGTCATCCTCAATGACATGCACAGCCACTGCTGAATCTGCATTTTGACATTTAAGTGGGCTCAGCTGTGAATAGGTATCTAAGATGTTTATTTGCATTCACACTCTATTTTGACATTGTATCATTTTACTAGGTCCAAATTCTTCCCTAAGTAGGTTATTCCCAACTGGGGAGGATAAGTTCTTTGAGCTTAATGTGAAAGTTGATCTTTGTTGGAGAAAGTATAACTAACTGCATTTTAAAACTACTGACTATGAGAAGAACATTATTTTCTGGTAGGACCAAGTTTCTCTTGAACATGGAGAATGTGCAACACCTCAAAATGGACACATGGGATTTTATTTTGCTTTAGCATTTGTGCACATGAGTTAAAATCAGCTGAAGTGACATTATCAGAATTAAAAGTAAATTGTGATATCAGAGAAGGGGCCCATTATGCCCACTGAAATATTCATTATTAGGCACATAATTAGCATGTGCCATATCTCTTCATACATATCTTTATATGTAAATGTAATTTTTCTCTTTAAAGTTTATGTGCACATCCATCTCTCTGTACAGGCATAGTATAATACATCATAGATTCACAAAGGATTTTGTTAAGAGTGATTGTGATTTCTAAATTCTTTTTTCTCTGAGAAATGAAAGAAACAATAAATACTGCACCCAGGAAGAGCCTACAAAACCCCATTCTACATACATGTGTTTAGATTAATATTAATTGTGAATCTTCTAAATGTGAGGTCCATCAGTTTCAGAGACTAGAAGTCAGAATGCACCTAATCTTTGTTAATTTCCAGCAGACAGTTCCCTTTCCTTGTTGGCAAGCACAAAACCCGTGTTTGGATGGTTGATGTACAGAAATAATATCATGAAAATAAAGTTTGTTAATATAAGGGAAGCTAGATACTTTGATTCAATCTTCTATGGATGAGCAAAGCATTTTTAACAAAATATATATGGTGCATAATATATTTCTATCTATAAACACTAGGATATTTGTATGTGTGGAATACTTTTAGAAATAAATTTATACTCTATGTATGCCTTTATGTTTACTCTATGTTTATACCTGTCTAAAAATTTTTATTTTATGTTATTCACTGTTCGGTGCTTCCCCAAATACTGACATGTTTGGGGCAGGAGGGGGAGAAAGAGAGAAAGATAATGTGAAAATGACAGAGTAATTATCTCAAGAAGAAAATCTACTGCAGTCAGTTATTATCACCAATTTCTTTTTGGTTTACTCAGCACAATTTGACAGTTCAAATCACTGAAAGAAATGGTGAGAACTGAGGTACTAATTCTTCAACATTATGCATATTGGCATCAGTTTCTCCTGCCAGCAATTACTTTTCAGCACAGGAATAGGATCGCCACTGTAATTATGTGATGTATGGTTTAGTGAAAGCTATTTGACCTCCCTTCAAATTCTATCAGCTCAAAGTCTATGCAGACAGGCAAGTAATCTTTTCTAAATGTTCTCTATGTAAATCAAAATCTGTTAGATCTGTGTCTGGTATTAGCATTACAACATCAACATCTACTGGAAGTACCCAGAGAATATAATGAAGTATCTGTTTACTTCTGGAGATTCATACCAGGGGAACTTCTAATTTTCTATGCTACTCTATTGACAGAAAGGGGAAAGATGCCAGTAACAATCCCAAGTCAACAGAGGAATTTTACTACATGCAGAAATTGTATTCCTAATAATAAGAAGAAAGAGGGATCTGTTTTCTCAATACCTTTCTGTCCCTGACACTTGTTGCCTAGAATTGCAGCTAGCAGTCTCCCATACTTTAGAGAGTATCTCAAAGGGAAATTGAAGCAATGGCTAATCAATACCAAATATTGAGTACGTTGGTTCTGACTACTTCATTCTGTCATGATACCCAGATACAGAGTCTGCCTGAATATTAATACTTCACGATCTGGTATATATGGTGAAACATTTTCAACACAAATCCTTGCTATTTTCATTTTCTTAAAAAAACCAAATTGCACCAATGGGTTTTATTCTTGATCTTGTCCATCTGTTAGAACTTGTGTATGTGTGAGATTTCCCTCTACTTTGCATTTATAAGCCATCATTTTTTAAAATCGCTTGATCTTATTTAAGACTACCCTGAAAACAGACTAGAAGTTCCAAGGGACATCACAGAGACCATAGAAAACATATTTAAATAACATGAATGGTAATCATTTTTCAAACTCTGTAACTGTGCATGCTTGTTTAACTTTCTAGGATTTCCAGAAACGTGTTTGGTCAAAATATGTCTTATGACTGAGAGGTGATGTCCTCTCTTGTAGCCATTGTCTTATATCTTATCTTCTTTGACCCCAATGCCTACACTGTGGCTGTGTTGGGAAATATAAGCCATATTTTACTGGAAAAATGAGATGTAGAAATAGAATCTTATGGAAGCTTCCAATAGTTTTATGCCTTTTCTTAGGAATGCAGATTCCAGGGTTATTAATCAGAAAGTCATCTAAGTTAAATGGTAATTGATATATTTCTGGTTTACGTAGCCTGATGTGATTGCCTGAAAGTAAGAGGAAATGTTTACTGCACTACCCTTAAAACTTACATCTTATTTTCCTAAGTTAACAAATCACTTTAAATTTGGAGTGGAAATATTAATGTTTTAATATATATATTTTAAGCAACAATATCTTATTCCCTCAATGCACTTTGTGATGGTTCCTTCTCATCAAATCTTTAAACTCTTGGTGAATCACAGTTGTTTCTGCAAGAAATTGACAAAGGTGTGAAATGTATAAGAAAAATTAAAGTTCTGACCTGGCATGCCCCAGAGATGAGAGGATATTCTTCCTCTAATTAAATGTACCGTCAGCCCATATGATGTAAACCAATTAGTGTTTTTTCCTCACTGACCAACTTCACTCTTTTTTGCATGCTAAGGAGGCTCTGACATCCTCAACTAATTAATTTTTCTGTTTTACCCCCAAAGCTCATTTCCATTTCAACTTGCTATTGACTTCCCATTCTGAGCATCACGATCCTTGTGTCTTTACTCAAAATTAGTAAAAAAAAAAAAAAGTAGGAGATAACAGTGAAAAGGGCTCATCAAGAAGACTAATTATTTATTACAGCTGCACAATATCAAAATTATTACACAAGTGTAGTACATTAATTAATTTCTTCAGTAAATGAAGAAAATATGCATGCTGCTAGGTCTACCACTTCTGTTACAAGATCTAAAGGTATGAAATACAGCCAATGTACTTTAAGAATGGATTCCATTTTAATCTATGTGTAAATAGCATTTCTAGAGATCTTGGCTTGAAAATCACAGTTATTGTAAACCAGCTTAATTAACTTCTATCAGTAAAACTGCATCCAGATGCACCATGTCTGAATACATACCCGGAGCCCCCAAAATGGTTTCTTACATTAAAGACATGCATTGTGTAAGCTGAAAATTAAATTATATGAATTGCTACTTAATTATAACATTGTTTGCATCTACACATCTGTATATAGAAGTAATGTATGTCCATTTCTGCATTGGGTCTTAGAAGCACATTGTAAAAAAAAGTTACCCTGGCTATAGGGCTGTCTGCAATTTATCAGCATCTTCACTCTGTTTTCCCTTCTTTATGTTGGGGGTTTTTTTTGGTTTTTTTTTTTTCTCTGCCACATGGCTTCCTGCCGGTTGGTCACACTCTCTTGCCTAAAGGTTTATTTCTCACAGATGGCTGGAGTTGGCACCAGGACTTCTTTCCTTTGAGAGTCAGTAACTGGAGATACCCAGCAACAAAAGAGCCTTCTCTGATCCAAAGGATTGTTTATTTAAGCACTGAGAATAAAGTATATGCTGGAAAAAAAAAAAAAGACATTTCAAAACAACCAACAGTGTAAACATATGTCTGTTTTACATAAACTCCTCTAGAAGATGTTACAGTCTGCTCAGCAGGCCTGTTTTGTTCGGCCACCCTCAGGAGATCACTGAACATCAGTCTGGTTTCCTGCTACTGAACAACCATTATTGAACTCTTGAGACTGCTCTTTTTGAAACTGCCACAGCCCTGTAGATCTCTAAGTTTCCATTTCTAGCTTGTAGAAACTTTTACTCTCAGCAATCCTCAGGCATTGGGGGAAAAAAAACAAACTACAAAAACAAACAACTTAGACACTACTGACTTAGTCTAGGTTAGTTTTAAACATAATCCATTTTCTAACCAACCTCACTCCAACTTGTTTTATAGGCTTTTTTAAAATAATGAAAAATATATTTGCTGCTAACAAAAAGAAATCCAGCCATTTATTACTGAGAGTTATATATATAGGTTGGACTCAATGATCTCAGATGTCTTTTCCAACCTAGTTGATTCTATATCATCAAAGTGACTTATATGCTTCCTTATTTCTCAACAACTGCCTGAGATCAGCACCCAGGGACTGCTGAGATTTCACAAGTGGCAAGTAGCTGTTTATCATTTGACTGCTTCAGTGTTTAAGGTCCCATTAGGGTGATGGAAACCAAGCCAACATTTTCTGCAGGGTCCTGGCATTACTTACCTGCTTTGTGCATATGTGGCATGCTGATGGTGAGGTTCATCCTCACCAGAACTTGAGAGTCCTTGGGAAAATCTTCCTGAGTCTCACCTCCTCCTACACAGTGCATGGATAACACATATTCCAGTGCTAAACCTAGCACCCTGACACATGAGAACAGGAACATGTCCCCAGTGCACAAGTGGCACTTTAGCCTTCGGTGTGGATGGCTATCCCCAGCCTTGTGGAGACAGGCATATAGCAGCACAGGTTGTACATGAAAAACAACATGTAGGAGAGAGCAAGATGTCCAAGGCACTGTAGCTGACCAGTCATTTCATTCTGAGATAACTGAGGGGGATTTGCTGTACGATGTTCTCTGCTGTAATGCTCTCTTTTCTCACCGAGTACCTTTTGTGAGGCACAGCAAGTTCAGTAAATATTTGACAGCGTTGTGGTGCATTCATGCATCTGCAGAGTAGGCCTGGGTGGGGATTTCCCTGTGTCTCTCCAGCCTCAGGAAGACAAGCATGTTGGCAGTAAGGGCTTAGCATTAAAAGGAGGTGCATGGCACAGCCATTTTTCCATCTCAGACACGCAGCAATTAAATATTTGGATCTTATAAGCCTTAGTTTGATAATGAATCTCCTATTAAGTTGTCTGGTGCAACCTCTGTTGAACTGTATGTGCATGTGCACACACATACACACATGCCTACAGGTCTACCCCAAATTTTTCTGCTGAGATACCCACAAGCTAAACAGTTGTTGTACTCCACACAAGGCAGATGTATCAGACACGTCAGGGTATTTTAAGCAGCAAAAAGTGCTTCTGTTAAGAAAACTGATTCTCATCTCTCTTGTCAAACTGAGGAAACATTTCCTACACCTTGCTGACTCCATTTGTCATATTCAGAAGGGAGCATCTCTAGCACTGAATTCATGTGCAAGTACCAATAGAGACAGCTAAAATCCCACTGCAGATGACCTTAGGTCCTTCTTTCACTGAAATCCTCTAGGCTCAGTTGTTGAATGAGCACCTGTAAAACTGCTTGCATTCTTTATTACAGGTGTTGCTCTCGGAAATATTTTTCAGACACAGATTTTATCACTTATAGTTTTATTTCTTCCACACTGAAACTAAAGATATGCAATAGATCTCAGGATAATTATTATTAAAATGAAAAGATTTTTCTCCATGACATAATTACAGGAGAATTCAATCAGATATCCAGTCCATTATACATCAATATTTATTGCATTTCATACATTTTTGTTAGATATTGCATAGAACTAGCATAGCTGTACCAGTTTATCAGACAGAACTTAATTAAAAGTCTTACAACTTTATCAACAAGCTTTTCCAACATGACCTTTTTCGCAAAACTACGTTGAATTATAGTAAATAAATCAACATTCTACACTTCTTACTGAATCTTCTATGAATTTTTGCTTTCTTTTTGTTTTGTTTTGGTTTTTTTTGTTGCGATATGACATTTATGTCAAACAAACCAGCTCATATCAGTCAACTCAAACCTTTTAATCTTTTTTTTTTTAATTAGTGCAAAATGCACATTCTTACATTTTTCAGAATTTTCGCAGTACATCATGAATTATTAACAATTATGGTAGAAGACTACAGTTCCCCTCTGTTAACTCTTTAACCGTTTTGTGGTTTTGATTTTATTTAGTGCAAATCACTGTACTGGTTGAAAAATATTTATGTCCTAGCAGATGTTGATTTATATATCTTTTCCTTACTAATAGAGCGGAAAGTACTGCATAATCTCCCTGTAATGTGTTCCATTTCCATGCAAACAGACAATAGAAACAACTGCAAAAATTTCTTTTTATGCTACTAATGGTCTCATATTTCCACCTGAAAATGGACATTTGCCATTTCTATGACATCTTTAACTATTGAAGGACTTCTAAATTCCTTCTTATTGGTCTAAGAAACACCTAACAATGAAGACTTTTTTGTTTGTGGATTTGGCTTTGTTTTTTTTGTTTTAATGGTTTTCAACTTTCTTTGGCTTTTCCCTACTAAAACAATGGTTAGAACATTAGAACGTTACTTGAAGGTCACTCAGTAAACATCATTTCAGTTCCATTTAATTCAACCTTTACCATTGACCTATGAGGTGTTGCTACACTTTCTAGTAACTGTGTTCCATCATGTCACCTCTCTCAGGCCCTGGGGAAGCCTCACCTCAGATTTGTATGTCATTCTGGTTATTCAACTTCATGAGTGCAATGAACTGGTTCAGCAAATGAAGAAAGTACACCACGATATGTTTAGCGTGGATAAGAATGGCCATACTTGGAAATGATACTTGATTCATAACATCTGTGGGTCACCACAGATCTTTAAACAATAAAATTAAAATTAAGGTCAAGCAGGTACCAAATTGTTAATATTATATTAATGCAATAAGTATTCTGATTTTATAAAACAAATCTTCTATGAATTATTTATTTCTAATACAATGTAGTGGGTTGACCTTGGCTAGACACCAGGTGACCCCCTGAAGAGAAATGTGTGGCTTTTTCCAAGTCAAAAAATTGCAGCCAAAGATTCAGCACCTAAAACTTCATCTTATTCCAGAATGTATCATTTTATCCTTTTAACAATCTGAAATACTGTGTACTGAATGTAATAGCAGGGTACTTTGTATTGCTGCATCAGGTAAGGTGATCCACTGGTTGAATTAAGACTTCACAGTCAGGCAACAACAACAGCTGAGCTTATGAAATTATATAAATACAATTTATGTTATTTCAGTGACTCTGCAGAATAATTTTCAAGCCTACCTGTGACTCAAACTGGCTGCTATTCTCAGAATGTATCAATATTTAAATGTAAGATCACTGAGAGTTAGACTTGGTAGCACAGATTTTATACACATCTGTTTAGCTCCATACAACTGTTGTGTGTTCCAACATAATCTGAGTGAATTGTTTTTCAGTGACCTTTGTCAGCATGTTCTGGCTGAAACTGTGCCTCGTGGGAGTGATCAACCATGTCACCAAATGCCCCCCAGTCAATCTGATAAAAAGCTATTTGATAAGTGCTGAAACCACTTTCTTTCCATGCCTCCAAGGCCAAGAATGGAAGAGGGAAAAAAATGACCCTAATACAATATTAGCAGCAATATACTATTCCCATCAAGATGGGTAAAGAAAGACATTGATTGAGACACATCTCCAGTTCATTAGCATTGTTTGTCTTTGAAAAAGTTCTTGTCGGTCTGACAGATGAAGAGACATTGCTGAATGAAGACAAAATGAAGATAACTGTGGTAAAAATAGAAAAAAATAATGAAGGGCATGCTGTTAAAACTAATTACATTAAGAATGATATCACTTAGCAGAAGAATGTTGCCTCATCCCAAAAATGCATGACTGCTCATATACCATAAGCTCCCTGCATTTTACAGGCATTAATAAATTTTACATAAATGTTTGATTTCAGTATTCCATATTTTGGTAATCAAAATAGATTAGCAGTTTCAAGGTTGAAGAACTCATTCTCTACATGAGTGAGTCTCTAAAACAAGCTTTCTGTAAGACCCATTTTCAGTCATTTTGCACTGGTGCTTTTGAACTTTTACAGAACCAAGCATAGGTAAAAAGGGCAAATGAGTATTCAGTCAATAAATTTGTTGATCTCTAAGGACTGTGCCTACATAACCAATACATAATGAATAAACAAGACTGATAGCAGTGCCCATTAAAAACCTGTCCATAGTTATAGACTGTTTATTTTGGCTTATTGCTTTTTCAAATGTCAATTTACTAGGCTATAATTCCACACGTGAAGTGAAACACGGCTACCTTTGTAAGGATGTTTTTTCTATTCTTGGAAACTGCCATTATGTTACAATTATTTCCTAGATCAAAGCTGGGGGAAGGGCACTATTTTGTCCCTGACAGGCAGCCCTATGACTTCTTCCAAAGTAAGTTCACAGAGAACTCTGGTTCTCTGAAACAGGATCTTGACCTTTGGGGCATTTGTGTCAGGGATATACAGCCTTTTGCCATGCCCAAAGAAACAAGCTGAAATTAGCCCTATACATAAATGTTTGAAAAAACACTGCTCTGAAGAACAAGTTCTACTCCTGAGTCTGCTGTCTCATTTACACTAAACTCTTAACTTTAAAGCATGAAGGCAGTCACCCACTCTACATAAGGCCATAGTTACATACTACACGACTCACATCAGTGACACTGGCTTTAGGAGATATTGCCTGCCCTACTATACTCATGAATGGCCTCTTTTTTCTCCATCCATGTCTTGTAGCCATGCTATCCGTTAAACAAAATGGATGTCTAAAATAATCTAAGTTAAAAAAAGAAAACAAAAGGGAAACAGGAGGGGTAATGTAGCAAATAAGGTATGGGATTCCTATGGGAAATTGAAAAGAAATATAAAGGGTAGTCTATTCTGTGCATTGAAAACAACAGTTGATCACCCTACAAGTAACTGTGATGACATGTTTAAAATTAAAGAGTAACAGGTAAAGTAACCCAGCCTAATTTCAGTTTTATCTGATTTTTTTTTAATCACTATTGGATCATCATTTTGAGTACAGTTTGTAATATCCATCAGAGGTTGTACAAAAGCCAGGCCATACTAGTACTTCTCTGCTGAATATTCATACCCATAGGTGTAACAAACAAAACCTGCCCTGATAGCCATACAATGCATAATGATACAAAGCAATGAATTATATGTACTTGTAGTTATTGTCCATATGATTACAGTGCAATATTTGTTTGTTTTATGAGCCCATAGGCTTTTCTCATTATCTGCTATCCAGACCCTTTACAAGTTCATGGCCTATCTCAGTTTTATGGCTAATATTTATCCAAATATATGCTAAATATACTGTTCTTCCCTGGCAGTATGAAAAAATGTCTAACTGCAATTATCTCTAAGGCATCATCAAGACTGGTTTTAGAAAGAATAAGTCATAAATTTATAAATCATTTGTCAGTAAGTGAAGAGCTTAGGCAGACACTGCTACAAAAGCAATAAGTGAAATCTGCGAGTTACATACAGATTTCCAAGTCTATGCATAAGAAATATCATCATTCTGCTGGCAATAAAGCATAACAAAGATAATCGATGCTTAAAACAAAAACACTCCACATAATACCTAGGGCTCAAAAAATGCAAGAAGAAAATCTTAACATATCATTTTCTAAGCACTTTGCCTACACTGCAAATTAGAAATCAGGCACTTCCTGCAGCCAGAAAACAGTTTAATTATGAGAGCTGAACACAAAATCTCCCATTGGCACAGATTGGCTTTGAAGTGTTATCACATAAGCGAGGATTTTGAAAATACCCTTGACCAGCTTTGTTGGAAATATATCACACTTCTATTTGTGTCAGCCTTAACCATGTATCATGTCACCCCCTTTCACAACATTAGAGAACCTGATCACAGTTCCAGAGTATTAAACTAATCATGCATATTTTATGCAAACATTAACCTTTACTGTTAATCCAACAGCATTAAACCAAACCTATAATGAACCATAAAGGCGGTTTATAACATACTGTGGTTGCCTTTTATGAGTATTTTCATTTCTCTCACCAAAGTATTTTAAACCTAGGACAGAAATAGTACCCATATTTTTACAGTGGAACTTTATGTAAATACTACTTGGCCCCTTTTCCAAAATAACTGAGTTATTATTTTACCTGTAAGCAAAGCAGATGAACTTTCAAAATAATTGATTCCAAAAACTTTAGTACCTCATAAAAGTGAACATTGTTAAGCTCCTTTCTGTGAGCTTTTTACATGGGCAAATTTCCTGTTTAATTGAATGTTTAATCTGTCTTGTTGCAGTTCACTCTAATAAGAAAAACAGTTGCTCCTGTATAGAGCCCTTCATGTTACACATCCCAGAGCACTTCGCAAGATATGCAGGTCTCCTATCAATTATAAAAGAAATAAATTAGATGCATAAAGCAAAAAAAAAAACATTAAACTGAAAGTACTACAAAATGTTGCAGTAATATGATGGGACTAATCAAACCATGAGAATTGTTGTTATCTAAGCAGCAAAATAATATTGAAGTTTTCTATCAGTTCCCAGCTCCTAAATTTCTGCATCATTTGACCTACAGACTTACACTGGAAAAGAACTAATAAGCAATATTCATATGATCATTAATTTAAAACCTGCAAAATAAATACAAACAATTACTTCAGTGGAAAGAGTACAATAATACTGATATTTCAACTCATTCTGTAGAGGCAGTACTATGGCTTTCAATGCTGCAAGGTTTTGAAGAGCTCACAATCATTTGTAAAAATTTCTATACTCCTTGAGAAGAACTATTCTTATCTTACAAACAGGGAAAGGAGAAAGACATACAATCCTATTATTTTTCAGGGTCAGCCAGAATGTCTATAACCTAAAAATAGCACACGAGTCCCAGAATAGGCAAGTCTTCATTTATTCAGTGATTTTCCATATAAATTAATAGGAAGTGTTTGAGGAGAGAATGGTGAGGGAGTATGATACTTTAAGACATAAAATGCAGACCCCCAGATAAAACAGATTGAATGAATTCTTCCTTGAATGAAACCTTCATTATCTTCAAAGTTGATTTTGGTTCAGTATTGTTAAAAAAAATAAACACATGCCTCCAAAATTTCAGTCAATAGAAATGAAATCCAGAGTCACGAAACATTTTCTATTATTTCTTCTGAAACACAAAAGAGCATAATTGGAAGAGCAAAAATGCATCACTCACCTCAAGTGACACAAGAACACTTCCACACTTCCATACCTGTCCAGACTTTGAAAAGTCATCTCACTATAATGATAGTCAAACTGATATGGTAGTGAACTGATTTTCCTCTAAACAACAGTAAAGTTAGGACATGTGGTGCTTCTTTTACATTCTCTACAATGTCTCTTTTACCCTAAAGTGATGCATTAACAAGTTTTTTTTTCAAATGTTTTCTTTCCTTACCTCATTCATAATTGTCAGCTTCCCTCAAGACTCCTTCTGGGAATTGATGTAATTTTGAGGTTAAGTCCAATATTTTATTTTTGAATAAAGAAAAAAAATCCTAGGTAAAAAAACATTAAAATTATGGTGAGATGAACTAGCATGTCAAAGTGACTAAGCATTTCTTAACATCTTACTTCCATAACTAGCCAATGTAGAAATAAATAATGTCTCTAGGAGATGAAAATATACTGGTGTAAGGAGAAATAACTTTTCCAAGAAAAGGGAAAGAAAACCCAACAAACTAAAAAACAGGGAAGCAACTGAATCAAGGATCTTCATGCAAGACTCTCACAAAGATTGAAGGAGTTAAAATTTCTGATGGGAATTTCTTTCCTTTCATTGCATGGTTTCTTACCTCATAAAGAAACTGTAAGTAATTTCCATGCTTAGCATATTGGAAAGTGAAATGAAAATACCTACAATACTTGTACCTGAGTAATACTTATTGCTGTAGGAATAGAAGAAATAGTTGTGAGTAGGTGAGTTGGACCGATTGCTCACTGCATATAGGTTAACCACCCAAACATGCATAAAAGAACCATTCTTGTACATTTATCCCTTATCACCTCTCTTAAAAAAATATAGTAATGCTTAAGGAATCTAATACCTATGGCCATAGGATGATTTGGAAAAACAAAACAAAACAACCAACCAACCAACCAAAAAAAACCCCAAACAAATCACACAAACACAACCAGTAGCGGAATGTATGGCATATTCTTGTTAAATCATATGAAATGGTAAATTGCATTTAATTCTCAGATAAAGGCGATTCAAGAGAAAGGCACGTCTGATATCCAACATCACATATAGGATACATGAACTCCTGACTACCTGGAGAATCTCAGATTGGCTGTTGTTGAAGTTTAACCAAACCCCTATATAGAGGTATTTTATATCTTCAAAGTATTCATGCACAAAGAGTCTTCAGGGCTGCTCAGGAACTAGGGCCAAGAACCACCTGTGGGAAAAATTGTGGGGAAAAGGGTTGTTTGTTGTTTGGTTTTTTTTTCAGGTTATGGATTTTGCTTTGTACTTCTAAGTGCTTTGTTTCAGTTGTGTTTTAAATTGTTTTAGTTGTTCTTCAGCTTCTACCTGCAGTCCCATCCCAGTTCCTTTGTTCTTTCCTCCAGTTCACTTCAATCTGTTATCTAACTCCTCCTCTGCTCTTTGCATGTCACCTTCCGTGCTGTTTGAGTTTCCTCACCTCCATGGAGATGGTCCTATCCAGTTGTAAGCAGCTTTCCTGCACTCAGTAACAAAGTATAAACTACAAAAATTTGAGTTGAAATCTTGATTTGAAACAAAACTAGATTCAGTATGAGATTGTCCAAGTAAACTATAATAATATTGAGTATTATTAAATATCTTGCTGACACTTTATATCCACAGTGTAAATTATGTAAAGCACTCTGATTTATGACAAAATTTGCTTGAGAACTGATTTTGTGGACCTCCAAAGTGAGATATGGTAGGCAATATGGAACGAGACTGTATCAAACTGAGACTGAAATTTTATGTCTGATCCATAGATACGTAATGTCTCACATCTCAAAACAGATCTCAAAATAGATCTCACAGCAGAGTGAGCTTATAGTGCAAATTTAATGATAAAATTATTCTAAAATTATTTTTTTCCTGTGAAATATGTTAATTAGTCCCAAACATCACTTAAATTTATAATCATTAATATTTCTTATTCATTAATATATAAACACACTAACAGTTAATCTGAGGGTCTAGAAAGTTAGAAGTACTAATCAAGATTTAGTTGAATTTGTTTGATTAAGTTGGTGATCCTGCAGATAAACAGAGCATCTATAGCTTGTCACATTCTGTCTTTGGACTGCTGTGCACATGGTGTTTGGGCCACTGAGGGTGAAACAAATAATCACAGCAATAACATCCTCTCCACAGGAGGCGATGAAGGTCTATCAGGGCTTTCCACAGAAGCAAAAAGGCACAAAATCAAGGTGCAACCAGATATTTTTGAGGAAAAGAAAAAAGAGCTTCATAGGTTAAAAGGTGGTCACCCCGTATCTTCTCGAGAGAAGACAATAATTTTGTTCATTTTGAAAAACAAACATTTTTATTGAGGATATTTGATAGCTATATGCTTAGGGCACTGTAACAAATAGAGAACACTTAAAAACATAGAAGCTTATAAAAATGAAGATATTAAACTTTGCAAAATTTGGCAAAATTGTAATCAGAGGCAGCATAGAGGGGGATACCTTCCTTAGAGGTAAATATCTGGGTTCCCTCTACACTCACTGAAGATTAAGTGTGAGTCACTTTATGCAAAAGTTTAAAATCAGTATTTTATGGTAATTGCATCCCCCAAAATTCCTATGTCTCTCAACAGGCCATGGATATTTTGACTGTAAATATCTAGAGTGGTGAAATCATGACCACCCATAGCTTTCTTTTATGCATATATATATGAAAACTAAAGAATCTGAAATACAATTAATGTTTAAGGCTGCAAGGTCAAGACAAACATAGTCTCATTAACATTAAAGTATACATTGTTCTGTCACACTTAATAACCTATGTCTTGCTCTCATTATGAATTTTGCATGTGGGTGAAATGGCAATAAACCAAGTTAAAATTTGAGAATCTGTATATTCATAGCAAACACTGATCTCTATGAGCACAGCATGCTACTTTTCAACCTTCAGCATTTGAACATTTGAAAGGCAATTACACACAGGAAAATGGGGATTTCAATACCAGATCAGACTGCTAATCAGCTCTTACTTTGAGACCTGAATCCTTTTCCAAGCTAGTTTTATTTCATTCAGAAATCAACTGTGAGCAGTCCAGACAGGTGTATCATTGCTTTTAAAATGATTTTTTGATATTGTCACCTGCTGATTGAATCAATTTTCCACTTTACTTTTGTGGGGTCTACAATCCTCTTGAACTTAACTAATTGACAAAGTAGTATTAATTAAAGTTTCATAATATCTTCTTGAAAATCATTGATAATTAAATTAAATAACAGCGTGCCTTCTGTATAAGTAAAACTTCATTTTTTTCTCACCTCTGTGACTTGAAGCAAGTAGTCCTGAACTTGAACCCTGCAAATGATGTTTAAACAGAAAACAAACATTTGGCCCTGGCTCCCACAATTTACTGTCTTAATATAAGACAAAGCAAATAAATATTGGTAAGAGAAAAGAATGAGGATGGAAAACTAATCAAATTGTTGACAATGATCATTTCATGTGTAAAGGATGGTGTTGTATGGTGAGGAAGATTCAGTTTTGTAGGTGATAATGGCAAAGTCCTCCCTAGATTTAGGATAGAGCAGCACTGAACAACACAAGAAGATGGAGAACATTGTTTCAAAGATTTATAAGAATTTTTGAAGGAGGTGGGCACACCAGTCCATCCAAATGACTGAGAAATGATAGATGGAGTAGAAACAGACCATGAAATACCACCACTTGTGCTTAATGAGACAAAAAGTTCAGCCAATGTAAGGAGGGAGTGGGATAGGCTACAGGAGCAATGTTCACAGCAAACCTCTGAATTGGTTTTACTGGGCAAATCCAAATTTATTAATCCCAAAACAAAAACAATTTACAACAAGGTAGGAGAGGATAAAAGCCCACTGGGATTCTTTTACTGTGAGCCTTACCTGGCAATCTGTGAAGTAGGAATTGGCAAGTTGGAGACAGAACCTGATAAATTAAACAAGTCAGGAGGTGTTGCATATATATGTATATGTGATATATGCGGGA
Source organism: Campylorhamphus procurvoides (assembly GCA_013396655.1). Taxonomy (NCBI): domain Eukaryota; kingdom Metazoa; phylum Chordata; class Aves; order Passeriformes; family Dendrocolaptidae; genus Campylorhamphus; species Campylorhamphus procurvoides. The sequence continues at coordinate 104,659 of WBMV01003401.1, forward strand.
GTGGCCCATGGAATGGCCATGTCATCTACAGATACCAGCAAAGTATGCAAGAGAAAAAATCTTGAAGGGAGTCTTCAGGTAGAGACAAAAAGGCCTATACTTAATACCAAATGGAAGTCAAGGCAAAATATTCCCAGGATTGGTCAGAGATTGGACAGTTTAAACACAAGAAAATAAGACTGAAAGAGATGTGTAGGTCCATGGATTTTATCCTAGAGATGGCCATTGGATATTAATAATTTATGTCTTTTCTATCATTCAATTTGTCCATAGCTCAAAGAAAATTTTAGGTTTCATCCCTTTACTAATTTTTTCTCTTTAAATCTTCCAGTCTGGATTTTATTTCAATATCTAAAAAAATTAATCTTCTTCATGTGCAAGGAGGTCCTTGTCATACAGGAGGAAGAGTCTGTTGAGAAAAACTTGCTCAGTGTGACTTGCATATCCCACAATAATTAGCTGAGACAGCCTGAATGTTTTAACAGGAAATGTTATTGAACTGTTCATGAAGAATATGGAGATCAGGAATTAAATGCAGAAATTATTCAGCAAATAATTTTGAATAATACTAAATGAAAAGAAAAAGTAAACTGTTTGCAGGCAATTTTCAGAAAGAAAAGTGAGAAAAATTTCAAAGAATAAATTATTCATCCAGCTCTGTCAGACTGGGTCTATATTAATCACCTCCTCCCCTTTCTGGTTTTTATTATGCAGAGTGATTTTCTAGGGTTTTCAGGACAGAAAGGTTTAATTATAATTGTGTGATCCACACATATAGGGGAAACTTGAACCAATGAGCAATTCATGGTTCTTCCTTGTAGTGTAAGAGACCACTCTTCCTTGTAGAGAGGTTGGGTAAAAATGGTTTGAGCTGTGGTGGCATTGCCCTCTTCACCCTATAGCTGAGTGGACAGATCTGTACACAGAGGGATAAATCTTGTCTCCTGGAAGTAGAATGGCTTTTAAAGAAAATATAGAAAGAAAGCCTCAATTTCTACTCTTTCAGACTCATCTCAGGCAATTAGGCTTCAAAACACTTTTTTCCCCTAAAGAATGAAGTCTTTAGATAACTTAATTAACAAAACTGCTTTTACATCTTAAGTATCTTGATATTTAATGTCCTAAAATGTGCCTTGACACTCTTGTATTTTAGTTAACCTTGGAAAGGGTGATGACACAGTGCATAACCCTGAGCTTTTGAGATACCATAAAACAATTGTTAGTCTTTTTTTTTCTCCAAGAAATATTTTGTTGTCGGAGTACACTGTCTCAAAGGCTGCCAAAACAACCAGGCAGAAACGGACAAATACATGAAAACTCAGAAATTCATGTTTTAAAAGATGTTTTGTAGTATAGTTACTGATTTATTGTATTAGATAGATAGCTATTCCCCTTGTATTTGTATGCTGTATTCTGATTGGTGGTGGTTACCCGGTTACTGCTTTCCCATTGGCTGTGTATTCCCTATTTTCTCATTGGCTGGCTTGTGATGTAACCCAGCATCATCATGTGAGGCTGGCCACGCCCCATCTGTATTCCCCTCCTTCCCTGTAAGCCCTTCCCCTACTTGCTGCATTCTGCCCCCAAACTCCTCCCACTTTCCAAGCTCCTCCCTGAACCTATATAAGTCCCATGTTCCCCTGAATAAACGAGTTCTAGCCTTCACCCAACCATCGGCTGGGACCGTCTCCTTTCCTTCCCTCCGGCACACAGCATTTTGTGGCTCTGTTTTTTTAACTGATACTTTTTAGCAAACTAATAATTAAATTCTCCTTTTTATAAAGAGATTTTCAACTGATGTCTTGATGAAATAGGCAACACTGATTATCCAGGAGGGTGCAAGGACATGTAATAATCTGGGAAATGCAAAAACATTGAAAAAAGAAAAATTCAGTTCTAAAAGATTATTATACTGAAGCAAAGAAAGCGAAGAGATTTGGGGTAACTTTTGTCCCTACAGCAGGTGTGACACTAAAACAGGGTACTCTGTCTGCCTGATCCAGAACAAAACGGTGTGGTTGTATCTAATCAGCTACAGAAGTAACATAGCTGAATCCGAGAAAAATTACACCAGGATTTATAAACTCTGTCCCTGAGATTCTTAACTGAAGGGCAGGTTCACACAAAAGCATCCAGTATGTCTCCGTATCAGATTTGGTGACACCATGGATTCAGAAATGTTATACAGGAAGGCAGATGGAGGTTCTCTGCATCAACAGTCCAAGTTCATTTGCAACTGAGATAACTTCTCCATGAATTATTGATGGTCAACTCTGTCTGAATTTGAGGTTGTAATATGAAACAGTAACATGTTTCATATTAAAGGGCGCAAATCAGACAATAAATTTTGCACAGCCTACTATACAAGGTCTCTCTATTATGGTACATGTGTAGGTTAATGGACAAGCACAGAGAAAAATTACTTGCCTTCACTTTTCAAAACAGTCAGAGGGGCCTTGCAAACAGTGAGCTATCATGAACCACACTGCAGTGTTTATCTTTGCAAAAGAAACAATGTTTAACCTGAAAAAAATAAGACCTTTACCAAAGGGATTTTCAAAACAGTTACTCTGAGTTACCTGCGCTCTGAGTTCTGAGTTACCTGCGCTCCAAAACACAATGTTCAGTGCAGACAATTTTGTTTAGTGAATCCCTAAACACCACTCCTGGTGCAGCTCTCACACAGTCCAGGAGATATGCCAGTGGTCCCACTGCTTCTCCACGGGCTCTAATTGCCACTTGCTGCCAAAGAGCTGGTTAAGTCAGCCTAAAAGTCATCCCCTTCCACAGATTGACTCCCCCACCCCGACTCCTGCCCTGAGTTAGCAGAAGCGAATAAGCAGTAAAACTGCTAAGCCAAGAGAAAAAAAAAAAAAGGGGTAGTTTTTCTCTCTTAAACTCCTCCTAACACTATAGTCATATGGCCACACAAACATTTGCATTATCCCAACAGAAGATGGAGTTTAGGGTCTGAACAACTCTCTGAGATAACCAGGAGGAAAGTCTGGGCTTTCTCAAGCTGGCATTGACAGAGAGAAGTGTTACTTAGCCTTGGAGGAGGCTGTTCTTTACCAAATAACCAGTCTTCACTGAAGCTGTGAGTGAGCCGATGGTTTTTCCCCGGCAAGTAAATCCTGATAGCAGTGAAATATTTCCCTCTGTTAGTATAATTGAGTATTTACACTACAAGGGATAATGCATAGCAGACAACATAAGACCAAAATCAGACCCTTCTCATTTTTGTGGTGATGTGGCAAGCACCTTCTGATGACATAACAATTAACAGCAAAATTGAAGTGTAAGTTTTATGGAACGTGTCTGTAAAGAGGAAGGATTGGTGTTAAGATCGGAATTTTGTTCACCTCACGCTTTTATTACGAAAAAAAGAAAAGAAAAAGAGCAAAACCAAAACAATAGAGAAACATTTCTTTACTCATGACTATAAACCCAATTTCCATCAGCATCCAAACCAATATATCTCTTAATTGCCTTGTCTTCTCAGGTTCATAACAATAATCATCCTCTGGATGTGGTTGGAGTCTCCTTGGTTTTTGTGCATTTTTCTTCACTTACGCCATACTCACAAAGAGCTGCAATTTAAAACCAGAACTTTGCCACCCTATTTGCAGTCACACCACAGAAGTCAAGGCTCCTGAGGAGATTCGTGGTTTAAGACACTGTTATATTGTTTCAGTTGCTTTAAAAGCAGTTCAGTTAATCACTCTTTCATTTAGCCTGAGTGGACTAAAACATTATGTCCACCACTTTAAAGAGCTTTGTTGTAGCACCAGGCATAATAATATTAAGTGCCTACTACCACTCTCCTGTAAATAAGTAAATCACATGCTGCAAAGGCCATAATAAGGAAGATAACATCCTGTTTTGCTAGTTCATTTTAGAGCTGCCAAAAATTATACATGTATATTTTACAGTTCTGGTAAGTTGTACGCACAGATTTGATTATTTAAATAACTAAGTACCTACCTTTGAACATAAATCACATATTTTAGGGCCTCTACCTAGCAGTGAACCTCAGACAAAGATGTGTGCAATTTCAGGAGCTATGAGTTTCATTTGTTCCTAAAGAAAGCTGGGTAAAACTGTTACGATAGGTTTTTCATAATTCATATGCTGTGTAATATACTATAAAGCTCTATAGATCTGATCCAAACTGTGATAATGTCATTGGCAAAACTCCCATTGATTCAAAAGACTCTGACAAAGTCATTCTGAGAATAAAAGTAACGGGTGAAGAGCAGGAGTATTAACATCATTTGTTTTGTAAGAACTTCTCATCCTTTTTATTCATATAAAAAGTTAACATTTTTATTCTCATAAATAATTTAAATGCCAAAAGAACAGCCAGGGCTTTTACAGCCGCCTCCAGCCATATCTCTGTGAACTTGCTCCTCTATGGGGAGATTATAATTTTCTAAGGAAATGCGTCCCCTGACTCTCTTTACTGAAATGAATTGCTCTTGCTGTTTTAGAAGTGACCAAGAAATGATAGCATCTGTCAGTCTTCATGAAAATCTCTGTGTTGTGGATCGCACTAACAGTAAACAATTTTCTGAGAAAAGTCACTGTGGGAATCACAGCAGGGTTTGACAGCCACTTGTCTTTCAAGAGATTTCCCACTATTGAAGTTAACAGTATCAATGCCCACAGAATATAAACATCTCCCATTAAAGAAGCCTCAAACATCTGGTTTATTTCATCATAAGGGCCTTCAGAATGAACTCCTCTATTTATTTATAAGTGTCTGACTGCTTTAAAACAATATGTTGGCGCTGCTGATTATTCCCTTCATGTGCCACTGTCTTCTAAATTATGCAATAATCCAAAGCAATAAAAATGCATTCTTGATTTTTATTGATTTAATCTTCAAATTATTTTAAATTGTGAATTATAACATTCTTATCTTCTAAATAACAAAGTACTAGCAAGCCATTAATTACCTGCTACAACTCAATGCATCATCAAAATGATCAATTTTAATGACATGATAGAGTGCAATTATTATTTTGTTATTATTGTGATTATATAAACCTACATTACAACCCTGGATCCAAATAAACTTCAGATCACTCTCTTCCTTTTACAACATCCAGCTCTAAATTTCCTATCCTTCTTTGTTCATTCACACACCAAATGTTTATTTCATTACATTTTTTTGCTGAAAACAAGGTTACCTACAGGATTTAGATAGACTAATGTGCCAAGTCCTGTGTTTGATACCATTCCCAAGTGATTCGCAAGCAGATGAGAAGTTCTCCTCAAATGTACATGAGATTTTAGAGCTTAATTTTGTGACACAAGTTCAAGAATTTCTAGCATGGTAAAGGACACCTGATTACCTGATTACCATTCTGACAGAATGCTTATGAACATCAAAAGAATCTCAAGAAATTTAAATAGTTTGCTTTCATCACCTTGGGTAATACTTCCCCCCTTATTTAGACAGTCATAGTATTGATGAACAGCAGATGCAGATCCTCCCCAGAAACACCTGAAGAAGATAGGGCAGAATTACGCTACTTGGGAAGGACGAAATTTGCAAAAAAGTGCAGAGCCAAGAAAGTACAAGAAAATTCTCACAGAACAAATGGTGATCATCATTTGTCATATCTATTGAAAAAAGTGATACACTAAAGTGTGTGTCCAGAGTGAGGTTTAGAGAGAGGAAAAGAGCCACAACCTGAAGCAGGTTGGTGTGCCAGGTTCCCTGTGGCAAGAGCGCTCCACAGACTGGAGCCCAAGCCACACATGCCTAGGTCAGAGTGACTACCACACACTACACCTGGTCTGTCTGACCATGACACCCAGCAACCACAGTGAAAATGGGGCAGTTGCAACAGAGGAGGCTGAACGAGAGAAGACAAGAGCCTGATCCCAGGTTTATACATCCCAACAGAGTGCATAGCCATGTGGGATTGGTCCATTCATTTATTCTTCCATTCATTTTGTACCCACAAAAAAAAAAAAATTATACCTCACCTCTGTTTTCTTCTAAGGAAACTGTTTTGTTCAGCTAACCACAACAAGCAATAGAGAGAAGCCTGAAACAGCAGGTGAACATTCAGCAAAGGCTAGTGGGTATTACATTTTTTCTAATATTTTTTCCAAATGTTTCCTTGGTCAGGTGAACTAGCTCTTAACAGCACCCTCAGTTTAATAATGTAATGTTTCACTAACATTGTAAAATATACATAAAATACAGATCAAATGCTTAATCACTTATAAAGAAAATGAAATAATGTTCTTAAAAAGGGGTCACTTGGTAATTTATCATCAAATATCTAGGCTGTCCCCTTCCATTTGAATATACTACAATTCTGGCAAAGCAGTAGGCAGTAGTCATTAGAATTTAACTGAGCTTTCCAAGGGAAACATCTATTTCACTCAAAGCATTTGTTACTACATTTACCATAAGAGGTTTCTGTCTAGTCTGTATTTTGAACTAAGCAGCTTTGCAACATCTCATCAATTCAAACCCCATTTTATCAGAGAACCCACTGAATTAAAAAACATGACATTTTTAGCCTGTATAAGGGAAATAAAAGACACAGTGAAGGGACTTTACAGACATATAGTGTGATTATAGGGACAACTTAAACTCAAATACATGAGGAAAACAGCTCTGTAGCTGACAGATTAATTTTAAGGAAGACTCTTCATGTTTTCCATTGTACTAGATGCAATCCACTGCACTGGAGAAAACCAAATTTCTACATAAAGTATCTATATCAATTAAAGACTGCTGGTTTACTATTTGCCCCCATCAAGATGAAAAAACACAAGACAGTTTCTTGGATGACAATTTTAGCTACAAAATTTTGAAGAACGCTTCCTTGTGGGAAAAGGATCTAAGATTCTAACTTAAAACCAATGTGTGTGTGGTAGAAGATTTGGGAGTAGTGGGGTAGGAAACAGAGAGAAATAATTCTGCAGATACCAGGATCAGAGTAGACGGAGGAGAAGGAGGTGGTCCAGGCATTGGGGCAGAGATTACCCTGCAGCCTGTGGTGCAGATCATGGTGAGACAGGCTGTCCCCCTGCAGCCCATGGAATTTCATGGTGGAGCAGAGATTCACCTGCAGCTCCTGGAGGACCCCACACCAAGCAGGTGGATGCCTGAAGGAGTTTGTGACCCCATGGGAAACCTGCACTGGAGCAGAGTCCTGGCAGAACGTGTGGCCCTCTGGAGTGAGAAGCCCATGTTGGAGCAGGTTTTCTGGCAGCGCTGGGGACCCCATTGAATGGGCCCAATCTGAAGCATTCTGTGTCTGAAAGACTGCACCCCATGAAAGGGACCCACACTGAGGCAGTTGATGAAGAACTGCAGTCTGTGGGAAGGACTTGCATTGGAGAAGTTCATGGAGGACTGTCTCCCATGGAGGAAATCTGCCATGGACTGTCTCCATGCTGGAGCAGGGAAAAAGTGTGAGAAGTCCTTCTCAAGAGAAAGGAATGACAGAGCCAGCATATGATGAACAGACCACAACCTTCATTCCCCATCCTCATGAATTGCTTTGGGGGAAGAGATAGAGAAAATCAAGAGTGAAGTTGAGCCTAGGAAGAAGGAAAGTGAGGGGAAAATGTTATAAGGTATGGTTTTATTTGTCATCATCCTACTCTGATTTGATTGGTATAAATTAAACTAATTTCCCCCAAGCCTGGTTTACGTATGATGGTAACTGGTGAGTGGCCTGTCCCTGTCCTGTCCTATGAGTCTTTCATTATATTTTATTATATTACAATTGTCTTACCAATGCCAGTGATATGTTCATATCTGAGAAGACAGCACATTGCTACAATCATTGCTACAACATTTCTACAAGTTGTTGCTGCCTCTAAATGGCCCTCAGGACAAAGTGTACAGGAGAACAAAGGTAGCTCATCAGTGGGGAAATGATTAAGAGATACAGTGCTCTGCCTGCTGGGACTCACAACCCCCACAAGGCTGGGGGTAGTGTAGAGCTAACAGAGTCCTTTCAGTCCCAGGACAAACTATAAACCAATATAAAAAAAGCAAAAGGTTTTCATACGCTCTCGTTGGATCCAGCCTATAGATTACAAAGGCTGTTTCTTATTTACCAGGCAGAATACTGCTTTTATGCCTGATAGAGCTTCAGGCATTAATGCACAGTAATCATCAGTCATCACCATCAATCAGTCATTTAAATGGTATACAAGGTGTTGTTTAATACTTTTGTACTTGAGTGATTTTATTCATACACAAGTGCCCTTGCAATCAGATTTGAGGCATCTTTTGTGACGGCAAGTATGACACTTCTTTTCAGACAGATGTTCCACATTTTGAGCAGAAGAAGTGGATTTCTCAGTCTGAGGGGAAAAAGAGTCCATTTAATAGTTGCATGAAAATCAGATATCAGGTGGTGTTGTCATATCTTCATAAGGCTCTGTGAAACATCTGGAACACAGAAGAAAGCTAACCCGCATTCATCAAGAACTTCAGTGAGAAACTGGAGAGTAGTTTGAGATGCACATTCCCTTTTTCTTTACCACTCTGAATACTCCTGAATTTTGTATAACTCTACTTCTTGCAGTGCAGGAAATGACAGACCATAGGATGATTTGTACTAGTTGGAAGGTTTTCTCTTCCCTCTTGGCAGGAGCCAGTACAACATCAAGAGCAGAAGCAAGATAACTTTCCTAGTTTTTGTGCTGATTACCTGGGCAAAGGCAGAGTGGCAAGGAAAGCCCCTCTTGACTCAGTAGCCTTTACCTTAAAGGTGTTTGGTGAAGAGCTGGTCAACAAGTTGTTTGCCAGAATAAAAAATATCTTCAATAAACATATAGGATCAGTTTATAACAGCCAAACATCGGCACCCCAGCAAGGCATCTAGAAAATATCATGATCCTGCTTATTCAACCATGTTAATTTTCACTTCTGAATCCAAGGTCACTGCCTGCTTTTCCATCAAAGGGCATCGCAATATGGGACAATTCCTGCAGAAGTCAGGTGAAGGTTAGATCTCTACTTGTAAGCTGGAGTCAAACAAAAGTAGTATGACAGGAGCTATCTATAAATGTAGAGAGAGAATTTGGAACTTGCTGACTTTGAATTTATTTTCAGGACTATTATGCTACACAAAGATAAGAGTTCAGGCTGTACCTTTGCACACTTTTGGCTGTGCCAAAGGAGAAGTGCTGATTTAGCCTTCTACATAAGGAGAGCATCTCTCAGTCTGGTCTAAGTGAGACCATGTCTAGAGATTGGGGCATTGTGACTTTCCCCCTCAAATCCTTAGGCAGGAATATATAGAGAAATATTTTAATGATATCGTAGTCTATCTTACAGCAAAGTTACTATATGTAGGTATTCTTACATGATTTTCAACTGTTCCTCAAAGCAGTCAGAGGTAAAGTTCCTCTTAGCCTTGTATTTTTTCTCAGACAGGAAGACCTGCAAAGATGAAGACACAGAATCAACGTCAGAACTTGAAGACAAAGTTAGTTTCTGATAGGCCTTTTTGGGTCCAGGTTATTAACAATGTTGTAGGAAATATAGAAAGGGAAGGTGTGGATGCATTAAATAGATCTTGGATGTTCAGCAAGGAGCTGGTGTTTCTCTCCCACTCTGCAGTTAAAACAGTTTCTGAAGCAGGGTCCTTGTCTGATACCACACATACACACATCTGACCTCCTGTCTGAGGATGGACCAAAAGGGGCCAAAGCCACCATGTGCCATATGTTTTAAAATCTCATCGTTCTGCGAGCAGTCAATGGTTTCTGTGATTCATACTTATGAGACAAAGAAGGGCAAAATGCACTATGTATCCTTGGTAAACAGGGAAAGTAGAGAAGCCTGAGAATTTGTCTAAGTATCATGTAATTTGAAAAGCTTGATTTTACATCACCAATTGAAGCTAGTTTTGGGGTACTGTCAGCCTTGGGCAGAAAGGTGTGGGAGATATTCTAGGTTTTGAAAGAGTTCAAAAGATGTTTATGTTTATTGAACATAAATATAAATACAAAAACATAAATATTGTTGTACTGAACCTATTATTCTATTTTTTGCAGCAATATATTCTCTCTATACAGTATACATATCTATCCAACCATTTATCTTTCTTACCTATCATATCAGATATTTCATTTTATAAAACTTTCATAAAACACCAAGTATTTTATATTTTGGGGACAAGTAGAAACAAATACTGGAGCAAGCAGTATATTTTTAATGTTTTTATCTTACCTATCCATAACTAAAAACAGTAATTTTGCCGTCAGCCATGATTACATGTTCTCCTTATAATAAACTAGATATTTGTTATAACTTTGAGACTAAAACTAAACTTGCTTATTGTTATTTTTTGTTATTATTCATACCGTAGTTATATTCATCTTCTAAGTTTGCCAAGTTTAAAGGGCATCCTCATTTGAGAACAATAAGTGCATATCTGAATATCAGACAACACAAATTGATTTTTGTTTATCTCTAAAAATGACAATAAAATCTATCATAATAAATGGCATATGTAGACCTGGTATTTTAAACTTTGGATGGTTGCATGATTTTAATCACCAACAAGATAACTTAGAGTATTTTACAGTAATTAGAAACACTCATAATGAAAATGAGATTAAAACTAGTTATTTTTGAAAATAACCTTTCAGCAACCCGAGAAAGAGAGTACATCAGGTTTAAAAGATTTTTGCAGAAGAGAATTTATGGAAAAGAAAATTTATAAATTGTATTTTCTCAAATAATGGCTGCATATATTTAAAGATTCTTCTTTTTTCACCTGGAAAATAGAAGCAAAAGATAGTTGGAAATTCACAGAACATTAGGATTTAGGGAAAAAAATACCTCTCAAGAGATGATTCACGTCCTGTTCCTCCTGCAGCATCAGAGGAAGTGTGCCCACTCTTTTTTTAATTTTTTTCAAACACAAGAAGCATATCCCAAACAAGCTGTGAAAGAGAGTAGGAGAGATTTCAAGATCAAAATGTCCTCTGGTTATATGGACAGAGTTCTAGTGTTTTAAGAAAGAAAAAGAGCAATTTTGCTCCAATAATGATAAATCTACTTAGTTTTAATCTCAGTCACTGAGATTAAAATACAAGTGTGCCAAAATACTTGGTGCAATTTATTTTCACTTTGTCAGGCCAAATCCTGTGAGGGCAGAGATATTAAATGTAGCCAAACTGAAAATCTACAGCTTCTTTGGGCGACCACAGCATAGTGAATGAACAGTCATTGTGGGGAAAGAATATGAGTTCCCATGAAAGAAGTGTTGAGATAATTCCCAGCTTTCACAATGAAGCTGTCTCTATGAGAACTGGATGCACTCTGTGGAAAGATTTCTTAGGGCCAAATGCAGTATCAACTTCTCAACCCTCTTAATAGTCTGAATTCTTGAGGAAACTAGCTTTAGTTGTACATGTCTATCCACCTACCCTCAATAGTTTTGATGCTACTAGCTAATTTCATCCAAATTTCATAAAAGTGGATCTCTCAATCATAGTAAATTATTTTGATCTTTATGAATATAGTTAGTGCCTTACACAAAACAAAACTGCATTAATGTTTTTACTATACAGGAAGTCTCCAGGAAAAACAACAGAAAGGTCAAACTCAGAAAAAGCCACTGGAGAATGCAAAATCCAGGAATTTTGTTGATCAGTTTGCTTGCTTGTGTACTTCAGTTGTATTTGACAAAAATACATGTTTGAAGTCTGAACATTCATGTTCTTATGAATTTGCATGGATAGTTAACTGGGAAAACTGGATTTGCTTTAATTTTGTAATACCATCATCTTTACTTAAACTAAAAATGATATAGATATTTAAAATTTATTTGTGCAGTTTATATGAGGCAGGTAAGATCTTTTAAACTAGATGTCAAGATCTCATAACCAGAGGTCTACTCTTTTTCTAGCTAAAACTACAGCATGTCATCCTGCTGCTATCCTCATGGTTCATGAGCTTTACTTTTACTACATTACAGCATCTGTGTGCTGGCAGAACCAGCACACAAATGCCTACGTCACACGTAGCTGCTGAGAAACATATATTTCTGATGTGATAATATGGTATCTATTGCAACAAGGTAAGGCATGGGACAGGGTTACTGTAATGCACCACACTGTACACAGATGAACTAGGATATTTCCTGTCCCAGCAGGAGGGAGCTAGAAGTACTCCAAAGAGGACAACTCTTACAGAGTCTGATCAGTCCATTGCAGGGAGCTCCGGGAAGGTGCACCTCTAGGTGCCAGTGTCTGCCTCAGCAAGAGGTGCGTATTACCTAGAATACTTGTACTACAGGCAGTCATTTGGTATGACTGTTATATTTGGACAGCTCAAAAACAAAAGATTAACCATCCGTGGTATTCAGACCATAAGGGACTGTGCAGTTGCTGTTTCTTTCCAGAAAAATGTCAATGTGTCCTAGTATCCTGCACCCAACAGTATACAAAAACAAATGCTGAGAGAGGAATATGAAAATGATACAGCCATGTTTCACCAGTATTTTCAACTATTTTCCACTGACCTGTGCCCCAGGGATTTTCTGAGTGAGTGCTCTGCAGGGTAATATTAACCTCATCTCTCCTCAGAGGTCTGTAGCTGGGGTATCTACCGTGGGTTGTCTTTGCACTGCACCGTTCTCCTGACTTACTTCAGACTTTCTTTTTAAGATGCAATGAATTCAGCCCTCACTGGCTTATTTCTCTCCATCATTTGTGAAGGGCATTCAGATGATTGGCTCAGATGTCACTTGATAAGATACCACAGTCCATTGTGCTTAATAACTCTATGGTTATAAGGTTATATCTTTCTCAATACAGGCAAAACTATAGTTTTCACAATTTCCATAGCAAAAAAATTTCACAGTTTAATAAAAGACTGTATAATAAGGGACTTCCTTTTACTTGTTTATCAGTTTGCCTCAGGTAGAGTAGCACAGGAAGAAAATGAGATAATAAATGATTATGATTTCAGCATACCAATAATCAGCTCATCAAGGATTTCAGTCATTCTAGGGAAAAAAAAAAGTTGGAAGTTTCTTGTAATAAGGCAATGACATATAAACTGAAGAGCCATAGGAAAGATTAAACTGAAAGATAAATGCTAATTATCAATGCTATTTTTACACTCTACATTACTAATTATTATCATGCAACAACTTAATAATTTCTACCTAAGCAGAAAGGCTGCTTAAAGGATTTCATCCTTAAATGATAAATAATTTATTTTTTTTTAAATCTTAACCAGTGGGTTTCTTCTTTCTTGTCCTTTCTTTACTTATTTACGGAAGTAAAAAATAATATTTTACTACCTTTACAAACTCATAAACAGGTATCCAAAGAAAACATTGAGCAAAAGGAAGAGAAAGTGCCAGGGAAATAGAATAAATATGACAAGTAAGTTTTCACGTCATCTTTAGTAGGTAACCATACCACATATTTGAATGGCTGTATAAAAAAGGATGAAACATTGGAAGAGTTTAAGTATTGTAAATAACGATGGACAGCTTGTACCATAGTGAGGGAGCCATTTAAAAGCTAGATTGTGAGGAGCTGAAATTGAGATTTAGAACTAACTTCCTTGTGTTTATTTGTTGCGTCTGCATGGAAGAAGGAGATGTTACTGCACTTTTTTATTTCTTCTCACATATTCTATTTCATTATTTATTTAGTTTGAATGTGGTAGTTGTCATATTGACCTACATGATTTCACAGTTTTTTGAGACATGGGCTGTTGCTGCCTAAACTCATATCAATATGGACTCAGGCCCATGGAGCAGCTGATTTTATAAAAAAAAAATTAATTTCAAATTCAACAAATTTTGTTCTATTTTGTACTGAAAATATGAATCAGTTTTTATTAAAATTACATAGTTTGTATCCATTGGAGTCATAATAGACTGATTTGTTTACTAGCCACACAGAATGTAGAGTGATAATAATCTTCTTTTGTGACACACTGCCAAATCTGTCATCTACATTAAACATTAACTGCCAAAAAAGAAATCTTCTTTTCTTTTACTATTTGGAGTAGCTTTCACATCTCATGCTTTAACATGTGTCTTCTTTAACCAGCTTGCCCTCTGTCAGGTCTATCACAAATCCTCATCCACTTCACTGCAGCACTAGAATCAGCTGGGATAAATAACAACTGTTAGGGGACAATGGGAATTGCCTGTATGGTTTGTTCTTTGGTTTGTTCTTTAACATCTTCATATCTGACAGCAAACTCCTAGGCTTGTTGCTAGTATACCTGCAAGGAAATGCCTGCAAGCCAAGCTTTCAAGGAGGTGGTGAAGACTCTTTGGAGATAGGATTGCTGAGTCCAGAGAATGTCTTCCCTAAATATATCAAGAGCTACCTTAAATCTTACTATGTTTCCAGCATTTCAATGAGGTTTTTCCAAACCCACTTGACTTTGCAATAGCAAAGCTTCACATTTTCAGACTAATATTAAAATCAGCCAATTAACAACCATTAGTTCTTCTACTACACTCTCTGTTACCTTAAATCGTCACATCTCCTCAGAGAATTCTAATTGTATTTTGCTTTCTGTTTTCTTTTCCTGTTAAATCAGTGCCTTCTGATCCAGGAGAAGACTGTCCCTGATAAACACACTGAACTTATTTCTGTAAATACAAAACATATCTGGAAATCATTGAATGTACTGGGCAGATGGTTCTGCAGTGACAATGCACTGATAAACAATGATGGGTCCCATTACTGCCAAAAAGTGCAGACTCAGGTCGCAATTACAACACAGATTTAACTGTGCAGTGTCTCAATTCCTTGATTCAGTTGCTGACTAGACATAGATGATTGGTGGCATCTGAGATGCCTGAGGGAGATGGGGATGGGAGGTATCGTCGCAGATTTCTGTAGCGTGACATCTGATGAAATGCATGAGGGCACCTCACATGGCACCAGACAGCTACAACGCCCTAGTCAGCACAAACAGAGCCTAGACAGTTATTCAGTAAGCAGATAAAAGCACATATTTTAGGATAAGCTAATTGCTTTTTAAGCTGTATGGTTTGATCTCCATATACAAGCTTACAGACAGATGCCTAATCTTAAGCTGAAAGCTTCTTCTAATACTTCTAATTCAATGTGACTCTCTGGGATTTGGACCAACCTCTATGTGCTAGCAAAAGTCAAACAGGTGAGAAATTTATAAGCTAAGCCCTGTTTTCTTAATCACATGTCTATACTGAACTTTACTAATTGTAAATGAGTTTTCTGATTATAAGCTTAATTACACTGTTTTTTCAAGAGAGGGTACTTTCCCGTTTTGAAGGGCTTAGAAAGCCCACAGTGACATAAGCAAACATCCTAAGGGATGAAAGCAAGGTAGGAAGTTTCACCTTTCCTACAATACATTGCCTCCAACCCAAGATGCCATGTGTGTTTCCAAGAAACTGTGACAGCAGACATATATATGGAAGGGCTGAAGACCAATGGTTCTGTAACCAAATAAGTTTAAATTGTGCTTGGAGACACGTGGAAAGCAGAATAGAAGTTCAACAGTTAAGAGGAACACTTCTGAGAAATGTAGGGTGGAGGACAGAAAGGAATTCGATAATGTGTTGGAATGAGAAGGGTATCAGCATACTATGGGTAATTTGGGTATGTCATTTAAGAGATAACATTTTTTCAAGTTTTTTTTCTCATTCATTTTCAGTAGTAATTTTAACTCAAAATTAACCACTATTATCTGAGTTACATAACTTAAGGTAAAATCCTAACAAGGAATAACACTTTTAATTTTTCACATGGCTTCAAGAGCATAGTTAGGTTTATAGAAGTTTTAGTTAGATAACTGTAAGAATAGACATTTATTTCTTACCTTCTTTAATGAATTTAAAGACTCAAACTTAGTGGTCTCTAGTTGATTGCACTCTCCTTGAGGATGTGTACTCCCCATACTCCATGTACTCATCTACTCCCTCCCACACCGTGAAATGCTCTCCAGGGAGCTGGAGCTTCTTTGTTCACATACAACCTGCTTAAACTCATCAGTGTAATGTTCAGAATGTAGTAAGTTTTTGGTTAATGTTTTATGGTATTGCTTAGACATTTATCTCACTTACAAATGAACAAGCTGCCCCAGATCTGATTACCAGAATCTACATTCTTCTCTCTACAGCTATTCATACTACTTTTTCTAAAGCATATAGTAATATAAGTCTGTAATAAAACCTGAGATGCTGCATATTTATTTCTATTTTTCACGGTTTATTATCCTGACATTTCAAAGTGCTCTGCTTATACTTTAATAAGTGTTGTTTGATAGAGAAATCAATTTTTTACATAAGAAATTGCTTCAATTAAATGTCAAAATAGACATAAAAATTAGTTTTAAAGTCATCTATGCTTCTTCTAAATAACCTGTGCAGAGGCTGGCTCAGGAAGGAAAGTCCTGCTCAGCATCTCCTCCTTATATTTGAATGTTACTTCATAGCATGGATCTTCACTGCAGTATTTCAGAATATACTGTATGTTGAATTTGATTTGCAAGAGCTTCAAATTACTGATGCTTTTTCCCCCAGTGTCAAAAGCTACTTAAATACATAATAGACTGTGTAAAATCTAGTCTTGTAGGGTGCCTTCTGTAAATATAAATGGTTTATCTATTCTGTTTTTCCCTTCTCTTTTGTAACACCACTCTTTTTCCCTTACATTCCCTGTGATGCATCCACATATAAACTGTCTCACAGTATAGCCACCCTAAATATTTATTACCTGTGTAATCTTGTTCACTTCTGTGTCTTTGTTTTATTCTGCATATTTGAACTATTCATATAATTATTCCTGCTACTAATATAGGTCTCCTTTTACCATACTTCTATTTCCTATCACATTTCTTTGATCTTCTTTATTTTCATACATCTCTTTCCTGCATTTATATCCTCTGGATAATATTCCTTTCGTTGATTTCTTTCCCCTGAAGCTTATTCCCAGGATTTTTCTCCTTTTCAAACTCCTTTGTTCCTATTCACTGCTAATCCCCTGATTTCCTGCTTACACTCACCACCATATATTCTTCAGTCCCTTGCTGTTTTACCACATCCCCTTTAGTAGACAGATAATGCATTTTTAAGTGAAACTAAGAAACCTTAATACTACTCTGATCCTTGTTGGATTTAGGCTTGGGAAAGAGCTAGAAGCAAGATGGGAAGAGAAAATAAGGTAGGGAGGAATGGAAGAGGAACAGCTGAGAAGAGACAGAAATGCAAGCTTGATAGCATTTCACAGGCTGTTTATTTCCCAAAGACTGTCCGCTCAGCTGGGTGGCAGAGCAATGTGAGCCACCAGATGTGCGATTTTAACACTGGTGTCAGCAAGAGCTGTTCATGCAGCTTTTGGCCAGCAAATGAAGTGGGACATCATTGCTTTTCTCTGCAGCCAGGATGCACCACGGTAACTCATCAATTCAAGGAACTAGGAAACAGAGCAAGATAAGCAAAGAAAGAGTAGAACTATCTTTTGTGAGAACAAGAATATAGACAGAAAATCCACCACATGGTAGTAGAAAGGTGGTTGTCTGGCTTGTTTAAGGGAAGCCATGTACTTATTGACAAGTAAAGGCAGGTCTCTGCTGCAAACGAATTGAACTCTGATGGCAGAGACACCTTAACTAAGCCCAGTACTGCATGGCACTTCTTCTGCAGTGCCCTAACCCCCATATAGACACAAAGACTCGATTTTCCATGGTTGTCAACTCAAGTATCCCCTACTCATGCTCTTAAACATGCATGGCATTGATTTGCAGATTTTCATGTCTGAGTTTCTAGAGATTTAGTGTGGACAAGTGGTATGGACATTTTCAAGGATCCATAGTATGAAAAATAAGTTTTTTGTTGAATAAAATGCTGTTCAGTAATGGTAGGAAGTTGGTTTTGCTGAAAATAAAGTGTATAGCAAAAAAGGAAGATATATTAATTTCTTTTATGCTAGTGAGTAGCATAGATGAGGATGGGGCTCAGAAAGGGACTTAACCCCTATGCAAACACTTCTAAGATTTAGGTATTACATTTATTTAGCAAAATTCAGATCGAATGGTTACTCACCTGTTATTCCTTTCAAAAAAATATCCTGCTGTGTTATATGTGACACAATTAACAAAACATTACATTGTGTTTCAATGAATCCAAATATATGCAATTTTCTCCAAAGTGTGATTAAAGAAATGATTGGAGGACAAATGGAACAGCTTTTACTGGGACAGCTAACAATGAGACACATTGGGTTCTTATTATCTGCTATTAGCTTTGGCTTTCAGTTGGAGAAAAATACACTTTAGGAACCATTCAGTGTCCTATTTTAATAAGTCCTGAAACATGCCACTTGGTAAGAAAGTTGACTATTTGTTTTATTTCAGTTAGTATTTTCACAAAAATACGGAGCCCATGGAAAGCTGTTCCAAAGGATGTGTTTAAAGGGTCAGCTGAGGAGAAATCTCTACTTATTCCACCAAGTAGCAGAGACATTAGGAATACATGGAGCTCGAGTTAATGCTCTAATTTCAGGCTTGAAAACTGAGTTCTGCTTTTGACATTAGAGTAGAACTCTTATAAAATCTTTGGCAAGTCTTACACAACTTTAA
This sequence comes from Campylorhamphus procurvoides, assembly GCA_013396655.1. Taxonomy (NCBI): domain Eukaryota; kingdom Metazoa; phylum Chordata; class Aves; order Passeriformes; family Dendrocolaptidae; genus Campylorhamphus; species Campylorhamphus procurvoides. The sequence continues at coordinate 123,263 of WBMV01003401.1, forward strand.
AAGCCTTGGCAGCTAGGCACTTGCTTACTTAGTAGTTTGGGTCTTTGTTTCTTTCTACTTAATTTTCCAGTGTCCATTTAAAATGAGTTCATAACTGTGCTGAGGGCACTGATGCCCCAGCTAATACTGGGCACTGCAGATTAGGTGCCCGGTTTCCCCTATGGCAGTTTATCTTATATTTTAAGGCAAGCAGCAAACTATTACCATTTCCAGGTGGAATGCAAGGCTATCTTTTTCTTCCTTGAGTATACAAACCTAAGCATGCTGGGATAAGGTCATGAGGAATGAGGAAATTCTGTCTCTTAAAGAAGCAAATCCCTGTTGAGCAGCTGCCCTGAACTTCTGCTGAACTTGGACCTTGAGGAGGGAACCTCTGTCTCCCTGGTCTTTCACAAGAGGTTATGTCTCCCAGCTCTGGGCTGACACCATTCAAAATGTACCAGCCTGTGGCACCACACACCAGAGATCATCTATCCCTGCTCTAGGTAGTATTATAACACAAATAATGAGAAATGTGCTGTGTAAGCTGTGATGTGATGTGATCCCTCTCTGGAGTGCTAAAAGCCTTTTGCTTCCCCACTTTATTCTTTGGAGGTAAGGATGCCCACAGTACTATTTTAGACAATTGGCTTTCAATTTCACTCCTCTTTTGTGAGGACACTGAGTTGTTTCTTTCTGCTTTCAAAAGTCAGCTTTCTATTTTTCCTTCCACTTATTGACTGTAGAGCACTTTTTGCTTAACTGAAAGCTTTTGTAGCTGACTGAGTAAAGCTCTGTATTTGTGACAGGCCTGGAGGGTTAAGAACATTTTCCTCAGGGAAGAACTTAATAGTATTTCCTACCACAAGAGAATTTGAAATCTTCTTTAGGAAATTAGAACAATTTATTTTGCGGCACTGCAAAATGTGTTGTCTGAGATGAGTCAAGAGCCACAATAAAGAACCATTTGCCTCCACCTAAAATCCCAGCCCTTCTTCTGGAAAACAAATCAATCCTATCATTCTCCTGACTTGTTAAGGGAGCCTACCCTCAGTCTCTATCAGCTTCTTCTGAGCCCCTACCTAGAACGTTTTGAGCCATTGTTGGTGTTTCACTACAACTTTTAGTGTAATACATAGTGTGCAGATTCCCCACAGAAATCCAGAGGGTTTTAACAAAGTGCTACTGGAAGAATAAGACAGATGTAGGTCCAAAAGCTACTGATGATCACTAAGAACTTCCTTAGGAAGAAGAGTCGACAGTAGATAGCAATTGCCTTCAAGACAGGATTAGGAAAGAAGGATTACTGATGCTTGAGGTTACAAGGAAGAAAGTGTCTCTGGGTTTACAGCTGCTAATTTCACTACTCTGCACCTATCGCTAAGTCAAACCAAGTCCACATCCACCTACATTTGAGATTGGAATTTCATTTTGCACTACCCTCACTATTTTCTTGAGTTAGAGATCCCTAAGAAAACCAGAAATAAAATGAAGACCGGAAAATATCCACATTCCTGTACAGGTCAAACTCATTGCCCAACTCCTGGGTTGGAAATGATATTTTCTACATAGCTTGTTCACTACTACTTATCCTGCCATTTCGAAGCCTACTGATCATTTTTAAAGTTGCCTCCTTTTTGTTGAAATAGCCAGCAGTGGTAGAGCCACTGGGCTTTGATTTCCTCTTGCAGGGAAGGCTCAGGTCTCAGTTGCCACTTTTGATGTTTCCTGTACTACTAATGACTACTGTGGAGCTCCTCTCTGTGGGAGCTATGACACACAGAGCCATTTCACTACTGCTGTGAGACACATTTAGCAGAGTTCCTTGAGCGTATGTATAACACTAAAAGAGTAGGCCCAGAAAAACCAAGGCACATAATTCTATACAGATTTCAGAAAATATTTTCTATTAGCCTGTGCAAAAAAATGCATCTGAAAAAAGCCACTGGTTTAAGGAGGGAAAGTGGCAGGAGCCATTTAATGTACCAGTTTACTGCCAAGAGAGCCAGTAATTATTACAGAACTATTCTCTAAGACTCATACATAAATTAAAACTAATAGAGACACCTATTATAAGATCTAATCCAGATTCATATTCCCAAGAATCAGTTATGATAGTACGTCCTTTTTATATCAATACTCTCAATAGTTATGATTTTTTTATAATCTATTGTTGAGAAAAATTTACAAGAGTATTATGACAAAAAAATAATAACTCCAGGTTGGAAGACATGTATTTTTGAATGCATGACAAGGCCAAAAGTTTTACTTCCTGACAAAACCTTCACTATCACTGAATTCCTTTTTTAATATCAGAACAGCACTAGAGATGCTGAGTAGTCACAAAGCAGCCAGAACTAGACGTTCCTTTCACAAGCTTTTGGAGCTGGATTTAGGTGCCTGACTGTAGACACATGTGGAAGCTATAACCATCACTTCAAACTGACTATTTTAGACCTATCATCTCTCTTGGATACTGTAGACCATGTGGTTCTGCTGACACATCATGAGAATGTTCTTGAAATAGATAGATACACTCTTAAATCGTTATTTTCCTTTCATTCCATATGGTCTAGGTGCCCTTGACATAATTTAAAAATACAGTTCAGCAGCACAATTTAAGATAAACCACTACCAATAAGCCAAGCAATTTAAAGTCTCATATCCCCTTCACCTTCTAACAAATCCCCCCCAACTCACCATTCCTCTTAACCTTCCTGGAGGAAAAAAGTAAAATGAAAAAATGAACTCAGCAATGCACCTTAAAAAATCACTTGAAATTATACTGTCATTCAGTAGTAAAGAGTTGGCTGAAATATTGGATCTATAACTTCACTGTATTATAGAAAACAAGTTGCAGACACCACAATCTTTCAAATGCAGATGATGAATTAAATATATAATTTTGGGTAAGTACACCCTGATGCCATTGTTGTCTGTTCCTTCTGCCTCACAGTTCCCCCCTGCAATTTCCTCTGCAATGGGCCTATATATAGCACTTCTTAAATCCCAGAATCATTCCCATATGAAGTTCTCTGGGAGGCTACTTTGTCATTTTTTAAAATCTTCAGCTTTTCTTGAATTGTGTCCTTATTAAAAGTCACTTGAGTGGTTAAAAGTCTGTTCACACAACAGGCTCAAATCAAGCCCTTCATGGGAAGTTACACACTGCAGTGCCTGCATCCTCCCGACAGCAGCTTTATATCACTATTTCAAATGATCCAGCCACAGCAGTCAATCTGTTAGCATTTTACACTTACTTTTCCTAGGTGCAAACAGCAAAGAATTGGGCCTTCCATCACTTCCAGTTTTTATAAGTCTTCAGCAAAGCGGGCAACATTTTGCCCCTTGTTTCACCCCTGAAACTACATCCCTGCCACAGGTTCACAGCAGCGTAACTGAGTGCAGCACCTGGCAGAGAGCCCAGAATTTGACCCAGCAGGTTTATGGCGTATGGAGATGATATTAACACACATCATGAGCCAAATCTGCACTCTGGCTGCTCAGTAAAAATTCTACCACCTCCATCATTGTATTTAACCTCTTATATTAACAAGAAAGCAGGCCAGACTGATCACAAGTTAGCCCAGAAAGTTTATTATTTATCAGCCACAACCATTTGCATTTTGTAACCTTTTTTTACTATGAATAACCTTTTGAGTAACAGGAATTTAACAGTGACAGGTGGATTAGCAACATTTCACTACACATTTAGAGTATTTATTAAATTAACCATTTGATTGCAGATGCACTTGGAAAATATAATCACAGAGTGAAATTTTCACTTCAAATCAGTACAAGGAGTTTACTTAGGTATAATAAACATCTTAGTAAACAACTGGTTTTCACTGTCATGACCAACACATTTTATTTTATTTTATTTTTGCATAGAAATCTTTATGAACCAATCTTTTTTCCTCACCTGAAAGACTAAAATAAAATAAGGCAAAATTTAAACAAATATAGCAAGAGCATTTAATTCAGATCAAAAGAAAATATTTAATATATTTTTGGGACTTTTTAGCTGTTTCTGTCATAAAGTCTGAGCATTTTGATAAAGATCATCAAGACCTTTTGAGACACGGAAGGATGTCAGGCAATGTAAAAGATGAAAAACATAATTCATTTGATGAGTGGTCAGCATGCAGTGGCAGAACGGTCACAATTCATTTTCTTGCCTGTATTCAGCTAGTTGTAATTACCCAGAAGGTATAATAGTAAATGAAGTGAAACAAACGTACCATACATTGAATTGATCCCTGACTTTATCTATACTACCCTGCCAAATCCCTTACTGCTATTCCTTCAGCCATGTTACAGGGTATGACTAACAGCTGAACACAACAGCACTACTGCTGGGCTAAATTAACATCAATTAGCATTTAAATTGCATGTTTAAATGAGTGCATTAATGGGTGCATGCAATTTATAACTCTCTCCCCTCTACTTCCAGCCTTATCTAGTGCTAGAGATTTGTCAGACAGCTGGTATCAATCTGCCTAATCTCAGACTTAGAATGACTGCTCGTCTGCATACATTTAGCTGGTATGCACTGATTAAAGGAAAATTCTTATAGGTTGGCTTTAAATTTACAGTGTAGTGTGACACGCACCTTATCATCTGCATCTGATTTCACAGCTAGCTTTCAGGGGCCAAATACTACCTGATTTACAACCACTTCCCAGTGCCTTCAGATGTGCTGTACTTCATGCAATGCTGGACCAAATCTGGCCCTGTGTTTCACGGTTTATCTATACAAATGTAATAAATTACTACCTATGCCATGACAACCCTCCCTTTCCATGAGGTGAAGCTCTGAATATCCAACCATCTTCAAGGATGGTAAGAATAAAGAACAAGTGAAGATTGTCTGCCGCTAACTGCTAGTGCCATGAATGAGTCTATTCCGCGTATCAAAAGTTTTAGTGAGGGATATTCTGGAGGCTTAAATTATACAGAGTTTCTGTTCCCTGAAATAAATTTGCAATATCATTATATTATGAGAAATATCTAGTGTAATTTATGGCATCTATTATTATTATTAGCAGTAGTAGTAGTATTTTAATTTATTAACGTATTATGGAGACAAGGAATCCATATGACCTCAATCAATGAGACAAAATAGCTGTTGAGGTAAAATAAAGATCACTTCAAAAGGTTTTTCTGTTTCTTTCTGTCAGATCTGACTCTGAGGTCAAAACCACATCAGCTTCACCATAAAGGCTATGATCTTGGGAGCTTGATTGGAGGCTCATCTTCAGTGCATATATGCCACGTATAGCCCCACACAGCTCAGGCAGCACACCAAGCCTGCTGTCCATGTGCTCAAGATTCCCAGAGACATACTAAAGGGTGTCTGTAGGATTCCTGCAAGGCAACTCTGGGAATCAAAGGCTACATAGAACAAAATAGGATACCTCCAAGTAAATGCAAAAATAAAGCATCAGAGACAGTAAAAGACATTTCACACAAATTCTCTGGGAATCATCTAAACTAAAATTATGTGGGAAACACCACTTAGCACAGGAAATTTGCAGAAGGCAGAGACTTGTATCACAGCAGCAGTTGCAAATGTGTGATAATTTCATTTTTTTCTAATGTCTGTCCTCAAAGATGTTATGCTATTCTTTAAATATTTCATGTCTAGGCACTGTCCTGAGCTTTATTCTTTATGCAGTAGATGAAAGCTCCTAAATTTTTGCTTGAATACCATACTACTATGGCAAACCGACTCATCAAGGTTAACCATTCTTCTTGCTTACTGCCTTCAAAAATTACATCCTCAAGAGAAATTGCACAACTAAGTCAGATAGTGTGGGCAAATTTAATTAAGTAAATGTCAGAGTCCACAGTTGTTAGAGATGACAAAAAGAGAAAAAAAGAGATAGGGCATAACCTTGAGGTACTTGTTATTGCTGCCAAATGCTTTAAAGGATTGTTCACCTGGACATGAAGCTTTCAGTCTGTGGCACTATTAATATATGTGTGTATCACAGCATGTCCCTCAAAATAAATTCCAATGCGATGTTTCTTACTCACATTGAAGAAAGCCCAGGGTGTAAGGGAATAAAACACAAAGGCCTCTGCCAGAGCAGCTCTGACATCCACACGCTCGTTAGACAGGAGTGATCTGGACCCAGTGCTGCTCTTTAATTGCAACCACAGCAGGCAAGTCCAAGATTTCCCAGCTCAGGCTTATGCTGGCAAATGGCCAGTGACCTTGGGCTGGCACGTTTGTGTCAAATGGTGCATCTGAAGCTATGCTCTGCTTTACCATCTGAGCAGGGCTGCTAGAAGGCAGGCACCGTGTTGCTATGTCCTGGCTGCCCCAGATGAGAGTAGCTCGGCAGGGGACACCAGGCATTGGCTGGAAGATCTTTTTTAATATCACAGCCTATGCTCACTTTGCAAACATAGTTTTTTGCTCTAAATACTGAACACTGTTCCATCTATGCTAGTTTTGGGAGAGAAAATACACTATTTGCACAGATTTTTTAAAATCCCCAAACAGTGATTAAAAATCTGCCACTGATTGAGCTCTAATATCCTGCTGTTCTTCGGGGATGGTGAAAGCTCGACACATGAATATCAGGATTAGATCCTTGATTTTGAAGAGACAAAGGAGACAACAAACTTCAGGCTTTCCCAGTTTCAACCAGAAGGGCCCCTCCTGGGAGCCCTTGGTGCCTATCCACTGCTATTCCATGGAAAGGGATAGCACAACTCTAGAACTTGTTTTCCTTCAGCAATGCACACCCAGGATTTTCAAAGCTTACACAGGACTGCCAGAAAAAAGAATAAAACCTACTGTCCCCATGACATCATTAAAAAGCATTTAGCTGAAATGACCCAGTGACTTGGCATTGTGAAGAAGAAACTTCTATTCATTTCCCAATGAACTTGTTCCAGTGCACCCATATTCATTTAAAACTGGCCTGGAAGTGGCAGAAGGAAGCAGCAGGAGGATTACAGAGTTAATTACGTTTCAGAATAAGAAATGAATGAGGAGTCACATAGAGAAATAAACCTTTAACAGAACCTCTGAAAAGATATGCAATAAACTAACCAGCTCAAAATAAACTCAAGAGGAAGATAGAGGAAGGAAGGGGAAATTAGATGCAATGGCTTATAGGAATAATTCTGTCCTAGAAAAATAATTTTAATGCTTATAAATGACACTAATATATCAATTCTCTAGTTTGAGCTATCATAAGTAAATATGAAAATACCCTTCAGACTATTTGTTTTTGGAACCACAACATAAAACAGTTTGGTTTTAAGAGGATACTAGATATTTTTAGAATAATATATGATTACAAGATAGTTATTAGTAAGGTTTAACAGATGATTCTCTATATTTGATATTTCAGTAAGATGCAGTGAGGTGGAGGGTTTTTTATTATTATTTATGAAGACTCCATAGACCCCATCTCTCAGCATGTGTGGGGAATATAGTTGTTATTCCTAGGTGGAAACAATCGTCAAAATTTTCCAGACAGCCTCACAATGAGAGAAATTTTCCCATAATATAATCACTGTTGGGAAATTGCCCTTTCTAGACATCCTTTCTTAGGTTCAGTTCTGATAGAAATGAGCTAAAATAGAAGCACAAGAAGTGAATACGCACAAAGAGAATTTGTTGTTTGATTCACATTCCCCAAAGGGTGTTAATGCCTTCAGAGATGTCAAATCATAAAGGATATAGTTCACAGAAGCACTGTGTGAAAGGGGTGATGAGCATTATTAGAATTCTGAAATAATTAAATAACATAGTTGGCTGGTACAAGTGACACTGATTTACACCAGCTTAGGGTCTCTCATTGCTGATGGTTTGATACATATCTTGAAACACACTGGTTAAGCAGCCTTTTCAAACAACTGCTTTGTACACATACGTTGCTTGAAGTACCGAGTTCTCATATACTTGACCTATGGGATATCTGAAAACCTTTTATTCCTGAAAATTGGGGGCTGTCTATTAACGAGGGGAATCAAGGAGAGTTTTGCTGGACAACGTGCTCTCCAGTGGCCCTGTCTCTTCTTCCTTGTAATGTTTCTTCTCTCCAGCAGCCTCACTGCTGCCCTGACCACTGCTCTTCCCTGCACGCCCCACCAAGAAAGACAGAAATGAAGAAGCAAGGGAGGACCATTACCTACCCCCATCTGCCTCTCCTGGGTGTAAAGCATAGTGCTGCATCTGAGGGAGGGTACTAGAAGCAGCAGTCCCTAGAAACATGTGGGTTTATGTTTAGTACTACACAAAAGCAAAGTCATTTGATAGTGCTACTTTCCTTTTCTTCAAATATTCCTAAAGATAATTATAAAGGATTATAAGATTGTTCCTGCTCAGAAACCATATTGTTTGCTCTCGGCCTGAAGTGGCAATCATCATACAATGATGAGATGCCAGAGACAGTATTACAGAACTGGTGTGCAGGGAAACACCTTTTCAGCAGAGGGCCTGAGTGTGCAGAAGAATCTGAGAAGGCTGCATATGCTCCAGCAAGAAGACACTCCCAATAGTGCCCCCAGCATCCCAACCAGCTGATGCAGAGAGTCTTCGTCCGTGCTATTAAATGTGGAAGTGCATCCAGACTGTCCAGTGGAAATGGACGCAGAATTAGTTTGGGAGAATGGTCATTAGGCTGGACAAAAATAATACCAACGCTATACTAGAGTTTAATATAGAGTCAGTTCCAGGCACCCAGGAGCATCACATGGTACTTTTTAGTTTACTATACCTCTGAAGCCATGATCCCATTCCCTGTGGCACCCATGCAAGTGACCCCTGTGCACACACCATTGCTGTGTACCACTGATGCTGTGTCCAACCAGCCATGTTTTGAGAAGGTTTTTGAGAAGATTTTCTCAGAAAAGGTTTTCTCAGTCAGAACTGCTCCTGCAGGTATAACAGCACAGTAGGGTTAACCTACTGTCAGCTTGCTGGGAATGGGGGTGAGGAGACAGAACACTGCTTGTTGGACATCCAATCAGCTGGGGGTAATCAAAGGGAAGATGCCACTGGACGTCACTTAGTAAACCTATGCACAGCTAATGTTTGATGAACATTTCCAGTGAGGCATGCACCCATCCTCTCCATGAGTATAAAAGAAAATAGCTAAATCCTGACTGTGTGCCAATAACCTTTCCTTTCAGCCATGCTGGGTTAGGGGGTAAGCCTGATAGCATTGTAGATGGATTTTAAGACTACATGCTGATTGTAGCAAAAGTCAATTAGGGCAGAACCTCAAGTCTGAAAGGGCTGAGTACTGAGCAACTTCATTACGCACAAAGTCATATAAAATAGAATAGACAATTAACCTGCAGTCACTGGTAGGCACTGGCAAGCATTAAGCAGTCTCACATACACTGTTCATCCTCTTTTAAAGTAAAAAATAAGAAGCAAACCATTAAAACAAGACATACATTTTGCATTTAACATGAAAAATCAGCCTTCATTGAACTCAGATAAGGCAATCTCATTTCCTACAATGGTTCTCTGTAAAAATGCAAGATCACTGACTACTGTGTCCTGAAACCCCAAAGTATATNAGTTCAAATACAAGAAACTCTAGTTAGAATTATTTTATTCATTCAGCCAGACTTTGCTTCCATAAATATTTTTCTATTAACTCAAATACTTAAACAAAACAAAACAAAAAGTTTTATTTCTTTTTTATGCATCTCTGCTGGTGGAATTAACCCTTCAAGAAGCAAAAAGAGTGATGGATATTCCTGCATGCACTCAAAGACAATTGTGCTACTTACACCTTTAGATCAGCTCCAAATCAAATTGTAGCAGGTATGCAATTGCTCACTCCTAAGTGCTTATGGGGTTCTGTTCTTCAGATCTTGTGAGACTGCTAAAGACATCACTTTAGGCTCACTAGTAAAAGCTATGTCAAATTATTTTGTAACAATATGAGTTCTTGTACATGTATTGTTTACCACTTCAGTGATTTAAAACACGGTGGAAATTTTTGTGGTTTTTCTTGCTGAACTGAGCTAGATTGGCTGGAGAAGGGACAAAAGACAATGGTGTGAGCAAGCAGTGTCACCGTACTAGGTAAATGAGACTGCTGATTATTTTTGTGTTGGGCAAGTCTGCCACAACAGTATTACTCTTAGTGAGCTTTGGAATGTTTGTATGTACCACTTCAATTATTTTTCACTCTTAATTCTTCTCCTATATATTAATCCTTTTCCTGTATATTCCTTCTCTTTTTGTGATTTCCTGTTCTGTAAGATTTTCAAAGGACAAGTAATACATTGACAAAAGTAAAAACTTGAGTCCTTTCCTGGTTTCCATTTTCCCAAAAGAACAGTGTGAGATGACTGTAGCTGTGAAAGTTAGAGATGGGGTTGGATCGTACAGTCCTCTCAGCCTCTGCCCAGTACAATATTTTTCTTCACTGTAGCCCAGTTCATTTTTAGATATCTCAAAAGATGGAGCTTCCCCTTCTCTTCTGCCATAGCCTCATCTTCTGAACTGAAAGGATGTTGTCTCAAAAAGCTGGGCAGAGTCTTAACCTGACTTTTCATGGAATATAACCACCTATCCATTACAGCTGTGCATAACCTCAGGGTAGCCTGAGAGCAATCAGTAACTATTACCTATAAATACCACTTTGTTAGAAGTGGTGCATGTGCTGTTAAAGTACATAATTGGTGCCCTGCAATGCCCTTACCTTGTACCTAGATATATTCCTGGATGTGCTGCAATAAGGCTCTTTAGGAGGTATTCACACCACCTAACTTCAGCTGGCCTGTATAGCCAATGGCAAAAGGTAGGCCCCCTAACTCAAGCGCTTCAGGTTGCTCTCTAGAGATGGCTAATTTTTCCATTAATTCTGTAAGGTGTTTAAGTAGTTCATTTCCATGCCTCAATTAGATGCCTAAAGTTTGAAGATGTGAATACCTTACTTTGTGACTTTACCATCTTAGATCTCTTCTGGCTATGCTATATATCATATTACTCAAAAAATTTGGGCTTACAAGACGGTAATTACCAGGTTTTCTTCCTTTCTTCTCAGACTTGCTTGCCTAAATTGTACTTATATAGTGAAGGGATGGCACTTGTTTCTTGTGATCAGAATTGCCCTTCCCTATTGCCTTATCTCTGTTCTTCATACCTCTGCAGTATTTCTCAGCCTATAGTAATTATTTCTATATCCCCTTAGTCTGATGTTTGTGCAATTTGCATAGCTACTTCATTCCCAACCTGAAACCAACAATTTTATGATCTATGAGATTTGAGGAAAGTCAAAAAGAAAAATATTTCTTAACCTGCCAGAAGATTAATATTCTGTCTCAATAAGAATATCATATATCATAAAATAAATTTTTCCTCCAGATCATGTAATTGTAATAAGAAGGCGATATTCTATGCTTAAACACATTTATCACCTCGGTTACTTTCCCTTCACTGTTAAATACTTTTATTGCATTGGCAAACGAAAAACTTATGATTTGTTACAGATCTTCTAGAGCTGCTGACAGAGCTAATTGTTAAATTGCCACTGATCTGGACTCTGGTTAATTTTATTACCCGCCTTGATGTCATCTCCAATCCTTTTGCACAGAAGCTTTGTAAGGCTCTAAAATTTATTGAATTTGACCAAACAAATTGACCATCGTGTTTCATGTGAGAACAAGATTTAGTAATTTGACTGTATGGGTTTTCTAAAAGGTCACTCCCTTTGCTTTATTTCATTTCATTTTCCTTTCCCTAATCTGTTTGCTTTCTAGTAAGTCATTCTTGTTGCTTTTCAGTCCATTCTGGGGTGGCAGAGCTCATTACCTCTCCAGAACTCAGGGGCAGAATACACTGCAAGACCCATGTTATATAGTGATCCAGAATCACTAATGATATTCACCAGCACTTGCACATGCAATAGTGGATCTTGACAAAACTGAGCAATCCTGAAGGTCACCTGCGTTCTTCACTATCTTGCAGTTGGAAATACTGTTTGTGATGCAGACAGAACTAGAAACCCAACAAAGAACAATACAGGGTCCAAATAACTTAATTATTTAGATCCAGATGAAAGAATAGAAGTTAATATGTCCACATAGCCTAAAACTATATTATTTTTTAGTGGCTGGGTTACACACTTTTTACTCTTCAGTAAAGTTGCTTTGGTCTGGCTTCTTTCCCTACCTTCTGCTTTTTCCTAAGCTCTTCAAGTGATATTAAGTTTGTTATGTCAGCATGTTAGTCAATCCTATTGCAGCTTTTATCAAACTGGCAGACCCTGGCTCTGTGGTGTTTTTATGACACGGTTGCTCTGACAGATTGCTCCCACATGACACTGGAAAATGCAGTGACTCAAAGGAGCAAGTGTGAGCATGCAGTTTCAGCCAGCTGATTTGTTGGATTAAAAACTCTCACAGAGCCTATCATAGTTAGGCTTATAGGTGTTATAATCCTGTCTATCAAACACATACCTGTACTGTTAGACTGTGCAAATTATTGCCATACTAATTTCAGAAATAATTAGGAAAGCCAGAAACCCCAGGTTTCTCTCTGTTTCAGTATCTCATGCATGCACATATAGGAAGTTTCATGATCACACCAGTATTCCCATAGTCCATTGCCCTGTCTTGGGGTAACAGACACTATTGGATGTTTCAGAAAATGCACAAAATGGTCACCAAATAATGGGTCTTTAAAATTCCTAGAGTAAATTTATTGCAGCCTTCACTTTCTAAAGGCAGGTTTATGCCTCGAAGTGAGATTGCAATCAGTGAAAATCTCTGTTAAAGTCCACTGTTCTTCCTGTTGTAGTTTTGGGTAATTTTCTTAGCTATTGAAAATTCTTATTTAAGAGTCCTGCTAAAATCCAAAGTGTCAGTAGTAGCATGAAACAATTAGCTCAATAGACTGTTCCTTGTGTAAAAAAAAAAAAAAGCAAAAAAAACCAAGCCAAAAACTAAAACAAAAACCAAACACAATTTTTTCCATCCATGCCAGTTTCTAAGCTTGTTGTATGCTTTTCTGTCCCTGGATTACTCACTTGGGTAAAAACAAACTAATGGTTTATCTTCTCTAAACTTCTTATTCCCTAATATGGGAATTTCTGCTGTTAAATGCACACCAAAAGATGCCAAACATTTATTTCTAAATATTTGTGCAAAGTACTGTATTAACCCTTTCAAAGATAGAATTATGTGCATGTTGGTGATGACTTTAAAGTATTTAGATTTCTCTAATTGTAACCTGAAAATGTGGTTCAGAAATTTTTTATTGTTGTTGTTTCCTTCTTTTCCCCTCTTCTTCAACGTCTATCATGGCAAATGCTAGAAAAAGAGATAAAAAAGCAGGTTTCCCATTACAGGACTTATGGCTTTGGGACTGCAAGGTGCACCAAGAGATAAGAATTCAGAATTAAAAAAGAGCATGATAAGGCTCTCTAAAACCATTTCACTCTCTGAAACTATCTGTTCTAGGAGACCCTTTCTGGGTGTGCATTTTATTTATCAGAGAGCTGTGGTCAGTGAAACAGTAGCAATTGGCTACTGCAACTAGACTGGAACCAGCAAATAATACACCTGTGAAGAGCTGTTCACTGTGAGTCAAACTCTGGTGAACAAACTGTTATAAGCACTCCTAAAATGTGTGGACTGTGAGGGGAAGGAGAGAGCTTTTTAGATAGCAATGATTTTTCAGAATTAGGAATGTGTTGTGAAACTTCAGCTATACAGCAAATTACACATATGCTAAGTGTAGGCTAGTGTTACTAGAGTGCACCATTTTGTAAAATGTTTAAATATGGATCAGAATGTGAATGTAAAAACCATGTACAATCTAGTCTGCTTCCCACACATACACCAGAGCAAATAATGATGTGATTTGAGAGGCATAATGACAATATTGTGTCTGTAATGCATTTGCCCAAAGGTACACTTGTGCATATGTTTTCTATTCATTTTTGTCCTCTATGGCACATTTTCCCTCAACTTAATTATTCCATTGATTGTAATTAAGCTCCCTCTAAGTCTGTGAGTATGAAGTGCATTTTCAAAATAAATATGAGCAAGCTGACTTGCTTCTGAAGCTTTTTAAAACTCTCTCAGCTCTATAAAATGCCTAACAGGCACTTTACCTGAGAACACAAATGCATTTTTTTTTGAGACTTCCTCTGAGTTTATTCATTTTAAAAACACAGACAAAAATCTGCTGGTTTTCAAACATTTGAAATCAAACCTGTAGTATTTCTTTTAATCTCATATTCTTATTATTTGTATAACACTAGCACCTATTAAAATGTGGGTATCCCTACAGAGATGAATAGTAGTACCTTAAGGAACACTTCCTGCCCAAAAACAAGGCTTATGCATGAGTACTTTGAATGGACTAAAGAGAAGAGCAGAAAGTATGAGAGTAACTAGATAGTAGTCAAACTAACTGTGTAACTAGATATATTTTTTGACATAAAACAGTAGTCTCAGTTTGCCACCTGTCTAACCTTCTCAACATTGCAACCTATTTTCATAACCTGAAGAAATTCTTTTTATTCTCAAATGTTTATATAATATTGATCTGGCTGAACTGCACTGAGGTACCCAAGAACCATTTTCCCCCTCACTGCCTGGCTCTACTTCCCCAAAGCCACAATCTGTCCCACAAAAACAAATGGTGTTGCAGTAGCTTTATAATATGATCAATAAGTGATATGTATGTATATATGCTTCTGAGATGAAGGTGCTGTAAGAAATTTGCATGTATTTTCATATAACATAATTAATGACCACTGAGATTCCTTAATACCTTATCATTACCATGTCCTGTATACTGCACTAATATTGCACAACTGTAATATGTTCTAAAACAGGATAATTTGAAATCTATAACTATCTAAAGATTTCTGGTGACAGTTTATACCAGATTTGAACTAGAACAAAGTAAAAAAAAATTAATTAGAAACAGCTATCAAAAATCTCATGTACACAAGAGGGTAGGTTATAGTTTTGGATATAGTTTATCATAAGACTAAACATAGCATATGCAACACCATATTGTAGCAGGATGAAGTCACTTTCTCACGCTAAGACCTTTTGTGTCTTCTTAATACACCCAAAATATAATGGTTATCCAAAAATGTATTCTTACAAACAAATTATATTTGATCTCTTAATATTTCTTGAAACTACAATTAAATTTTTACAGCTCTCTGTAATATTTTGTCTGTAACATACCAGGTAGGATTGATCTGATAATGGCACTCTAAATTCCCAGTCTACGTTCCCAAGTTTCATAACTTCAGTGCTTAATTTCATAAAAACTGACGTCTAAAATAAGTCAGGTGATTTCACTGCATCTCTGGTGAGACACATCAACTCATAGCTGCCTGAAGATGTCTTTGTTCTCCAACTTTTTCTATTTTTTAAGTCTGAGTGAAGGAGGATACGATGCAATACTACTGCCTTGTACAGTGAAGTTTCTGAAAGAGGAAAATTATGGTTTGTTCCTGAAGTGCTGACATTTTCACTGAGTTTTTAGCTTTAGTATTCACAGGAAAATGCTCAACTTCTCTTTCTGTTGCAGCAAGCAGGATTGAAGTATCACTGTTATCTGAAACATCACCTTGCACGAGTGGGTCTTGTAGTAGGAAATGTAAAAGGAGCAGGGGGTCGTGGACCTGCAGTAACTGTGGGACAGTAAATAAACTGCCAGGCCTAAAGACTTATTTCTGAGGAGATGTGGAGAAGGTAACCAAATATATGGTTGCAGATTTAGGAACCGTATGAATACATGAATCACTGTCTTAGCGTAAACTTATTAAGTATTTTGCAGACTATATGGTAAATAATCTAACAGTTTAGATGAGATGATATTGATGCCTTTCATTCACTGCAGCATGATGTCTTACAGACTTACTAATAATTTTACATTGCTGCACTTGGATCCACTTGTGGATAGATATAAGGAATAAGGGGTGATTCTGTATCATGATAAATCTAAGGTGTTTGATTTCTGTACTGTCTCTGGCTGGAATGGGGGTGGGTTTCTTTTCAGCAGTCTGAACAGTGCTGTGTTTCAGTTTGGGACTAAAGCAGTTCTGATAACACACCAACATTTTCAGTGCTGGCACATTGCCAACAGGTTTACCTTTTTTCTGTCCCCAGCAAGTAAGCTGGGGAGGGCCAGAACTTAGGAGGGTACAGAGCGGAGATAGGTGATGCAAACTGGGCTGAGTGGGATTCCGTATCATATGCCATCATGCTCAGAAATAAAAAACTGAATTAGAGAATGAAGAAATGGGGAACTTTGCCTTTCTGGGTGACCATTGGTCAGAGAGTGGCTCAGCATCAGTCTTCTTGTGGGACATGGTGAGTGACTTCTTTTTGTCAACAGGTTTTTTTTCTCTTTACGTCACCCATTGAACTGGTTTTGTCTTAATCCACAAGCTTTCTCACTTTTGCTCTTGTTCTTCTCTCCAACTGCTATGAATATACTAAGGACTCTTTTATTTGGACAAATACTTCAAAAATCCCAAGTGTCCAATTTTGGCAACTGCTGTATGATGCCACAGGAGCCAGGAGCAATTAGAATTTCTGTAGGGCCAGATACTACTGCAAATACCATCAGCAGTGAAGTTCCTGTTTGCTTTGGTTCTCAGTAAGTTTCACACACAAGACAAAAGTGGATCACATCCTGAACTCTGAAAAACACTGGCTAGAGTCCAACATGAATAGCAAGAAGGTAGGCTTCTAAATCTGTGTCTTTTGTGCAGCTGTAATTATTTCACAATGTTGCCCCACACTGATCGAAATGTGGCGTAGGATTTAACCACAAACAGGATCTCTGTAGGTTTGTTTTCTTTATACTAGGGGCTGTCGTCTCACATTATTTACAATTTTCTGTGGGATAGATCAGTTTAACACTCTTTAATCCCTTCAATATGGACTTCACTGACTTTGTACAGTAATAATTTTCATCATGTTTAATTAAACCAAGCATTTTACATCATGAAATTTGCTATGTCAGTATAGTTACTTTCATCAGCTGTACATATAATCTCATCAAAAGTAATACCAAATTTATTCAGAAATACCTAATTTCATTAAAACAATATTCCCTGGTGTTGAATACATTAACCTCCTTCAATTCTTTGTTGATGATATCAGTATAAATTCCTTTATGATTTTTCTAATGGTAATTTTATGCTGACCATTTTATGACTTCCCATGAAATTCCACTTTCTATATTTTTCAATTATTGATGAGTAATTTCTTTTTGTCTTGGAATATTCTGTCTTCCAATATTTGTCACAAATCAATGTCAGGATTTTTACAACTTCATTGATCCTTTCAAAGAATTTCAGGCACGAGTTGTTTTGTGAGAGTTTTTGCTGAGAATATTATCTTTAAATATGACAGTTCTGGCCAGATATTATCCTAATCACTGGCAATAAAAAAGAAGAAAAAATTTCATTAGTATCATTTCTCACCTATAAGCATGAGATGGGTAACTGTGCTAAATATAGGATGTATAAGTCTATTTTATCAGGACATTTCTAAACTTTTCCTGTGTATATCTTACTTCGCCTCCCTCCCTCCCCCCCTCCCCAAAAAAAAAAAACAAAACCAAAAACAACCAAACAACAACAAAAAAAAAACAACCAACCAACCAAAAAAAAAAACCTGTAAAGAAGGAACTGGTGAATACTGCAGACTTTCTTCTGCTGTGACACGTCAGTTAACATCTTTCTCCTGAACTCACACTTGTATAAGAGATTTCGTGCTCTCCTGATATATTTAAACATTCCTTCTCACTGTACTTGCGAAGAAGTTAGTGAGAAGGGTGCAAGGGTAGAAAGCCCTCTGAATATTTAAAGATAAAGGCCTTAAGACCAGCTGATGGCATCTTGTCTTTTATGAGCCCTGGACATGCTACTATTTCTTCCTCCACTTCTTTATTAGATCATATCCTTATCCATTTGCATCATAAGGCTTTCAAGCTAAACTTTT
The DNA here is from genome assembly GCA_013396655.1 of Campylorhamphus procurvoides. NCBI lineage: Eukaryota > Metazoa > Chordata > Aves > Passeriformes > Dendrocolaptidae > Campylorhamphus > Campylorhamphus procurvoides. Next base: position 141,215 of record WBMV01003401.1, read on the forward strand.
CCTATGCTTATCCATGGTCTGCTTTCTAACCCACTGATTTATTCTCATTGTCTTCACAAATTCTCTGCATTCCTTTTAAAAGTAATTCAAATGTTTCTTTCACCATTTTTTTAAGCTTGGTTATTTTTAGTGAAAATAGCTTTTATGATTGCTGAATTGTGTTCTCGGGCAAAGGTCCATCATCTACTGCCTCTGCATGCAAGACCAATTAGCATTCACAGGATTATATCTGATTATTTTTTTTCTTTCTAGACTGTGCTCATTCTTTTCAGTTTTTAAAACTCACCATTCAAATTAAAAAAATATCAGCATCACTGTCCGGAACAAATATTCTGTAAAATGAATAAGAGCCATCAGACTTCAAAGCAAGGATCAAGCCCTCATAGATCTACTATAGAATCATTCTGAGCTTGTTTCACTTATTTGTTTATTAGAAAAATATTAATTTCATTGCTTAGAAATACAACATTTTTCTAACAAATAATAATAATAATGAATAATAAAAAAACAACAGCAACGAAAAACCCAAAACAAACACAACAAAAATAAAAACAAACCACACACACAAAAAAACCAAACAAAACAAAAAACATCAAACCTCTACATTTAACAGTGACCATTTCTCTTCTCCTCGATCAAATTCAGCTATGACCAAGTAACTTTTCTTCACAGATGTCACGTAAAAGGTGTTTAAGCCCTCTAACATATTAATTTTCCCCCTAAAACTAATTTTGTTCAATATGTCCCTCTGTAATTTATCAGTCTTAATATTAATCTATATATTTTCTGTTTTCTGGCCTTTTAAATTTCTGGTTATTTTGAAATAGAGAATAACTGTACTGCAAAGCTTTTCCTGCCCATGTTTTCATTCTTTTCCGAGGTGTCACCAGCAATGTAAACACTCAAGACATGTGAAACACTCTTCCACATTCCTTTAATATCCACCCATTGAGATATTGTTTCATAAATGGGTACTTCTTATTCATCTTGTTTGTTACTAGGTCTTCTGTTTAGTACTACTTTAGAGGCCACTTAAAAATTTCTTATTTCTCCATATCTTGATAGTTAGATTCTTGTATCAATTTATTTTGTAGACCCAAATACAAAAGATTGTGTAATATTTCCTAGTTCTTTGAAATTTACTGCAGGCTTTCTTAAAATGAGTTTTGATTTGATAGGCATTGTATTAGAGAAAAACCTTTAAATTTGTTAGATATTTTTAAAAAAAAGTTGTGAAAGCGACCAAATTAATTCATATTTTGCAATAAAAAATATGATGGCAATAATATTAATAATTTAAATTATTATAAAGCATTACAGCCATAGTAATCAAACTGTCAATCTGGAATAGCTATTATATTTTTAACATTCATGGACAATGATGTAGGTGTCGGTACTCTAATTATTACCTCTGCAGAAAGACTAATCCCTCTCCAGAATCTGACACATTTCTTTCAGCTGAAAATTAAGGTAGAAATCAACATAGCAATCACAGTTTCTACAATACAGAATTTAAAGACTTGAATACTCTAGTAGGAGAAGTGACTAAATCAAAATTTAAGTGAACACGTTACAGTGACAAGTCTGCTTGATTCACTATACGTCTCCCAGTGGATCCCTTTAACATTTTTTTTTAACTGGATTGCTACATCAAGAATGATTTTTAAAAGATTTTGAAAGTTATGTATGGTAGGTTTTCACAAGACTGAGTCTGGACAAATCCAAATGCAATTAATCTCTAGGCTAACAGATTATTTAAACTCATAGTTTTAATAATACGTGTGTGAGTAGTATATCTCCTCCTGAACTAGAGAAGTAAAGAGTGTGTTATTTTTATAAGCACTTTGTTTTACGAGTTTCAGTCTCCCTGCCTGCCAGGTTTCCTTGTTTATTTACAAAGAGGGGCATGTAAAACGCGGATCTAAATGCTAAAAAAAATGTATACAGAAGTTAAAAAGGACCTGAGAAGGAAGTGGATATTTAGAGTAAGGCTCCCTTCACTTGAACCTTTCCTCTTAAATGTCATCCTAAAAGACAGCCTCAAGGGTCTGTCAATAATGTATGTTTCATAGCAGAATAAAATTAAGAAGGAATTAAGAAGAGCACATCCCACTTATCTTTATGATCAGCTAAACTATATAGGAGATTCACCTGGAATTCTGAATGTTTCAGTAGTCAATTATTTCCAATAGTGTCTAAATGACTGTTAATAACTATGGCCCTCTAAAAAGCAGATATTATGGCCTGCACTTTGCACTGAATTTCCAGAGGTCATTTGTCTTATATTCAGTGCACTTTTAATCTTATAAACTTGATTTAAGTACCATTGCTGTGCTCACTGGTGACCTAAAATAGCTGGGAATTGTTCACTTCCAGGAACAGAAACCAGTTTCTGTGAAGCTGAGCACCCAACACAGGCTTATGAATAAGTATGTCATCAAGAAATTCTTCCACTTCTAGGCACAACAGTAGACAGGAACAAAATGTGAAAGATTACGATATTATGGTTAATTTCAATATTTAGAACTGATTGAGAATCGAATTCTTCTGCCCTAGTGAACTCCTAGCAAACTCAACATTCATACTTCATAGGCAGAAATAGTTTTCACAAATTGCAATTCAATTATAAGAAAGTTTGATTTAAAAGAACTGAGACTCTTACTCCCTTTCCTTTCATTTTTCACTCTTTAGTTGATGTTCTTAATAATGAAAGTAAAAACCAGCCACTTCCATGGACAAAAATATATCTAATTTCATCCTGTTTAAGTTTAGACTTCCAACACATATTCATACAGACATAAAGATGCATCGTGTAGATATTTTTATACAAGTGTAAATGAGCTGACTAAACAGGAGTTATTACCTATTTCTATATATATAAATGAGATAAAAATCAAGGCCATAGCTTCCTACAGTGGCATGCAACACCCTATGTTTGTGAATAAGAGATTGAAAAAATCAGAGCAAACATTTTTCATTTTAAAGTGTGCTTCTTAGATGTTGAAGCATATTTACACATACAAATGTACATTCAGGTAACATACTGTACTAGTCATAGAACAACTGTAATAAAATACAATCTTGTATTGAATTCTATCTCATGTATCTCTCATATATATGGGAGGGTTCTAATCAGATATTGAGATTTATTTTATTTTTTTTTTATAACCTTGCAAATGTACCATCTTGTTTTACTTATACTGAATGTGAGTTAAGTTCAACATGAAACATAGAACTTTAAAGGAAATAAATATCAATATCCACTACTTATATTTTCCAATTACTTACTATAACAAGATGGTTACTATCCAGGTTTAGAAGCTGAGCAGTTTGCATCAAAATTCTCTTTTCAGTACTTTATTTTCAAAAGAGATCACAAAAGAAAGATAAAATTCTAGTTTCATAGTAAAGTGGGAATTTCACTGTGAGCTCTGCTGCTATCTTCCTGATACCGAGCAATTCAATTTCCTAAGTTTTTTTTCCAGCTAAAAATCTTCACTGTCATGTCTATATACATTTTAACCTTTACACAGTAGGACTTGTCCTTTACTGGCCTATCTGACCTCAGTTCATCTGCTGTAGTAACAGCAATAACTGCAATAGCAATAGAAACAGGAGTTATAGTCTAGTTACTCAAATATAATTCCAGTGTTGCAACCTACTTCAGTGTAGTCAGCAACGTTTGTCCAAACAAATGAATCTTCAGGTTTGAAGCATTTCTCATTATTCTTGCACACTGCCATTAATTTGTTATGAAAGAGATTCAAAATGAGGGAATGAGCTGTGTGGCTGGTTTTTATATGATTTGTTTTTTATTACAGCAACAGTGACTGATAGAATTATTCCCTTATCTACAAAAACATGAGCAGATTTATGCAATTTTAATACCTACAGCGAAGTCCAGGCAGGTAGTTCAACAGAGGAGTTCAAATATTCTCATGCAGCTCTAGTTATCCAGAGGTTTAGAACATCCCTTTACAGAAACCACACAGGTAACATATAATGTTTAAATCAAATTTAAACATTTACAGACAATAAGAACCACTTTTCCTTAACAATGTATACGAACCAAGGTAATAAATTACTGGACATTCAAGCTAGCCCGTTGGTTTTGCTCTTGTTGTCCTGTATTAATCTCAAACTGTAAACCAGCCAGGCAACCTGCTTACTCAAGCCCATGCTCTGTCCTGACCCCCTGCACGTTCCCTTGCAGGTTGCACCAAGTGTCACAAGCCCCTGGCAATAGGAATCATCTGCAATGGTGCTCTCCATTGAGCGGTGTCATCACAGTACTTTTCCAGTGATGTAAGGAAAATTCCATAAAGACCTCAATAAGCTTTTCTGAGTTCATCCACCTACTTTTGATTTCTCAGTTTTCCTTGGTGTTAAATTTGTCTTTCTTAACTTCTACCTTCTACCATCCCATTCCTTCCTATTCTGTAGCATAAAATCAGTTTTCTAACTGCTTACATGACGCCTGCAATAGCTTTGCTTATCCATACTCACAGCTCCAGATAACACCATGAACATAGCAGCATTTACATAATGGTACCTTACATATTGCAAAAACAAAAGTTTTAAATGATTCTGGGGAAGATTAATTGGATCAGAAATTTTAAAAAAGCCAAAATCCACGTGATAGATTTGAGAGAGGTGGGGAAAAGTTTTGGGTTTTGTTTTGTTTTGCGGTTTCTTTGTCAGTTTTCGATGTAATGCTCAAGAATTCTATGAGAAGTAATAAAATATACTGATCTGCTTGTCAGTCTGGATTCTCCCAATGTTCTCAAATACTTTTTCCATCTTTGGGTTTGAGACTTTTACAGTACTTCAGAAACATCTTTTTTTAGTATGATTTATAACTATGCAATAAAGGACACATTTTTTTCTTGCATATTTTACCTTTACAAGATGATTGCATTCTTTTTAATCCTAATTAAATATTTTTGTTCTGTTAATATTATCTTAATGTCTAATAAATGGTACTGTTCTTGATGTGCATACTGTTATTCTCCTGAGCATCTGTTGTGCTGTGTGCAAACTAATACACATTTATAAAAAACTCTTCTTAAATTTCTTTTTGTCAAGAACTCCAACAACTGAAACCATGCTAGTTTCCACTTTGTCTAACAAAGGGCCAGAGACACCTGGCCTCAGTTTAGATATTCAGTAGATACTCAGTAGCTGTCTAGGACAAATCTTGTTCAGGAACTCCATAATAGAGAAAGGTAAATAAATTCACTTTGATTTATATTTTCTAAGAAATTTGCACTTGTGGCTATTATTAATATGACTGATAAATTTGGTGTAATATGTTGGTATATGTCCTATCAACCAAAGTTTTATTTTCCCCATTCCTGCACAGATGTATAAATACTTCCTTTTGTATTAAATCAAATGGTGAATATCTCTTGCAAAATTAGTATTTTTGTTCATAGATTACTTCCTGAAGATATATATCTCCTATTTCTTGATTTTCCTAGACAAGTCCTCTAATCCGTGTAGTTGTCAAACATCAGTACTTTCAATAATTACTTCAATAATAACCACATATTATTTCAAATCTCCTTTATATGTCTTCGTGTCTTATATATCCTTTATCATAAATAGCTGCATAGCAGCCAAATTTAAAAAAAAATAGTCAAAGCAGTAATAAAAATCTAAATAGTCTAGAATTTCACTTCACCAACTTCTTGATCTGTTTTAGAGGTTTTGTTTTTTTCAAGTAACATGTACGAACATTAGTTAGCATACTCTTCAAGTATTCTGTAGCTTTTCATCAATACCTTTATCTATTCCCTTGCCAAGGAACAAAGAAAGAGGCAGGCAGAGTGTTTAAAACTTGAGAAAATGAAAACACCTCTTCAAAGACATTGTATCTTATTAGGCATGTGTAGTACCAAAAAGTAGATCTATTTTCTTAAGGAAAGGAAAGTAATTTTTGTCAGAAAATGTCGGCATTACCAGATACTAATTTGTGTGTCACATAATAAGTTATTTTATTGTGCTTTTTTTGCACAAGTATGAAGTTTTAACTATAGGTCAGTGCTGATTTCATCATTGAATAATGTTTTGGGTTTTTTTTTAAAAAAAGGTAAAACATTTTCCTTTAAATACATTGCATGATAATTGCACCCACTGATGTAACTTCTGCTGTGAGAGAGAACATGTAGGCAGTCTGTATTCATACACTGCCAAAATGCACAGTAATACTCTACGTTTTGCCCATTTACTTACTAATATAAACTTACTAATAACTGCATTGTTTGAGAACCGATGTGATCTATTCAACTGAGTTAATCAATGCTTCCATTAGCTCTGCATTTAGTATCAAGGCACTTCTAGTGTAAAAAAAGGGGAAAAACATTATGTCACATTTTGGAACAGGTTTAAAAAAAAAAAAAAAAGAACCAAATGAAACACCACCATAAAATCAAGTCTCGTTCTGCCTGTAGCCAAGAAAGCTATCAGGAATGATCTGAAAACCATTCCCTGAACACTTTCTGACCAATCTTTTAAAATAATTTCTGAAAACATGTGAGTCAATGCTCTTCACATATATTACTAAGTTTTATTATTTGGTCTTCCTCATATAGTGAGACATCAGCAAACTGCACCTGTGGATATTTCAGAACACTGTGGCTGTCAGAGTACCTTATGCAGAAAGGATAAAACACAGCTACTTCTCAGTTGGCCCTGACACAGATGGGAAAGCTGTCTCCATAAACAAAGTGTGCCAATATCTGAAATGATAACAAAATTCTGTCAGTTGACAGGAACAGGAAGTTTTGAAGTATAATCTGCACATCTGCTAGCATCCTTTAAAATAAATGCCGGCTTCTATTAGCAAGAAAAAGAAAGTACTCTAATAAATGGATGAAGAGTGTGTGGGAGAATCAATGAAAACCAGCTTCTCAGATTTCTGACTGCAGTTAGAAATATTTCTATTCTTTTTAGTGGTAGGAAACAGGAACATTAATTACACTGTAATATGGACAAGTCACTTTGCAAATACAGAAATGCAGTCCTGAGTTAAAGTCCTTGTTCTTCTGCTTAAAGCGTAAGATCAAGGAGAGAGGCAGATACAAAACTGACCACTTTGATATGTAATGAAAACTTCTCCTTGCTCATAATTGATGGTTATTGTATTCTTACTGTGATTTAATTAAAGCCAAATGGAATTTTAGTTATGAATATTTCCATTATCATCACAGTTTAACCCTACATGTCTGCTGAACTGTCAAGAAGTTGACCTTGGCTATCAAGAGACTCCTATCATCTACATGGAAGAGATTCAAAATTATGTTTTATAATAGTCCTTTTACGAATGTTCAAAGAATCTGGAGGTCTTCACAGACTGTTATTTTAGGTTGGGATGATGCAGGTATAACTTCTGGGAGGGTTCCTCCACAGCTGTGAAAGACCACTCCATATATAGAACATTTTTCACGTTCTTTCCCTGCGCACCATCAATACACAATCAGCCAGTGCTGCAGAAAGGATGCTAACGTTTTGTCATACCTGAAATAGCTGTTTTCATCTTCCATGATCATTATTCTCTAATAGAAAAATGTGAATTTTAAAAACTCTTCCAAAGACCCCAGTGTTAAGGGAGAGATAAATTTCCTAGAAGTGTAATAGTACTCTTCAGTAGGTTCAAAAATAACCATTTCACTTCTAGAGATATGTTGACAAAAGGGATTCACCACTATACTAATGGAGCTTTCATCTGAGAATTAAAATTATTTAGAACTTTTCTTTCATCTATCCTCCTGTCTTACCTAAATCTGGTTCTTAGATTTCTTTGTTGCTTGTATAAATGCTTGAATATAAACAGAAAATTTCTCATGAAGAAATTTGTTTTGAAAGGACATTTTCATCAACATAGATTTAATGTTGGTCTATGCTCATCAACCACAAATAGCTGTATTAAACCTATTCATAAAAACAAACTGTGCAAGCAAATGGTTTAGTACAATCTTATATTCCTCAACTTAATAACAAAATTCAAGGGGAATATAGCAATGAAATCTGGACCTTGAATATGTGCTTTATCACAATATACAGTCATTGGAGCCCTAATTTTGTCTCTTAGAGGCTCAGAAAATGTGACTTTGAAGAAGAATAACCTAAATATGCACAGAAATAGATCTTCTTAAAAGCATTCTGAATGTGTGATAAAAGAGATACAACTCAAAAACTGCCACAGAAGACATAGGAGAACATAATATTAAACTAAGATTATAGTCAACTTTGATAACCATAATTGATTTTTCATGAATGTGAGACTGAAGGAGGAAAACTCTAAAAAGAAGTTTTCATTACACAGAATGAAACAGAAGAGTAACTCCTCAGAGAAATTCAAGGTGGCTATTCTAAATACCTCCAGTGCCTGATAGCAAAAAGTGTGAATGACACCATCAGTTGTAATACACTGTAAACTACATAAATATGGAACATGTAATTTATCTCACCTTATTTAGATATATGAAAATTATTTACCAAGTTTAGGTCACCTGACCACAAAAGAATGGCTTTTTTTAAGTGGGTGTCTCCAAAGAGTGATTTATAGTCTGAAGTGGCCCGGCAGTTTTTGCAGCTTGTAGAGCCTAGATTTAGTGTTCTGATTTTAATGCGTTCATATTTAAGTGAGAAGTTAAAGAGTGATTCAGTAAAAGAAGACACAGCAATCAGACAATGAACCAACTATTGTTGGTTTCTTCCAGGCCACCTGCTGTTGGTCTCTCCCACAGGGAAAACTGATGTTTCAAAGACCCCTCAGCTTTTCCAAGACTAACCAGTCTCCCAACCAAGCAGACCACTCCAGAGCCTGTTTCTGCCATTAACAATAACTCTGAAATATCTCAAGATCAGATTTGCAGCTGAAGGTTCCTTTACTCAAATCTTCAGCAAGGATCAAGTAAAAATGTCTTCAGTGGACTTTAATCAATCAGTTCTTCAGCCCAGATTCAGAGACCCTGAAAGATACCAACTGTTAATCTTAACTCAGTTCTGTCATTGACATTATCTGCCTTTTAATTAACCAAATGCTAAACAATCCTGAATTAAATCATTGCTATATACCAGTTCACCTATAAGGCATTCCTAGTATCATATTTACATCACAAAATGACTCTATCACTCTATCTAAGATTTTCATTAGCCTTATGGTATGTTGTAGACATCCTGCTTATTAAGGTGTTGTCCAGCTGTTTAGCAGCCACATTTTAAGCAATCCAACACTCCATTTGCACAATCATAGTAAGGTCATTTTCTGCTTTTCAGGTACATATAGTGGTATCTCAGCAATTATTTACAACAAATATATCTGAGTACACTACAATATACAGTAAAAGCAAATCAAGTGAATGGGTATTTCAGTGACTAGTGCAGATTAATCAATAAATTAAAACAAAAGATTTCAGAAAAGGAAATATTTTTAGAGTCTAAAGATCATCAGCATTGGTTCTGAGGTTAACATGAGGAAGGAAAGCTGAAACATGGACATCACAAACAGAGAGGGGGTAGAGAGAAGGAAAATTTTACCAGAAGATCACAACCATAGAAAAATTGAAGAGACATGTCAAAGGTAAATCAACATACAAATTATAAGAAAGCATAACTAGGAAGAGAAGAGAGAGTATGATGCAGACTAGGGGATTTAATCCTATTATTCAGTATTAGTACATGATTGTGTGTCTAAACATTATTTGAAGACTGGTGAAAATATATACTTTTATATTTGATCATTTTCAGAGCACTACACTTAAAAGACATTTTGTTTATTATAGGTTTGAATAAGGACTATATTTGACCTTTGAACTTTCTGTCATGAAGAAACACTGAATATACCTTTTGCTTTAAGCATATCTCCCACAGAAGACGTGATTTCAGTTATGACACTTGTGTGATTTCAGTACTTAAGCCGAAATAAGGTTTGTTCTAGATGACAGCTGAGCTAAGATTTTTGCAATATAGATAATTGACAATGTCTCTGGAATATCCTTCTATAAACTAAAACACAATTTCTTGTACAGCATTAAAAAGGAAAACAAGGACATAACTTTTCAGTGAAAGCATAGAAGGATGGTAATGATTCTAATAGTGTCAACCAAGAAATATTAGTGTCACAGAGCTTCCTTCTTTTCTCATTTTTCTAAACACTAAGTTTTTAATTCCTAATTTCAGATGATACTAATATAAAGGAAGGGGAACAATCTCTTTGAACAATTTTCTATATTTTTATCAGCTATCCTACAGCTGAAACAGGTTTGGAGAGAGCAGCTGGGTCTGTCAGGTCTTATTTTAAGCAAGGAACAAAGAAGTAAATGTTTGTTTTGATCTGCTCACCTGGGTCCTTTTGAACTGGAAAAACTTTGACTGTGCTAGAAAAATAGGTTCTACCTAGGAAAAAGCTTGGCATATTAGAATCATAGAATCATAGTATATGCTGAGTCAGAAGAGACCCATCAGGATCATTGAGTCCAGCTCTTGGTCCTTTGCAGGACACCCCAAGGATCACACCAGGTGCCTGAGAGCATTGTCCAAGTGCTTCTAGTACTCACACGGGCTTGGTGCTGTGACCACTTCCCTGGAGAGCTTGTTCCAGTGCCCAACCAGCCCCTGGGTGAATATTTTTTCCTGATAGCCTAAACCAATCCTGACTCAGCTTCATGCCATTTCCTTGAGTCCTGCTGGGGGACTCAATAGTGAAAAGCTTGGTACCTGCCCCTCTTCATCCCCTCATGAGGGTATGGAAGACCACCTCTTTCCATCTCTTCTTCTCCAGGCTGAACAAACCAAGCCTCAAAATATAAATGGAAAAGTGTTCCATGAACTTATATTTCTTTTTGTGAGGCCTTAAAATGGCTAATTGCTGAAATATATCAGAGATCAAAAGTGAAAATATGCCCATTAATTGAGAAGGTGTTCAATAATTTTCTGAAGGAGCAATTTTAAATTACTGATTTAGTGAAATCTAAGCAATCCAAAGGAATGCTATTATTGAAGCAAGCATACAGAGAAAAATAGAAACCATTTAAAATAAGAGCTGAGACATTACTTTTACAATTAAAATTTTTTCTTTCTGTTACAAATTTTTTAAAAAGAACAGACTATAATAAAAGCCAAAATCACACTGCTTCTATTTTATTAAAGTTATATCTTATGTTGTCTCAAGCTGAATTATTTCTGAATATTTTGTTTCATGAGAGACAAAGTGAAGAAATTAGTTGTGTGATTGGAACTCGGTTACAGCCAATTCTCCTGCTTACCTTCTTTCTTCTCCGTCTGGCCATGCTCTTGATTGGCCCCCAAATCAAAAGTTGTCTCTCACTGAAGCCTACTAGATAATCCTTACAATATTCCATCTCTGGGTAAAGGATTAATGTTTTCTGGAGGGAGTCTTCAAGGTTCTCTTTTATAGACCATGGGCTACCTTTTCTTACTCTGCCAGAAGAGACAGCTATTTAGGTGTTTCAGTTCTCTGAGAACACAGTAATGGGAAGTGCATTTCTTCTGAGAAAAAATAACGATATCTAAATGTTTTAACTAGTCATATTCTTCATGGAAAATTAATCAAGTTCAGGTCTTAGCATGGAAGAACTATCCCAGAAATGGCTGATTTAGTAATACAGAATAGGAAGTGGATGATATTCTCTCTTTCATTTGAACTACTGAGTGAATGTATAGAGACTGAGAAGCAGAGGAGAAAAATGATCCTGTTGCTAGTTATCCTTTGTCACTCAAGGCATTCATGACAGAACACATTCAATGTATCTTGTGGACTAATGGCAGTGGACGGATGAGAGTTAGTGGTAGTTCCTCTCTGGCATATTTACAACAAATCTTTGTTTAGCAAAGCTGTGTTTATTCCATTTTGTAGATATTGCTGTAGATAACTTGTATATCACAGTTGCAGTAAATAGTGTAATGTGCTACTCCAACTGTTTTGTATGTCTTGGATTTGTTCAGGTCCATGTTCTTAACTGACCTTTTGTGCACCTAGCTGTTATTTTGTTGATTAACCAAGCTTATTATGCAAATGAGAAACATGGCTGAGAGAAGTCTGAAAAATCAAAACACAGCATATCACAAAATACCACAGAAAAACACAGACACAAAGTGAGGCTCCAAAATCTGACAATTCCAAACCAAGAGGCTGACTGCAATTAGAAGAAAAAGTACCAGGACCCTGGGGTCCTGGTGGACACCAAACTGAATATAAGCCAGCCACAAAGAAGACTAAACATATCTTGGGCTATTTTAGTCAAAATATTACCATCAAGTTGAGAGAAGAGATCCTTTCCCTCTCCTCAGCAGTGGTGAGACCATTCCTTGAGTACTGTGTCCAGTTCTGGGAGAGAGGAATAAATATACTGAAGAGTCCAACAAAGGGCCACAAAGACGGTCCAGGAAGGAAGGATGGAAGGAGGAAAGATAATCTTGGCTGGCACCTGAACTCACTGAACATCTCCATTTTTTCTATCATGAAATTCCTTCTGCACCAATCATTCTTCTCTTGAGAACATCCAGGTATGCTCTGGACTAGGTGAATTTGCCCCTTGCAAATTACCCTGGATCACAGAAGGTGGACACTTCCCTATTAAATTCCCAGCAGGAATTGAATCTTCTGCACATGCCTAACAAATCCACATAGGATTGGACTTCTCACAAAATGCAGTTATGAGTGCGGGCAATAGAGTCCACCTTCTCTACAATTTCCCTTGTTCCTGACATTATAAGGGAGAATCGTTAGTTTCCACTCTGAGCTGAATGAATTTTATAATAAATTACATTGGCCAAACAGAAAAGTATTCTTTTGATTAGGGAATTAAGCTCAGGGTATCCCAAATCAAGGATATTGAACTTACCTCTCACCTATTCCACCATGCCCTTAGTTGTGTACTCCTTTAGCAGAGGGCTGAAGGTCTACACTCTGAGTAAATCACTGAAGCCAAGTCTCTGAATTTTGACCAGTCTGTAAGCATTAAACTGCTGTGTCAATTGTGACCTCTGACAGCATTTTTCGAAACCCTGCCTATGCTCAGTGCTTCCTACTGTCTTCTGACTTGGTTGATATATCAATCGTAGGAGGTAAAATAACTGTATATACAGAAAAGTGTTCTCTAATATCTTCTCAGTATTTTCCTGAGAAGTTATTAAAGATTTTTTTAAACTACCCTCATTAAAGAAGTATTTATAATTCTAAAGTCTCTTTTCTGTAATTATTTTATAATTATATGACTTACCAATCCTTTACAAGTGTGTGTTAATTATAGTGAATTCTACTTTTTTATTTCAATGCAGGTGCACTGCTAAAATGGGACATAGAAATATTACGGTTAGTTTCTTAACATTTTGCTTAAAAGCAAAATTCATTACACTGTCATCAAAAAGATTCAAATGTTTAAACTGCACCTAGGCTGAATTTCTGCTGCCATGAGAATACATGAGGCAGTTGCATGGAGGCAGAACCTGACCGTGCTTCGTCCAAGGCCCATACACTGGCTGTGGAACTAGACTTCTTTAAGTCCCCAAACTTGGTTGTACAGGCCAAAAGTCTTCAGATTTTCTATTAGCTGTGTTGAAGTGAACACTATCAAGCTCTGTATTGGTGAATACAGAAAATTATACTGTAATTTACTTTAGGTTTGATTATAGACTCACTTTACTGAGTGATGGAGAATGAATCATTTCAAGGTACAAAATTCAATAAAATCAGAAAAAAAAATCAGTCATAAGGAAGGCATACCAAAATCTTTCTGGTGAAATATATGCTTAGTCATGAAATAACACTTTTCTTTGCAAAACACCAGAGATTACAATTTTTTTATCTTTTAAGACAGTGCCAGGAAAAATAAGAAAAAATTCATCTTCAAAATCTGATTTTCAAAAATTGAACCCTTTTTAATTCCAATTTTTCATCTTTTAGTAATGTAACATATAAAATAGTTTTTATTCATTCTTCACCTTTTTTTTTTACTGCCTTACACAGTAACTTTTCAACACTTTTCTGTCTTTTGCCAAAATTGAAGTGATAAAAATAAGCAGAAAAAAGTTCTACATAAGACAGATTCTAATGGATCTACGGATAATAAGGAAAAATGCATTTTTTGACAGTGATCAAAATTATGTTTTTTTTATTATAAACATAAAGATGTATTGGAAAATTCTAAACAAAAAGTAACATGAAAGACAATTTGGAATAATTTTCAAAAAGAATATCCTTTCCAGCTTTTTCAGTAAGTTATTAATTATTCTTTGCAGTAAGAAAGTTACATATTTTTTAAGCATTTAAGTGTGAAAGGGTGCAGATAAATCAGCAGGTGCCTCTTTGCTTTTCCAATAATATAAATAGCTTTAGAAATCCACCTATGCATCCCAGGGACCTTCTCAATTTTTTGAACATTTAAACCATATCAGTTTTGATGTATGTTTGAAGAATGGGCAAAGGTTAGGGCTTGTTCCTATTTCATCTGAGTTAGTTTGGCCATGATGATTCAGAAGGAACTCGTTCGTTCCCATGGCAATGCAGTGAATTCTGTAAAACTCTGCTTCTGTCATTGCAAATGAAGCTTTTTTTTTTTTCCTGGTGAAAATATACCAGTTGAAAGAAAATACCGGGTAACAGACAAACCTAAGGTCCTTGAAGATAAATAATTAATTTCAAAGGGATTTGTGAGCAATTCATAAACTGAAAATAGGTCAGCAGAAATTTGAGAGAACTCCAGTATGAAAAAGTGTAGAAAAATTCAAGACAGGAATTCTTAATAAAATAAGAATTTAAAAAGTTCTCTTTCAGAACAGATTCTGTCAAGTGGTCTCTTTCTGGATATCATGAAGGGTTCTTAAAGTCAACCCCAAATGGCTACCAAAGAAACAATTATCTTCTTTGCACATTCAGCTCCTCAAGGGAGGGAAACTACTCCCCAAAGTTCACCTTGGTAGGGCTTTAGAGTCAAGAGGACATGTCCCTGAAAGGTTGGCATGTCAGGTAGCATGAATCTTCTCAAAGAAGGCAGAAATAGGGGGTGTTTTATAGGAGGGTCAGGATTTCTGTTGCTCTAATTCTTCCTGGCATTACCAAGGTCATTACACCAAGAATTAATGTATCATAGATCCAATCCAAAA
The DNA here is from genome assembly GCA_013396655.1 of Campylorhamphus procurvoides. Lineage (NCBI taxonomy): Eukaryota > Metazoa > Chordata > Aves > Passeriformes > Dendrocolaptidae > Campylorhamphus > Campylorhamphus procurvoides. Next base: position 156,344 of record WBMV01003401.1, read on the forward strand.
GAAAGATTTTTTTTTTTAGAAAAACAAGAACTATTCCTTACAACATTCCATTTCAGCTACAGTTACAATGAACCTTCAAACCATTAGAACAACATAGTTCTCTGTTATCTCATTATTCATCCCCCGAAAGGGAAAAAAAAAATACAAACCCAAACAAAACAAACAGACAAGAAAACTGCAAAAACAAATTATTAATTGTCACAAATCATTTAAAAACAAAAAGTTCAAGACTTAATTGTGAAGATCAGCAAGCCTACCAGTTGACACTGGTATAACACAGCAGTCACTTCATGGGAATAAAATGGATTTTCACTATCAAGTGTGGATTTACTAGCACAGTCTTTCTTACTTTAAAGCAAATAAAAATAATTGCATTAATTAAAAGACAAATTTGTCAAATAAATGGTCTTCCAATTAAACAATAGCATCTTAGTGGAGAAGAAAAACATAGAGGGTTGTGTTTAGGTGGGATGTCTTTTGCCCACCCAAACAAAAATTGAATTATTTCACTGAAAGTTGATTAAGAAGGAAGTTAGCTCATTGCCTGCCTTATTTGTTAGAATAAGTGGCTCACAACACACACAGAGTATGACTTCATCATTTTCTTGATAACTAACCAGTGCCATAATCAAAACTGTTACCTTCTCTCTAATTAGTTCTATCTGGATATTTATGTTTCAGCCACTAATGCTTGATTTCTGTTTACTGTTACAAGCATATGTAGAATCATAAAGTCATAGAGTCATTGAATCACAGAAACACAGAACCAGAGAATGGCTGGGATTGTAAGGGACCTTAAAGATCATACAGTTCCAGCTTCCCCTGCCGTGTACAGGGACACCTCCCACTAGACCAAGTTGCTCAGGGCCCTGTCCAATCTGGCCTTGAACACTTCCAGGAATGGGGCATCCACTGCTTCTCTGGGCAACCTGTTCCAGTGTCTAACCATGCTTACAGCAAGGAATTTGTTCCTAATATCTAATCTAAACCTAACTCTTTTTCAGTTTGAAGCCATTCTGCCTTGTCCTGTCACCACATGCTCTTGTAAATATCCCTCTCCATCATTCTTGTAGGCTCCTATCTGGTACTAGAAGGCCACAATTAGGTCACCCCGAAACCATCTCTTCTCCACCTTGAACAAACCAAATTTTCTCATCCTTTCCTCACAGGAGAGGTGCTCCATCCTCTCTGATCTTGGTGGTCCTCTCCAGGACTCCTTCCAAAGTCTATCATTTCTGCAGTGGGGCCCCCAGAGCTGGATGCAGCACCCCAGGTGGAGTCTCACCAGAGATAAGCAGAGGGGCAGAATCCCCTCCCTCACCCTGCTGCCCAAGTTGCTTTTGCTGCAGCCCAGGACACGTGTGGCTTTCTGGGCTGTGAGTGCACATGACCAGGTCATGTCCAGCTTCTCATCCACCAGTACTCCCAAGTCCTTCTTGGCAGGGCTGCTCTCCATCTCTATTGATTCCAGCCTGTGTTGATTCCAGGGGTTCGTCTGACCCAGGTGCAGCATCTTGCACTTGATCTTGTTAAACTGCATGAGATTCCCATGGGCAGGTATTTACATGTGCATTATTTGTATGAAGATCGTCCTCACCAAAGTGAGTGGTCTATTTTTCATTATCATTTTATCTTTAACACTATCCTTACAAGAAAACTTCTGCCACTTTGAGGCCATATGCATTACCTCAAATTGTACGTCAAAAATTTGGAAACAGAACAGTTAAATAGAAACCGAAGATTGCTGTTGCTATTTTTCAGTTCTGTTTTGTATCTTAACTGAATTGTGCATCTAGTTTCGATTTTCATTAGTACTATTTATTTGTGTTCTTGTCAGTCCTCAGGGTCACCATTAGACGAGCACAATTTTAGTGTGCTGAGCAAAGACTCGTACATGACAGGAAGACAGCCTTCAAGTAAAATAAATTACACTCTAAATAATTCCTGCTCTCAGAGTCACACTCTGCTTTACGTTTTAGTGAAAATGAGGAAAAAAGTGGGCTAACTCATTTATTGTATTTTTGCGTTCAGATGTGAGATGTAAGTGATCTCTCTGCTGTTCAAATCAGAAATGAGTTAATCTAGATAACATCTTGAACCTTCAACTGTACTCCTGTTCATTCATAATATGCATGTATGTGACTGAGACAAAATGGTCCTCAATAAGATGACTAAATTTCTTCTCCACCTATATAATCAGTTTATTGTTTTGATAGAGAGGTTATTTAATACAAATTTATATAATGTGTTTTCAATAACACAAGGCAAATCTGCCTTCTTGTATTGTCCTCAGCATTGCCATAATTTTGAAGCTCTGCAATAAGTTTGAGTTTTTTATCTTTGTGAGGTTGAGGGTGTTTTATCACTGTAGGCACACAAGAATGGTAACACACATCTTTGAGCACGCTGTGTCTCAATTTCTGGATCATCTTTCCAGCACCACGTGTCCCCTGCTGTCAGAGGTTGCTGTACCTTTTGGAAAGCAGCAGAGTGAGTTTTCTCCTGTAGCTCTTCTGTCTCAGCTCTTCCAGTGAATTAGATTCAACTGTTGAATAAAATGGATCTCCTGCTGCTACAGACCATGACATTTTTGCTGTGGAGTGCTACACATTTATTTTACTGTCTTTGTTTAGGGAGTTGTAGCTTTGGGCAGAGAGATGTACAGGCACCTTGTGGCAGGTGCATGTGAACCACCTCAATAAGCCCAGTGGGCTGCCTAAAAATTGAGTTCTTTCAGTTTTGAACCACTTCAGGAAGTTAGTGTCTTAAGGCTGAACTCTGAGAGTGAAGCTGCCACTGAGGAACCCACTACAGACAATCCTCAGACAGGTTGAGGTAAGTTTTGCTTTCCAAGGGCATAGAGGTGACATATCTCTGCAAATACATTAATCTGAACCAAAGATTAAGTCACTCTTGAATAAAAGGCTCTGTATGTACCCTAGAACTAAACCTACAGCCAAAAGGAAATAAGCTCCCTTGCAATGGCAGACACAGCCAACACTTATTTTTTGGGTAAGTAACAAGTGGCAACAGATTTTATATGCCATGTGTGCAACTGGCACTTTCATTTATTTTTAAAAAAAAAATCTATTTTAATGCTGTTTACGTTCTACTACAGCTCACATAAACCAAGAAGACTAGAGAGGTTATTCAGACACTAAACAAAGATACATAAGACACATAACATCTCCACTGTTCCTTTTCTTCACCAGTGACATCAACAATCCTCGTGACCTGGTGATTATTTTCACTTAACCATGGTGTTGGCCTTCTCTCCAAAGGCAACAGATAAATCACAAAGATTGTATCACTTGCTCAGAGGAAACAACTATGTTGCATGCAAATTGTTTATGAATCTATCAATTTTTCACAGATAGTGTCAGAAACAGGAATCCAATTAATGGCCTGGCCTGTCAACTAGCAGAGTCCTTTGGGATTGTTCCCGTGACATTTAAGAAAAATGCAACTCTTGAACTAGTATTCCTGAACATGTCAAACATCATCAGCAGATTTCTTTTCTTAAGCTTGACAGTGACCACACTTTTAACCCTGACTCTTGCCAGCACAAGAAACAGAGTACTCAGACATGCCACTATCCTGAGACCCTGACAGTACCTTGCAATGACACTGCGGTGTGGCATTGTAGCAGTGAGAATGGGGAAACCAAGCTGGAAAGTGAGCAAATCCGAACATTTGTTGGTGGGATAAGCACCTTTTATCCCACTATTTCCATTTTAATCACTAGAGGCACTGCTCCTGTTGCAGTGTCCTCTTCCTTTTAAAAAGTCTCTTGGGTACGGACCTTGCACTTATTGATATGCTCTGACAAATAGACCATTGTACCCTCTAGCTCTTAGAGCCCAGTTTTGGAGGGAAATAAAATAAGTCTTAATGAATAGCAGTATCTGCTTGGGGGAACATGACTTTGCTTGTCAAAGGGAACTTGGAAAACTTTCTGAAAAAAAAAAAAGAAAAAAAGAAGGATTTTTAAGAGTTATGCCAGTATAACTTCTATCATGCAAAACTGCTTCCCATTAGCTTTTCATGCTGAGTATAAAAGTGCCCTAAACTAGTATAAAATATCCACTTCCTAGACAAAAATAGCTGTATAACAAAAAGTGTTTTAATAACAAATATAATGATAAGCCATTTGAAGCTGATTTGTATTGCTTTTTCATCATTGGATTACCTGAAGTAGTGAACTTTCAGTTAAGATTTATATTATTTAGTTAAATAAATTGTGTGAAGAAAGGGTCAACACAATGATTTTGAAAAGTTGGTATTCTGTTTCACTTCAATTTGAAGCAACACCTTCTCACCTCTGCCTAAACTTGTAATGAAAAACTAAAACTGGAAGACCACAGTTCCAGCCTGCCCCAGACCTAGAAATTCAGGGTAAGCAGGTCAACTTCAAACATGAAATTTAGAAATGTTGATGTCCATGATTTCTGACTCAATTTGTCAGGGAAATAGTAGCTCAAAGAGCTGATTTTTTTTTAACATGAATGACATAATACCTGAGATAGACAACTTGAGAGCTGCACCTTTGCTGTCTATCTTGAAAACTGCTAAAAATGGGCTATGCAATTTTGCAAAAAAAACTCACATTACAAATGGATATCCACACCACCAACAGAGTTTAGCCAGAACAATGTCTGACACCCAGAGCTTCTACAATACCAAAACATCACCATGTAGCATTTCATATATCATGAATTAAAGTTCTTCAGTGGAAACATTAATTCAGTGAATTCCTTAATATCTTAATATCTTGACCTCCAAGTCATTGATGCCCTTAAAAACAAAAAAGATACTTTTTGAATCATTTATTGATTTCAATGTAGATCTGAACCAAAAAGTAAAAGCCTTCCAAGTCAGGTTGCTGGTAGGAAGGTAATGATTCATACTGCTTCTATTATAGCTCAGGAAAAATGAATCCCTGTATGAATGAATCTGGATATGAAAGAGAAATAAAGCATCAAGATATGTGGGTTCTACAAGTGAACTATTAAACTGACTGATTTTGAAATCAAATTATTTTGGCTTAAAGAAAAAAAAAACCAGAGAGGACAGGGGGAAAAAAGAAAAAAAACTGGAGGGGTTGAAGAGAGACATACTTTAGCTGAACCATCTTCGAATCCATCTGCATTTACCCAGATGGAACCTCAAAACCTTTTGAGAACTGTTAATTGTTACCCTGCTGTTCAAGTTTCCCTGTGTCATCCAGCAGAGATTTTTAACAAGTATAGGATAATGAGTGCTTATATGACACAAAGGAACTACAGGGCATACAAAAAATAATGATTCTGTCAGTTACAAAAAAAAGCATTTAGTACCACAGAGTGATTTTTCCAGTGTTGCAGTCGACTGACTTCAATATCTGTTGTCTCCAAGGCTGAGTGAATCACCTTTTAAATATATATAAAGATCTCCTGTGAAATCACTTTGTCAGTAGCTCAGCTACACAAGGTAGAGATAATCTATATCAAAAATTCCTGACAGGGACTGTGCTTCCTTAGCAGGTCTTTGAAACCTTCCCACTCAGTGACCTGAGGGTCCAATGAGTCACTGTAAAAAAGTCAAGCTGCTGTATGTAGGTAATGAATGCACAGATTCATACTGCTGCCATTGCAGCTATGAAAAAATGAACACTTCTGAAACTGAAAATCTGTGAAGTTTATATTTGGAAAAAGAAATTTAACAAAATCTCACTGATTTCACAGTGTGCATCTATACTGTCAGGTGGGTTCAGCACCTCTTTCACTCCATGACACTGATCTCCAAGTCTTCTGCTCTGTGTATACATTGCAAACCAAGTTCTCTTCTTAGCAAAAAGAACCAGAGGACACTTTTTCTCTGGAAATTGCATTGTACAAGCAGTATGGATGTGGCAAGCCTAGCCTGCTGCATAAAGCTCTACTCTTGAGTCGTACAGAGATGTGCTTACTTGTCTAAAGCAACAAAGGTATAGTAAGTGTTCTCATGTTGGAAATCATCATTAAGAAGAAAGTTCTTATTCTTTCCACTCTAATCAGTCTTTATGACATCATTTCATTATGATAGATATATGGAATGGTTCTTTTTACCAAGGTCCAACTTGTAGCTTTGCCAAGACCTACTGCCTACCTGGGGGAAAGGGTAAATGAGGTAAGTAGCTATTGCTTTCTTTTTTTTTTTCCTGATACAAAACCTTTCTAACTTAGATTGAAGACTAAGGGTAGTCTTATGTACCAAATAGCACCTGGCATTCATTGCAATACATATGCTGTTATACGAATCCAGCAGTCTACGCAATTCATTGTAGAGTCCTTCATTGCAAAAATCACTAGAACCAGTAGAAAATTGTATTATAAATTACTTCTTTCACTCCAGATTTTTTATAGGCTTTTATATGGAAGACAAGGCAATAGAAGCATTTCTTAAATTCAACCACTGGCCAAACTGTAGGACCGCATAAGTGAGAGCTGAATGAGTTCTCCATAATTAATTTGAACCCATATTCACCTTATCCAATAACACCTACCAAAAGGCCTTAGGTCAGGACCTCAGTCTCCCTGAGCTTTCCCTTTAGTCTAGGAAAATAAACATTCCAGGGAATGAGTCACCTCCTGTAATTCCCTATAACTAACCAGTCTGAGGATCACCTCTCTGAATTCAGCAATTGCATAGAGAGGACACGGCCCACAACACAGCAGTGTGGCTGCCTGGAGGTGTTTTTGGTATCTTACATGTGCTTCAATTGGCTTCTTCTAGGACTAAGGTTGAGGTCATCCATCCATGTTGCTCCTTCACACTAGTTTTGAGCAGATGGTCACATCCGGATCTAGCTGTGCTGAAAGCCATTGTAGTTTCCCCCTGCCTGCCTATCTCCTGCAAATACACGACTCTCTGAGAGTTGTGCAAATTCACCCCAGAAGCACGTGAAACAAAACCCATGTTCCTTGTGTGCCGCTTCTTTTGATGCATTAATATCCCATATGGTCTTTTAAGGAGGGAACAAGAAATCACGAGATGCCTTTTTATAAAAACTCTGTAGAACTTCAGGAATGGTCCCATCTTCTAATAAAAATCATTAATGTTTGTATACATTTAGATGGGTACATGTACATATGCAGAAATGGGTATCCACAGTCATACCTTGGAAATGTGCAAATATAAGGATTTGCAATTAACTACAGGTCCATCTGGTCTCTGTGGGTTGTTAGCATGGTAGTTAGTTTTACAGTTGCAAACTCAGGAGCACAGATTCAAATCCACCTTGTAGGCTGTGGGTTGCACTCCAGTCTGCAGTCATTAACTGCTCTCAGCCTGAGGGCCATACTCTACCTCTAGGGCTATTTTTGAAGCAAAACTTTCCAGTCTTGGGGTGCAGTTTTCCTAGAGTTTATTTTTCCAGCCACATCTATAGAAATTGTTATTCTTTTGCATCTGTTTGATATTAAAACTTCATATAATACACAAGGACATATAGTTTGTGTATTACTATATTTTATGACAGAATTTATAGTCAATCAGATGAAATGAAGAGTATGAAAAATCTTATTCTAGAGTCCTAAATATATTTAGGGTGTATATGGCACACATAATTCATTATCAGGAGGACTGGCCAAGTAGGACAAAGATTGTTTTTGTTATCTGTAAAATTTGATAGCCTAGGAATTTTTACTTAAAATGGATGAAAATCGTATGAATAACTTGAGATTTTTCCTAATAGATTAGTCCATGTGGTCATAGGTTTTGACACATGGATTACCTTCTGGTACAAAATAGTTGAAAATATTTCTGACAAATATCAGCGAAAACCATAGCAAGTACCATCAAAAGACAATGAAGCTACTCCCTATTGCCTACGTTCCCCACAGCAACTTGTCCTCAGTGTGGTCTGGCTGATATGGGTTCTAAATCCTGAAAATTGTATCAACTATAATAATTGAACTAATTTATAACAGAGATTTTACTGGTTTTCCAACCATTACAACAAGCAAGGAAACAAGCAGATCAACCTGAGGGAATGCATTCCTTTAAGAGCCACGATTTCCCAGGAGCTTTAGGGAAAGCCCATAATTCCCTCTTGCTCTTTTGTAAATTGACAGATCAGAGTGTGAACTAACTGCTTTTTAATAACAAGCTACAATTATTTCCTCACTGTTCTGTAACCAGCGTTTAAGGTTCTATAAAATAAAGACAAGTAGTGAAATGTCTAAACCCATAAATTCCTTGCAAACTGCTTAGACTTGTGTTTGTAATCACACTGATATTGCTATAGCAGTTTGTCACATCTGTCGAGGAATATTGATATGCATGAATACAAGAGTTTAATTTCTAGGAAAACAGTCCTGGAGAAGGGAAAGCAACAGGCAAGGGCTTGTTTGTTTGAGTATTTTCTCCTGTGCAAAGCAAGCATGTCTGCTTTTTTTATTCTGCAACCAATTACTTCTATTTTTCTAGCCTTGTATTTTTGTTTAATTTGATCATGATGCTTTTGCCAAACAATGAGGTTTAATGTTGCTTTCAGTGGTGCTATTCCCTTGAGATCAGTATAATACATTTCTGTGCTTTCCTTACATTTGCAATCCTTATATGACATCTATTTTTTTCTGTTAATCTCTTTGGAATTTCATTTATTGCATCTTTTTCAAAAGTACTGCATAATATTTAAACACACATCAGACTGAAAATATGGCCTTGAAACATCTTGTCCCGGCAATCCTGTGTTAATAAACCTATTCTCTGTGTAAAATGTTGTCTTCAACTAATTCATTTACCTTAGAAAGAGGAACCCTGGTGAGAAGGCAAGTAGATACCTCAGCTCTACAACTGACTCCAGCACGCTTTAGCCAAATGATACAGAGTGTGAATTTCAAAAGAAAAGAAACATTTTTAATAAGTAAAATAGTGATCCCTGTGTGTTTGTGGGTAGCATGGGGACTCACTTCTAGCAGTAAAATTAGAAGTCTGTAGTCTGTTTTAGATATTCTTGAAGCACAGAAATAAATTAACCTTTCTCTGACGAGCATGCAGTCCCATTCATCTTGGAAGACAGAAGGTATGAGAAGCATAGAATTATGGTATCAACCATAACTCAAAAAACTTCTGTCCTTTCAGAGAGTGAAGAGCTTTCCCATTTTGCATAATTTGATTCTCCAGCTCAGCTTAAGAAGTGACATGTGCCACCTTTACTAAACCAGCGTGTTTTTATTCATTCCAGTCCTTCTACTTATTTTACAGTCTTCAGGAAAATATATCCATGGATTTTAAGATTTACAAATCTAAGTTTTTACAAATTTAGAGAGATGGATAGATTCTGATGTTCTGTTGATAGTTTTTCTATGACCAGAGGGCATCTTGTATTCCTCTTTAATGATTTCAGATTTCCACCTAGTTCACCATCTGATTTAGCCCTGCTTGTTTCTCGCCTGCACTGGGTTTTCTTTTCTTCATGGTGAAGTTGAAAGTAAACATATCTTTTTCAGTCTATTGGTTTTTTATATTTTTTTTTTACTCAGATTTATTCTACATGATTCCATTTCCAAAATTTAAAAGACCTGTGTTAAGTCCTAGCAACCTGAAGTTTCCTTCACAGTTAGAGGAAATAAAACAGGGAGGGTGCTTCTTGAAAATTGACCTTACATGATTGTATAGACTAGGAAAGCCTCTCACAGAGAGCAAGCATCTGCACTCAGTTTAGACTCTGATTATTTGCCAAAATGTAGACTGATTCACTACTAAGAACTGAACACACTCCATCTACTTTCAAGTGCTTTATGGCAGTTTCTTTCATTACATTGACCTGCACAGCTCTGTCCGAATTTAAATCTATATATTTTCCATATTAATTTAAATTTAATATTTATCTCACTTTGTGCTACTGCAGATTTTTTTCTAGGAAGAGTGCTTCTGAACTGAAAATGTTTACCATTATCTTTTTTTGTCTAAGCTGTGCTTCACCTGTTGACACTTAAAAACTCTTATGTACTGAGATAATTCACCAAAGTAATTTCTGGAATTTTCCATCTCCTGAGAACTACCATTGTGCTCTTAATTGTGAACTGCTACACATGTCTTCATGCCTCAGGTATCCATCCTCACCAGTGTTTTAGATCTCCAAACACCTCAAACAAGGGCAAATACCATGGCTCAGGGGCTTTAGCGGACAACTTTTTTGGCTTTGAAAAAATTATTTTAACGGTGTGTTCTTAATGTTTTAGTCGCCTCTTTTCAAGTGCTTTGCCCTAGATGGTCTTGTAATTTAGTCAGATAGGTCTGAGCTAAATCCAAAACTGAAGGATAGCTTTGTACTGATTGAAAATGTACAAATTCTTCCACAATTCTTTCAAACTCTTTTTTCTGAGTCTGTCTAACAGTGGTTCACATGTTCATTTTTATGTGAAGTGTGAAGTAGTCCTTGAATTTTTTACTTCACTTTCAGAGTTGATGTCTCTGCTTGAGTTACTGAAAACCATTTAAACATCAAGTAGTTCAAAACCACCTACTGTCAGAAACCAGGCTATTTTCTGTCTTCCCTTTTAGCAGCTGCCCATTGCTTGTAGTTCCTTTTAAACTTCCTCCTGTTGTCCTCCCCATTTCCCAAGGGGTTTGACTCTGCTGGGGTCTTGAACAACTCCTTTCTTCTATTCAGGATGTAGCTCAGTTGATTTTATTCCTGTTCCAGTGTTTGGCTCAGCAACTGCAGAGAAGGGGGAGATGAGCAGAGACCATCTCTGCTTCTTCTGGTTGTTCTTAAAGGGCAAGAAAATTTAAATTATCCTTCCATCACAACTGGTAATTTTCTTCCAACTGTCACAGAAAAAACTTCTTAAAAGGAGAGTTTCCCAAGGAGTGAAGGGCTAGCAAGAGACAGGACATAGAGAAAATGGGATGAGAAGGTCTGTGAAGAACCCAAAATCGTTGTGGCCTACTGAGAAATGTCAGACTTGTTACAAAGAGCATCAAACATGGTAGTTGATGACCCTAAATAGCAAGCACAGCATTTTCCCTTGTGATCTTCCTCTTGTGTCTTCCTTGCTGTGGAGGCAATAAATATCCTTTGGAGCAGAAGAGAGCAATGGCATCTCCAGGGAACTGGCAACCTGAGCTGGAACTGTTACTCTGTTGAGGTTTGTTCTGCCATTCTACAGGGCAAGCAGGAGAGAAAGTGGACATATCTCAAAAAGAAGAAATTGTGTCGTTTTTAGCAAAAGCATAGAAAATTTCTGTGATGCTGTTCTCAGCTTCTTCTTTTATTTCTTCTGAGAGTTCAGAAATAGCTTCATTATCTATATAAAAGGAACTCCACTCAACTGAAACATTTTCTGTTCTTATAATTTGATTTTGTATAATATTGGCATAGAACCGAAACATTTTGAAGTTTTTCAGCAAGAAACAAAATACCAAGCAAGAGGCAGAAATGAAACAGCCAGCAGTCCAACTAATTAGATCACTTAGTAGGGGTATCAACTCTCCTTGCATCTGCTTCTCTTTGTGTAAATAACTAAACATTAGAAAGGCAGAGATTAGCTATCCATGGCTTGACGACAAAGGGCCATGGCCGAGCTGCAAGACACTTATGGAAAAGCCCCTTTTCTTAATTATATAAATTAAAGGCTTGGTCTGTCCATAAGACCCAACTAAATCTTTTAGATATTAGCATATGTTTGTCCTGTGATAAAGGTCTCACTAGTTGTCTTCCCAAAACACCTTCCCTGATATAAAAAAAAAATCTGTATGCATTATTTAGAAGATACTAGAATACTTTGAGATTTTTTTTTTCCCAGAAGTTTTAATGGCAAGTCTCTTCATTGAAAACTTTGCAAAAAGCTGGGTTTTATGTAAAGGTAACAGATGAAAATGGACAAGTATTTCATGAGAGGAAAATTTTTGCAATACACATATTTTCTTCAAATGTAATAAAATTTTTCAATAAAAAGGGAAATTAAAAATATTTTATAAAATGGATTTTTTCAATTGATATTTATGAAAAAAGTACTGGTAATTTTTCACTAAGAAATATTTCTTCCAATTTCCATCTAATAGATGGAGGTTTCCATCTATTATTTTATTTATGATGTATACAGGACTTGTATCTGAAAGTTTTCTAGGTTTTCTCATTGATGGCAATGGAATTCCTACACCACTACAGTATTTTAGTTGTATGCTGATGCAGTAGGATGGAAATAACACTAATTAGGCATTGGTAAAAATGAAGTTTTGCAGAGATAATCAAGCTTCGATAAATGGAGGAAACTTTTTTGTGTAGTAAACAGTTTTTATAAACCAATGTGAAAGAAGATTAGATTTACTTGCAAGGAATTAGCACAAAAAATCACCACAGAGGGTCCAGTGCCCCCTTTTCATTTCAGTGTGCAAGACTGAGTTCTATGCAAACACCTGACCAGTGCACTTTGGATTCCAGGGCACCACGGTCCCCTGCTGTTGTTTTGATGGGAAAGAAGGAGTGATGAAACAAACTGGGCATTTCAGTCTCTGCTCTACCTCAACTTAAAACATAAGATGCTGTGAGTGTTGTTTTGTTGTAAGCTGATCAATGTGATTGCACCTTTGAAGCTGGCTGTACATTACACAGCAAAGATATCTTTGATTAATCCCCTCCTGGTTAGTTTAAGTGATAGAAAGCCCCCTGAGGACTTAGACTTGCTCTCCTTCTTTGCAGAGATCAGAGACAAATAGTTTCTTCCTGTGTTATTCTTGTCTTGTGTAAAGAGGATTTGTACAAGGAAGTCCCTGGTGTAAACAGTATTGAAAAATTGTTCTAAAGGATTAAAGCTTCTCTAACGATCTGACCTAGGGAGTGTGTCTTCTAGCAGCCTGTACTCATGTTGTGAGGTTTGGGCTTCAAGTAATGAGGCACTAGATATAATGTTTTGAGAAGATGTGAAAACAGAAGATTCACCCTGTTCTATTTATTAGAATAAAAAGTAGTGACAGTCCTTCCTGCCTAAAGGGAAGTAATTTTGCCCAATAAATTATATACACAGGAGCACACTAGTGTAGCATCATTTTTTGCCTCTTTCTATGCCTTGAGTTAAAAACCAGGTAGTAAGAAAGTAGGGTGAGGATGAAATCCTATAGGTCTTCCAAATTCTCAGACTTTTCCTTTTCTGTGACTTTAAGGCTTTTTTTCCAAAATCAGAATGTTGTCTGGTGTCATTTCTAATTCAATACTGAGCAATGCCTGTATGACAAAAAAATCTCTTCAGTTCACTGACCTTTCAACACCTTTATTGAATACAAATTTGTCTTCTCTTTAGACATTGCCAAAAAGACCAACTTTTGCACCTCAAGTAAGACTTTAGTCAGGAGTTAATGCTAAAAGCATCCTTCAAATTCATTGATTTCTCTTACCAAATATTCATTTATTAGTTTGTATGTTAGAAAATACTCTATGGAAAAGGTAGAACAATTCCATTTTATGGGTAGAATTTTGTATAAACATCCTGTCCATTATTTATTTTTGGAAATATAGAAGCCAATGGAGCCATAGAACTATAAGGCCATATTTGCTTAGAGCAAAATCTGTCTCAAAGATTTCAGTCTGCCTGTAGTTATTTTCTTACAGCAGGGAGACTACAGTGGAAAGAGAGATATAGACTGAATGCCAAAACAATACTTGAAAGCATTCTTGTTGTTCCACAGAACAACTCAGAGCGGAGAGATAAAAGGAGGAGCAAAATAGGATGCTTCCCTGTATAAATTGTGACTTTGGAAAAAACTGCTGTTTGCATACATGTATATGCACATTGAGATGAAATTAAAATGGCTTGAACAAACCCAATTCTTTTTTTTTAGAGCTTCCTGAATCTTGATGGGGAAATTTGCATGTTCTTTTTTAGTCCTTATTTGTTGATGTGTGCGTGGGGAGATTCTTCTTACTTTTCATTAATAAATATAAGTGAAATATTGAAGATGATATGAATAAAAATTGATGTGTGTTTTAAATTTACCACCATCTGTCACGTAGGTCAGTAAAAGGATAATATCAGTTATCTTCTTAATGGACTATCTTTTTAGTCTGTTTTTCTCTCAGAGTTCCAGCGAGAAATGCAGATACTTGGGTATACATCTGCCCCAGCTCCTGGGAGTGTGGCCTGGGTCACAGATCACTGATGCCTTTCCTGGAATCATTCACTTCCCATCTCTATATACTGAATCTGTTACCCTCACCCCTTCCACCTTCTCTTTCCCCTTGCACGGTCTCACATCTTCCCTGCCCTCTACCTCAGTCCATTGCTCAGGTGACATCATCTCTCACACGGACACCCTATTTGAATGAAATGAACTAATAAACTCTTAAAGCTGACATCAAAAGAATTAATTCCACCTTTCCATCCTTTCCATTTACTGTACTCCAGTCTGAAGTTTCACCCCAACACTTACAATTTTCACTCAAGTTTTGTACCTTCATCTCACCAGCATCCTTCCCATAGAGCTGCTGTTTCACAGCTCTTCCTAGCTTAGTCATACCTCTTGTTCCCCATGCATTGTCTCCATTTTCTTCCTCTACCTACTTTCACTGCTGGCTGGGAGCAAGAGTTAGTGGCTTGTTGCTGACGGGCTGTTGCTGAGCACAGGGGTCTCCCAGGTTCCTGCCCAGACATGAGCAGCATGATTAGTCCAACAAAGTGAATTAGAGGTGGCTGCAGTATATTTATATGGAGAAATGTGCAAAACCAAGTTCTTTAGTAGATGCAGAGGTGAAACCAAGTAGACTAGACAGGATCTTCAGTTAATAAAAATCAGCAAAGTTCCATTATTTTATATTTGCAAACTTCCCATCCTTGTGTATAAAATGAGAACATTGCCAACACAGGCCCCATTTCATCAGGGCACTTAAGCATATATTAATCATCTATATTTGTTCAGCAAAGTATTCAGCAGATGTTTTACTTTAATTCTCACAGAGGTCAGCATATAAGGGCATATTTAAATGCTTACCATAATAGAATTAGGAGGAAGCATCTGGGCCTAAGAAAAGCAGTCTGCAGCACAAAAAGTAAAAGAAATCTGAAGAGATAAAAATTTCAAGTTCATTCTTCCTTTACACAACACCAGGATATCAGGCACAACAACTTTGGTGTGCTTCTGTAAATCTGATGCCTTCCACAAATTTATTTTCTTGGATTCATTTTGTGGTCAGCTGAAATGCTCCATATAAAGATTTCAAATACTGTCCCATCTGTACTTTTCCTTTTTCTGTTTTTGGGGGTTTTTTTTGGTTTGGTTCTGCCCCTCCCCCCCTCCCATTTAGTATATGATCAAGAGAAAACCAAGAACTGATAATCACTCAGGAAAGAAATCACAGATTCCCCAGTTAGTGCTGAAATAACTTCCTGAAGATGACGTGTTGTTTCCTTTCCATTTTCAACTGGCAATATTCAAAAGCACGTTAGATGAGTGACCTCTCTTGTCCTATCCTTGTCCTCGAACATTAATTAGTTTATGCTTTGTGCCTGACTCCTGCTGACTAGTATCTCAGAAGTTAATCATGTCACTAGGGACATTTGTGTAAGCTTAGTTTCTATGTAATAGTGCTAATTATAAAAGGAGATGTAAGGTTATTTGGCTATAGAAGTGTGATGTTTCATGAGGTTACAGGAAAACAGGAGACATTTTCAGACATGACTGGAGAGAAGAGCAAGGCAAATATGAACTGTCTTTGTGTTGTTCACCAGTTCACTAACACATCCATTTGCCTCTCCTGTCCCTTACCCATGGCAATGTCCTACAGCAATGGTATTAGTCATTCTTGGGGGACATGTAAGGTTTTAGTGCAAATTTCTGCAGAAAAATTTAGTGCAAGGATGAAGGCATGCTGGAGAACGGGTTACTTGAGATGACTTTTACAGGAATAGAGGAATACATCTCCCTTTTTTTATTTAACCTTTGGTAGTGCCATCACATCATTATGGGGATGTTCTGCTTCGTGCATGGATTTTGCTTTGGAAAAGATAATTTTCTCTTTTAAAATGTTGTTTTCCATTGCTCTAACCCTGAAAGGCACAGTAAGGTCAACTTTTAACCAAAAGTTACAATTTGGGCCAGTGAAGCCAATGGCAGTTCTTACAAAGTTAGCACTGGTCATTCTAGCAGTAAATCACAATCTTTGTCCCTGCTCTATGGCTCTGAAGGTATCTTCACTTAGGGCAGGGGTACAAATACAAATGACCTGAGAAGTTTGAAACTTTGCCTACAACACTCATTACACTCATTACACTCTTTTCACTTTATGTTTACAGCAGGAAGCTGATAAACAAAACCACTAGAAGGTAAAAGTATTAACCACTGATATGAAAGGAGGAACGGCATAAAATTTTACCAGTGCCCAGTGGATTTAAATTAGAAAGTGTGATGTTTATAGTTAAGGGGGTAAAGTTGACTAATGTACAAGCTGAGATTACGTCTGAAATTAATGGATGATTCTGTCATATTTCAAATAGGCCAGAACAGGCTAAGATGGATAGGATAGGATAGGATAGGATAGGATAGGATAGGATAGGATAGGATAGGATAGGATAGGATAGGATGTTATATAATATGCCACAGGAAGCATGAAAGTGCCAAAAAATGCATCCTGACTACGAAACTGATTGCCAAGGACGATAAAAGTACCTGTTGAAACCAGAATAATTCTGATCTTCATAGCACACCTCATGCAGTACATGTGGATAACAGAACAGCTGTTTCAGTAGCTAACACTCCCCACAAATGACAGCTTGAAGACTTTTGGCAATGTCAATCATTCCTCCTGATGCTAAAGCATTCCTTCTGATGTTAGATCTTAAGTGCAAATGAGATAACCTCACTTGTCTTGCTCTATCAAGTACAGGAACCAAAATGTCTTCATTTGCAAAATGCTGGTGGCATGATCCAAGCCCAGCAGATCCTTTTGCAGAATGGCAGACAGTGACAGGCTGTGAGACTGAAATGTTCTTCAAAGTTTCAATCATTCAAGGTGAGAAAAGACAGCATTACATCCATATGTTCTCATTGCACACTTTTTAAAGGGATACTTAAGCAATTTAAATCAAGGACAATACTGATCACATTATTATACCTAAATATTTTCTGAATATGTGCAGTGAAAATATGATTTCTGTCTAAGAGACCAGTTGGCTTTGCACTTCCTCCAGGAGCTTTTTTGAATTCAAAGCAGACTGAATTTCTTGGAAACTGTCCTGCTTCACTATGTTTTTATTTATTCAAAATAAAATAAATAAAAAACTCTATTACAGTGTCATTCAAAACTACCGTCACAGCTAGGGGTTGAACAGGTCCAGTTCCCTCAGTCTTTCCTTGTAAGAGAGATGCTACATCCCATAATCATCTTTGGAACCCTCCAGGAGCTCCGTGTCTCTCTTGTTCCGAGGAGCCCAGAACAAACCCAGCACTCCAGATGTGGCCTCACTAGGGCAGAGTAGAAGGACAGGATCACCTCTGTCAACCTCCTGGAAATGCTTTTCCTAATGCACCCCAGGATACCATTGGCCTTCTTGGCCCCAGGGGTACATGGCTGGTTCATGGACAGTTTGTCCACCAGGACTCCCACACCCTTCTCCACAGAGCTGCTTCCCAGCCAGTCCTTCCCAACTTATACTGGATGCCTGGGGTTATTCCTCTCCAGGTGCAGGACCCTTCATTTGCCTTTGGTGAACTTCAGACAGTTCTCTGCTGATCTCTCTTCTTCTCTGCTGATCTCTCCAGCCTGTCGAGGTTCCTCTGAAGGGCTGTGCAGCCCTCTGTGATATCAGCCTCTTCTCTGAGCTTTGTGTTGTCAGTGAACTTGCTGAGGAGGCATCTGTGTCTTCATCCAAGTCATTGATGAATATGTTAAACAACATCAGACCCAGTATAGAATCTTGGGGGACAGCACTAGTGGACAGGTCTCCAACTAGGCCCTGTGTCACTGCTTACAACCCCCTCAATCTACCTCACTGTCCACACTTCCTGAGTTTTTCTATAAGAATTTTGTCAGTGTCAAAAGTGTTGTTAAAATCAAGGTAGACAATATTCATTGCTCTTCCATCCAGGTAGTTGTTTCATCATAGAAGGCATTGGGTTTTTTTTCACTCAGTTCTCCACACTTTATCTTCCAAAGTCTCAACTCAGTAACCTTTAACTAAGTTGTGTGTGAACAGGAAAAGGTAATGTCTGGCATCTTGGAAATGGAAAACATTCAGCCAGGGAGAAACAGAGTGGGTTTTGATGCAAGTTTTATTTAATTCAGCTATATCTATGCAAATTATCTCCATTATCTTTGTTGAGAAATGGCAATGGACAACTATCTTGAAACATATCCCTGAAGGTTTCTGTCTCTCTGTTTACTGTTGGGGAAGCCTGTGAAGAGCCTTGGCCCAGGCACTGGGTTTATGTCTAAAGCTTGGAGAAATTAATTCTATCCATGGCAATCATAATAACTGTCACAATAATCTTTAGTTATTACAATAAGTCCTTCAGCACAGGAAATATCTTAGTGGATCAGTTTTACTCTGTTTGATTAATTGCCCTTTCCTCAGTTCTGTGCCCTATCTAGAGCGCTGAGTAATCTCCAGAAACATGAATCATTGTAAAACTTCAAAAGCACCTCTGTGCTAAAAGAAACCCTGGTATTTCAAATTCCTTATGTTTTATGTGAGATACAATACTCATCCCATTGAAAAGCAAACTGCTTCTGCAAGGGCACTGTACTGTACTGAAATGTCAAAAAAAATTAAACAAGAAGGGCACTAGGTATCTAAAAAGGTTGAACAGAAAATTAGATTTAAAATATTTGTGCTGCTAATAGCAATTAATAACATGAATTGTCCATTTGCAAACATGCCTTATCTATAAATATCTTTCATAGGACATCATTCGTGGTAGTGTAATGACAAAGTGATTTCCACCTTAAGCTAAGAGAATAATAGTCCCCAGGGGCATTAGCGTTGTTTCACCTGCATGTGTCCTGAGTTTTGAAATGCAATGAAAAACTCTTCTTATTGGAATAAGGAAGGCAGGAGGGGTCTGCATTTTCTTGAGTAAATTTTTGCTCCTGATAAAAACAGGAGTGTGTTATAGACCAACAAACTTGAAGAACAGCAGTCCTGGCTCTTCTAAATATTTGTGAGCTGGGAGGTTCCAAACAGGGTTACAGTTAGACATAAGCTAAAACAATTTGCAAAATTGTGTCCACTTGATCCTGTCCCTCAGAAAAAGCATCAACTTCTGAGCGATTATACTTACCAAAAAAAAATGCTTTTTATGTATAATATAGCTTCATCTAAATTGAAGATATTCTAAAGGAACTCTTAATTTTTACTGACTCCAGTCATGTGCTGTGATGGCAAAAACATCTTTAAAAAGACAAACATCTTGAGGCAAAGGGTGCTAGTAACTCTTCATCCCCACTTACTTTATTTATTTAAATAATATAATTAGGCAATAATAAAACCTATCATTTTAGCAAGGTGACCTTCAGCAAGGATATTTCAAAAAAGAATTTGCAATTCTTTACACATAATACACAATGCATACTGTCTGCAGCCACCTAACTCTGAGCAGACTGCACTTAAAGCTTTCAGCATATTGGTGAAAAGACTAGGCATATTAATTGAATAATTGCAGCTTTCTATAGTGGTATTTATATTAGATGAATTTATAATTTACTATTACGGGGAGTTGTAACAGATTAATATCCACTTATCAATCTATGAACAACCCTGTATCCATTGCACTGAAATCACTGAAAGGTGGAACAATCACACTAATAGAATAAATGTACTGTTCACAGGGCAGTCCTTTTATTTAAAAGAACATGTGAGGTATCAGCAAGGACAGAAAGTCCTTGGAAGGGGCATCTGTACAGTATTAGCCTAAAGGATATACCTGGAGAAGTTCTAGGCTTCTACTGAAAGTCAAATTTAGCATAAACCCCAGCAATAGGGAAAAGATAGATAATGTAACAATTTGGTCCTTTGCATTGCTGAGCATCAAAGGTAAATCCTTGCAGTTTCACAGTCCACCTGAATAGCAATGAGTGAATAGTCAATTAAGTTAATAAAGATACAGGGTGTCAGTACATTTACATCAAGCTGATGTATAAACCACTGTCTAATGAATGCCTGATAGGAATACCTGAACTTAATTAACCCTTATCCTGTTCAAAATGAGAGGTTTTAGCACCTTACATCTAGACTGTCTTTATTGGTGACAGTCTGTTATCAACGCTTACCTCTCCTTCTAACAAGGTTTGAAATGTAAATGATGCAGGAAGAGTACTGAAGCAGAATGCCAGGATGAAGAGGCTTAAATTTGTTATGCAAAAAAAAGTCCAAACCTAGTACATGGCTCTACTGGATTATTAATGGTTGCAGTTAAACCAGAAAAGCTCATCCTTTCCAAGAGCAGAGTTGCACACAGCATCACCCCAGAAAGCACAGTGGTATGCCATGGTTTGAGACACCAGTCTGTCTCAATGGCACACTAGTACAGGGACATGAACACAGTGGTATCACGTANCCCAGCAATAGGGAAAAGATAGATAATGTAACAATTTGGTCCTTTGCATTGCTGAGCATCAAAGGTAAATCCTTGCAGTTTCACAGTCCATCTGAATAGCAATGAGTGAATAGTCAATTAAGTTAATAAAGATACAGGGTGTCAGTACATTTACATCAAGCTGATGTATAAACCACTGTCTAATGAATGCCTGATAGGAATACCTGAACTTAATTAACCCTTATCCTGTTCAAAATGAGAGGTTTTAGCACCTTACATCTAGACTGTCTTTATTGGTGACAGTCTGTTATCAACACTTACCTCTCCTAACAAGGTTTAAAATGTAAATGATGCAGGAAGAGTACTGAAGCAGAATGCCAGGATGAAGAGGCTTAAATTTGTTATGCAAAAAAAAGTCCAAACCTAGTACATGGCTCTACTGGATTATTAATGGTTGCACTTAAACCAGAAAAGCTCATCCTTTCCAAGAGCAGAATTGCACACAGCATCACCCCAAAAAGCACGGTGGTATGCCATGGTTTGAGCCACCAGTCTGTCTCAATGGTACACTAGTACAGGCACATGAACACAGTGGTATCACGTATATGTGCTGCACGGGGGGATTTCTGTAGTTTGTTTAGAAGAAATTATTTCAGTATTTTAAATATCCCAGCAGCAACTCCCAAAATGTTTGCCTCAGCCTGGTCTCCCCAGAAAGGCTTACAACATGATGCAAACACTGTGTAGGGCTAATATTTGAGATCTGTAGCTGAGGTAATATTTTCCTGGTATTGTGAACGGACAGAAATAAGCACTGCTAGGATGCAATTCATCTTATCCTAAAATAAACATATAAAATAGGTCATATGTGTAACATTTATAACATGTATAATACCCAAGAAGTGCCTACACCCCATTGACAAAAAAGACAGTTTAAGGTTAGATTTAGAATGCACATTGCAGGCATTTTTATTTTTATTGAAATTAATTGGAACTTCAATGAGAGCCTCATATCTTAAGAGTGATGTTTTGTGTCCTGCTCTCTTTGGCTATAGGTATGCTTTTTTTTTCAGTCAACACTTCAAAGAAACAACAATTCATAGCCCAAGTACTGTGAACAAGCTCCCAGTTATACTGAAGTATAAGGGCCATAAGAAGTATAAGTCACACTTACAATGCATGAAGATCACAGAAAGTGTCAGCAGGATAATCCAGAGAGCATCAAAAGTGTATTTAGGATCTAGTTCCCAGTCCATTTCTGGTCTATGCATGGGACTTACTACTAAGATGAATATTTGGTTTGCACCAGAACAGAGCCTAGGTAAGAACAAGGGTTATATTTCTAAATATCTGCCTATATCCTAGACAACAAGGCTTTGATCATACCTCAGTGAAATATTAGCAGTAAACATTGACACTATTAGCAATAACACCATCTCTATCTAAAGGTGCCCTAAGCAAGATAAAGACTCGTCACATTTCAGTGGTGCTGTCTACTGTTGTGGGCTTTGCTTGTCACAAGAGGTCAAATCTTCTATACACAGCTGTGGAGAGATGGGGAGTTGTTGATCAGTAGATGCTTTTTTACTTTGTGAACATGTTTTATGAGAGATTATGTGTGTGACAACCACTCTGTTTTTCTTTTATAAATATTTGAGAGATGCACCATCTATTTATTTTGATAACACACATAGTTTTATGAACATCCCTTCTCAGTAAAAGCAACTATGCAGAGGCCTCATCTCCTCGAAAATTTGTGCATATAAATAGAAACTTTGTAATTTACTTTAGGTTATATTTCTGTTCCCATGTTTAGTGCGAGGATGTAGCACCTGAGAAATCACAAGCCTTTTAACATAACATCCCATTCTGATATCTACAGATCATGATTTTCTCCATTGAAAACATACTAGTTGTCTTCATGATGCATCAAAATATTTCATTTGTGCAGAATGCATAAGTAAAGTTGTCCAGAGTAACTTTAATAGACCAGGTACTAGATTTAGCCACACGGAGCTATTTCCACATTTCATTTCTATTATTAAGTAAAATCGCATCAGCAGTTCACAGTTCAGACATACCTAGGTATGAAGATAAGAGGAAAAAATAATAATGAAAAGGAAACACACTTTCAAAGTGCAAAAGACACAAGGCACTGATCAAGAAAATAGTGACTGAATGAGAGTAGCTGTAGCTGAAAGCCTTCTGCCAGAGTAGCTAACAGCCATTTATACCGGAAAATAAAATTTCTGTATGCACACAGAGATGTCAAACACAAATGCAAATGTGAAGAAATTATTCAAACAGCACAATGTGACCACAAGCAAAACACTTCTGTGTCTGGTCACTGTATTTTAAAAGTAAAGTGACATAAATAAAGACTGAGAAGAGGACAAACAGAAAAATAGAGGGATTCAAAAAATCCTTTGGCAGCTCAAAAAAGGTTAGAGAAATTGCTAGGTAGGTTTTTAAGAGGGAAAAAACAGCACCGAGGCTAAGAAAAAAATAACTCTGCAGGAAATTAAAGTGTTTGAATGGAACTTGCACCAGCAATGAAAGTAAACCCTACAGTATTAAAGTGGTTTGGAGTTTTATCCTTTTTTTTGTAAGCAGGGAGAACTTAACTTCTTATATAGCTGCCTTCTCCTCCAGCTCCTGCACACACAGAACTCTTCTTAGCAAAGGCAAATATCTAGAGACTAAAAAAAGAAAAATGGAAATAAACCAAAAAAACCCAACAAAGTCTTTGTCCATATGATTCGAAGTTAGGTTAGACCACGGAAGATAGACTGTTCCTATTTACATGGCTAGCAGCTCCACAGAGAGCAGTAAAACAGACTTGTCAATCATAGGTGACATGCTCATACCATGGGCACAGATCCATAGCACATGCCCTAATCAAGACTGAAATTTGCACCTCTCCTTTATAGCAAAATACTTTAAATGTTCCACTGGCATATGCTCCCATTGAGGCAAAATGTGATGACAATCTTCCAAAAAGCACAATGCCACACTGGTGACAGGCAGGCAGTGCCCAGACACAGGACAAGTTCCACAGGAGACTAAGTGAAGTGTTTGCTTATGCACTGAGACCAAAGGACATCTTACAGTTGTCTTTAATACCTATTTTGTGCTTTAAGAAAAGAGTTATTTGTGGTCATTCTCTCATTTTAGTCCAACATCAGATGCATTTATTCTTTATAAAGTGTCAAATGTCTTAGTTAAGGTAAATGGATAATTTACCTGAACTAGGGTAAATTAAATGAGCAAGTGATGCCTGTGAGATAGTACTCAGGAAAATTAGAATTTACAGCATGAAAGTTCCTTCAGAGGTGATAGTATGTTAATAAGAGAGGACAATTTCCATCTTAAGTTCAAGGACTGAAAAACTGAGTAAATTCTTTTGGGTGAGCTGAAGGACCAAAAAATAGAGATATACCAGGAGAGGAGGGAAATGGGAATTGGGGGAAAACCTCAAAATAACAGAAGAATTTGCATAACCACTGTAAATATTTATTTCTTAAAATTCAAAACATTGCAATGTTTCCCTAAGACTTCTTTTAAGAAAAAAAGGTATGTCTCCATTCTTTATTTTAAAGTCAAGTTTCAAAGGCTCATCTCATTGTAACTTCGTGTTGCATTAAGAAGCATGACCATGACTAGGCTAGTCTCCAGTCTTTAAAATTTTTAGCATCAAAATAAAATTTTTACACATTGCTCAGAAAGTGTAAAAACAGCCATCAGGGATCACATAGAAAACTCATGCACCGTGACGCAGCTGCATTTCCTTAGCAAAGGTGAAGATAGGGAAGGGCACTAATTATCCCAAAATGTGTCCTACTTTCCCTACCAGCTAGGTTTTCTGAATTCATGCAGACATCTCCAAAGGGCCCATATGTCCCATCTGGAGATAGGCCTGTAAGGTCTGAGGGCTGAATTGCTCTTCTGAGTCACTTCTGAGATTACTTTGGACCAACCAGTGAAATATCAGATGACATGAGGTAACCATATCTATTGTACGGTCATTCTACCAATACAGCAGAAAATAGAGGCAGTTAATGATTCCAGGGCATAATTATTATTTTTGAATAAAGGTGTAGGAAAATATTCAAAGCCTTAATATTTAAGGTTACTAACAAGAAATAAAAAACTTACATTAGGTTTTAGCAGCAAAAGATAAAGAAATTATAGCAGGCAAGTGAATACTTGGCTTACTAGCAAATGCCAAGTAAATGCTAAAAATAGACAGTTCTTGTGGGTCTTAGAGGGAGTGTGGAAGAGGCAGGATTATCCTAAACCTTCATATTGTGCTGAAATCTGTACTTTGCATTCATTCTTTCCTTGCAGACCAGAAACCCAACTAAATGAAGAGCAATGATTTTTAATGTATTCTTCCAATTTTGGGTTATTTAGGGTCTTAATGCAAGACCTCCCTGAATAGTTAGGCAAATTGACTTAGAAATGAGGACACAATTTTCATGGGTTTCCAGCATTTAGTTATGTAGATCGAGAGAAAAAAATATAAGTGGAAGTAATGTGAAGAACATATTGTTTCTTTCAGATAAGAAATGTTTTATGAATTCCTATGAAGTGTAGGAAAATGCATAATGAAAAATTATGCCATCAATAATATAAAATTGAAGGAGAGAAATAGAACAAGTTAGGCCTGCAGCATTTTATTTATATAAAAGAGCTTTTCTATAACCTTGTCTTGATAAACAAAGAAAAAATGTTTAAAACTTTTTGTTATAAATCTTTGTTTACACTCTACTGTTGAAATAAGATAGACAGTAATTAGTAATAGATATTGAGTGCAGCCCCATGTCTTTAGAAGCAACACATATGAAAGATTTACTTTGACATTGTTTAAGTCTAGGGTACAAAAGGAAAAAAACCCACAACTTACTGCTTATTCCATTATAATACTTCCCATTGCTAGAAGCACAGTGGGAGATATGCACCCCTACTTATTTCTGGAAGTAATGCTGTTTGCACAAGTGACACAGCAATATTTATGCTCAAAGGCATACCCATCAGTGATATAAATAATTGTCTTAGTACTATTCATAAACCTGCCTATAAAAATTGTACTCAGTAAGTGTGCAGGAAAAAAGAAGGGGGTAGAGTAATAGTGCAACAAGATCAGCTTTTCCAGAGTCCATATATTCTGTCATAGTTATCAGGGAATTCAGTCTTAGCACTGATCCTGCCAGAGTACACCACATTCATCTGTGGGATGGTAGGCAGCTCCCTGGGTGTCAAAGCTGTTGTCCTCAGAGTGGGATCAGTTGAAAGTAAGGACAAAACCTGATCCAATGTCATCAACTCAGAAGGGATGAACAGAGCTCTGCCAGCTTGTAATAGCAAAGGATCAAATTAGAGGGAACCCTAATTATCTTTCATGGCTCTATTCATGCAATGACAAGCTACAGTAAAAGCAATATGAAGAAATACAGGCAGAAGTATTCAGAGGAGACAAAAGCTTTAATAAGGTAAAAAACAATAAATTAGTGGTCTTCATTGCATTTTAGGACTCTTTTAAAAAGGCAATATGCTAAAGGACATATTGAAATACTCATAATATAATAAACCTAAAGGTAAATGTAGGATCTGGCAGTAAAAACTGGACCTTTCTTGACCATCTTGCAGTTAAGGGTCAAGAAAATGTCAGTAGTTCATATCTCCATAGTTCTCTATATATTGTGTTCTGAACATCCCTTTCTGTCAGCAGGAGTAGAGAGTGAGGTATTACACTCTACATAGGCCTCCAGAGATCAGCAGAAACGGCTGGAAGCCGTAGAAGTGTGTAAAATGTGCTTTGGGCCTTTTATTATTATTATTTTTTTGCTTCCTGTATAAGATGGGAGTGAACCCTATGAGCTTAGGAAGCTGTTTTGGGCACCATAATATTGCTAGGCTCAGGCCAGGGGTGACATCTAATGCTGCTACTGAACTCCCCGCATTGGAGCCCCTCATGGGGGGAAAAAGATTTTAAGTTTAGTGGAGCAGTCATTTTATGAATCTATAAATAAATAAACCAGATTTAAGGTATTTTCAAAAAAAAAAATAGACAAGTGCCCCTGTATTAACTGGACTGCTATGAGTTTAGATAAAGGAAGGAAATACAGCTTGGAACTGCGAGGGTGCTATTAAAAATGGTCAGTCTGGGTGCAAACTCTAGATAAGTGCCTGAGGACAAAAAAACCACATCACTACTCCAATGCTAGTGTTTAATGTGAAATTATATCTTTGCCTGGAAAAGAGCTCTTTGTCTGACACAGAGCGTGGAGCTTTTGTTTATGATGTTTATTAGGGCTTACCAGGAAAGGTGGCTAATGTAGGGTGATAAGAGCATTACTAATTTTCTTTGACAAATGGCTCTCAGATATTTTCCATTGTGAATTGTACACTAAACTGCAATTTCTTTCATGAATTTCCTTTTCTTACAGATATGCAATACTGATTCCACACCTATCATATGGCAATTCTAATGCTCACACACAATGAAGTAATATAAAGAGTACTAAGAAAACAAGATTATAATAAATAAACATAAGGCTGAATACTTCTGCAGTCATGTTTTTTCAAATAATCCATAGCTATATGAAGCCTGAAGTAATTCAAAAATACATACCTAATTCAGATCCATTAAAAAAACTTATTTTCTCTTACCAGTATAATTTTTAGTTTCCATGGATTCTAAGTTCTACCAGTATTACAAACACCACTTACAGCTAAGCTAAAGCTGAAAGACCTGCTTTTCTGCATAAGCACTGAGACAGTGCAGGCTTCTCTCCTTTTACTCTTGACAGCAATTTCCTGAATAGTATGAAAGAGGGACAAATAAGTACTGAGATGAGATACTTTGGTTATAGAAATCATTCCATGTCATTCTCAGAAAGAACATCAGAAAGTCTTCAGTTGAAAATAACTATAATAAAATATCAATATCATCAGCATTTCTAGCTGAGATAACTAGTTTATCAGGAAATCTCTAAAACCTGAAGAACTCTCTGGTTTTAATCAACTAAAACAAAAGCATTTGAGCTGAACACAAACAAGTCCTGGAACTCATATAGGCCTTGGGAATATGGGGTAGCAGCTCTTTTTCAATTTACACCATAAAAAAAACATTAACTTGATTTTTTTTTCTACTGGGACAAATAGAGAGTGTCTGAGCTTGGTCTGAGCGGCTGTGTCATCTTTCACAGTGATTCCTTTCACCCAGGCAGCCTCTTGACAACTTTTAAAACCTTGAGGAGATCATATAACTGGATAGATATGAAGTTCTGTGTCTGTACCATGTTCTCTCTGAAGACCAACAGCTTTCCCATGTAAGTGCCATTTTTAGCTGCCATTGTCATTACTTTGAACAGAGAGGCTAAGAGTAAGGCAGTAGTATCATGGACCCCTTGAGCATCCAACTCCAATCCACAGAGCACAGTTCTTCTTTATTGGATTTGGCTTAATGATACAAGCCCTTTGAGATGAAGGTCTTCACTGTTGTGTCCAGCACAGCAAAGGAAGTGAGCCTCCAAGGATTCAGGACAGTGGGAGGGAGTCTTTGCATTAGAAAATGTGCTGAGGTAGAGTAATTCTTGGTAATTAAAGTCAGACAATCTGCTTCCAAGGGACAGAAATGGGAATCATCTGCTATGGATCTGTATTCATTCCTACCTAAGCATTTGTTATCTCTCACTCTCTTTGAGTCTTGGGATTTTTTTTCCATCAACTAAGGCATTTTTTGTACAATTTGAGTTGATTTGTCATTTAAGGTTTCAGTATCTTTTAGCAATCAATACATACATATATTCTCAAGCGCTTAACCCCTGCATGGTTTTCATGTACTTCATTACTCCTTTGATTTTTTGGCATTTCTGTTTTATATCTTTTACTTTTGACTGCAAGGGAGAGGATTGTTTGAGCTGGAAGAGAAAGTTTCAGTATGTGTCTTCTATGCAGTTCTAATATAAATATAAAGGTTATCTTCACCCATGACACCTCATAATGTTGATCTGCTGTCTTTTGTTACTCTAATTCAGGAACTGTATTGGAAATACCAAAATAGTGAGTGCAGAGAACTGAACAGTTATCCAAAACGACAGTTTTCAGGAAATTTCAAAGCTGGCAAAACTTGAATGAGCACCTTCCCCCTCCTCTTTTGGCACAGCCCCTGGTGCTGTTTCTTCAGCATATTCTCACTCTTCTCTTCTGGCTGCAGTTGCTCCTGTATGGGGATTTTTTTCCCCCTTCTTAAATATGTTATCCCAGAGGTACTGCCACCATCATTGATGGGCTTGGCCTTGGCCAGCAGTAGGTCCATCTTGGAGTTGACTGCAATTGGCTCTGTTGGACATGGGAATGTCTGGCAATTTCTCACAGAAGCCACCCTGTAGTCCCCCACTATCAAAATCTAGCCACACATACCAAATACTCACTTTTTTAACCCATTTTTTGGCTTTAGTGTTAAATCTAGCACCAACAAAGACAAATCAGAACCTAAGCTGCAGCCAGAGGCCATTAATAGGAGAGAAAGATCTGTGATCCTCCCAATTTACTCAGCACTGTCAGGCCACACCTAGAGTTCTCTGTGCAGCTCTGGTCCCCTTTCAAGGTCCCTTCCATGGACAAACTGACAAGGAACAAAAAGAGGGCCACAACAATGACCAGATGTCTGGAGAATTTGTCCTGTGAGAAAAGACTTAGAGAGACAGACTTTTTCTCCCTGGAGAAGAGATGGTTATGGGGCACCTCATCACAGTATTTCAGTACTTAAAGGACAGCTACAAAGAAGATGGAGATTCTCTCTTCAGAAAGAGGAGGCAAATTACACTGGGAGAGGTTCCAACTCACTATGAAAAAGATTTTTATTTTTTTTAACAGTGAAAACTTATCATTCTTTGGAACAACCTCCCCATGGATATGGTAGAATTCCCATCACCAGAGGTTTTCAAGATGAAATAATCTCGTACAGGCTCTCTTTTCTACAAAAGGTTGGACCAGATGATCTTTCAAGGTCCCTTCCAACCTCTCTGAGTCCATGATATCCTATGGCAATGATACCGTGGTTTCATTATGCACTATGAAAAAGTACTACTTTTTCTTTGCTTTATGCTTGCCACCTGCTCATTTTATTTAGACATCCTTTAGATCTTCCATAAAGCAGTGAATAAATATTTCTTGTTCACACAAATTATGAATAATTCATGATTTTGTAGATCTCTCTCTTAATCATCTTTTTTCCTATAGAGAGAGCTCTAATCAACATAATCCATTCCTTACCTTTGATCTCACTAGTTGCCTTTCCTCCTACTCTTTATAGTTCCCTATATGTTTTTAGTGATAAGGAACACCAGAATTGTACTCAGATACTCACAGAGTGGGCAAACCACTGAGCTGCGTGTGGCATAATAATGTTTTCTGGTTTGTGTGGTGGTCATGATTGTTTGGTGCCTCTAAACAGTTCCTAACATTTATTTTGCTCTTTTGACTGCTTGTTCAGCATGAAGCTGTTATTGTCATAACACTGTCAACTACATCTCTGACATCTTTCTCCCACATTGCAATCTGCAATATACAGACTATCCGTGTTTATTTATAATGCTGGGATTTTTTTTTCTCCACATGTACTACTTTGCATTAATGAACACAGAATTTCATCTGCCATTTTGTTACATTTTATGTATTTACTCAGTAACATAAACAGTCAAACTCCTTTCAACCAATCTGTTCTCAAAAAACACACATTTTGATAACTCAAAAAAAAGACCTGTTTATGCCCCCTACATTCACTATATCCTCTGACAGTGGGATAAGAGCAAGTTGAGAAGAATGCAGGAGAAAAAAATCTTGAGAGAAAAATATGTTTAGGTTTTCCAGGGTTTCATTTCATAGAAAATCTATTTGTGGATTCCAAGTTGGCATAAAGATAACCTGTCAGACTCTCTTGTGACTGTGAAGATGGCACTACTGAAAAGTAGAGATCTCTTCTATTAGGACCATCTTATATGATGCCTGAAAGGTATTTTTTTCAGAGAAATTGATATATAGTCCAATTATGAGATACCAGATAATTATAATATATTTTAATTTAATACATTAGATCACCCAATTTTGCAACAGGCATTATGTCATTTGCTCAAAGGCCTCCAAAAGCCTAGGTTTAATAGCCAAATTTTTATATCTGTAATGAGGTTATTATGCTTATCAGCATAAGGAAAATCACATAGAAAGTGCTAAGTTTTACTTTTTGAGAAAAAATCCCCATTTGTGTTGAAATACATAACTCACAATGAGTATTAAGTTTTCTTGATTGATGCCCCATGGAAATGGATTAACCTAACCCATCCAAGGCATGCTTAGAGTTTCCTAAGATGATAGAATTCTTCTCAAATATTTTCAGTTAATTGCATTAAAGACACAAACTTTAAAGTCACCATCAAATGTTACTGTCATGAGACAGATACAATTTTTAAGGTCTGAATCATCTGACCTGCTTCAGCAAAGGGTGAACCAGCCTTACCTTATTTTAACTATATTTACCAGATCTTCAGTGACCATTTGAGGTGATCAGCTCAGTTGGAGCACAACCCAGAGTAAAATGTGGCCAATACTCTGCATCAGCTATTCTAGGCTGTAAGGTATACTGTAGTGCATTCAAAAATACCATATTTTCCAGTGAAAATAAACAAGATACTTAAGAAAGAAAGTAATAGCCACTGAAGCAAGAGGCAAAGATGACAAATAATTAAATGCTCTAAGAATACCACTCCATTTTGCATTCAGGCAGAAATCTGAAATCCAGTCAAGGGCTGGAGTTAAAAATATATTCTTTTCTTAATAGTTCTAATGTGCTTGTCTTCCTGCTCAGCAGGAAATACATTAGTGAAAAACTGTCAGATGTGGTCTCACTGGAGAATTAGGCAAATTAATTTATACAAAGATCAAATAATTGTGAGGGAGTAACAAAAGCAAAACCACTATTGGAATAAAATTTTCTTTGCTAGGCTGGGTAAATTACAGGAATGATCTTAACTTCTGCAGCACAGATTCTGAAAATTTGGGTTTGTGTTACAATTCTGTCTCTGAATTTTCTGTTTGACTGATTTTGGTTTTAGCCTGGCTTCTGGAGGAATGACTATTTGATTGTGTTGACAGTTTGTCTGCTCTTTCCTCACACATTTTTTTACACAACTGTGATTGAATATAACAAAAATATCGATGAAGTTCCTAAAATCTCTCTGAAATCAGAGAGAGAAGACACTTTCAACACTTGAAAGCCTGTAGTAAGATTTAAGTTCTTTTTAAACATGAGAAAATTGATACAGCAAAGCAAGTATGACAATGTCTTCTTCTTGTGTAACCACTCATATGCATTTAATTACTTTGTTTTATATATTGTTTTTATGTTTATCATGACTGATATCAAATGTATATAGATTTTCTGTATCCACAGTAAAATATTAAAGTAAAAAAATAATGCTTGATGCCACGACTACTTTTAATCTTGTAAATACCTAGTTTCTGTTTGGAACATTTTACCAGCAAATAATTGAATGCAATGACAGTCTAAGACAACAGTTAGAATGATGGGAATGTTTAGTTGACAACACATCTCCCAATTTCTTAGAAAATTAACTATGCACATATGTGTACACAACAAACAAATCTCTTGCCCATTCTAATAAGTCTAATTCATACGCCATTATTAATGTCTAAAAACTGAAAGTAGTATACTAGAAATCACAATTGGAGAAAAATTAGAGCAATAATAATTCCACAGATTCCTCCTAGTTGGTTTGTTTTAGGATTCTTTATTGCATATGTTGTTTAATTGCTTCCAAAAATCAA
Source organism: Campylorhamphus procurvoides (assembly GCA_013396655.1). Classification (NCBI taxonomy): domain Eukaryota; kingdom Metazoa; phylum Chordata; class Aves; order Passeriformes; family Dendrocolaptidae; genus Campylorhamphus; species Campylorhamphus procurvoides. The sequence continues at coordinate 188,684 of WBMV01003401.1, forward strand.
AGTGACAGATTAAATTTCTCTGGATTTGCAGAAATCTTTTCTAACTCTTCAGATGTGCTTCAGTGTCTCTTGTCAGATTAAAAATCTTAAGTTCTTAAAGCATGAAAACCATGAAATAAAACTGAGTGATTCTGTCACCCTGAGGACTTACCACAGTCAGTAACAACAGTCTTGATCTGACAAAAAATCAGACAAGCAAGGACACTGAAATAGAACCAGATGTTAATTTTTAGTCATTAGAAAAAGGTTAAAATTATTAATTTTCCTTTATGTAATTATAACATTGCAAAGCTGACCCAGAAATATGAAAGACACCTCTTGAATTCTGATAATTTTTTGGAGTAGGAGATGGTCTACTGAAACGAGCTCAACAAGAAGTACTTTCCCAAAATGAAGAACATCTGTTCACATCCCCGATGCCTTCGGAAACAGGCAGTACTACATCAGTGTTCATCAGGGCAATCCAAAGTATCTAGACCTGTCCTGATTGCATCAACATTCTGTAAAAACTAGAAATTTGGATGGACTAAGATGCAGAAGCAGAATTGCAAAATTTTATGACAATAACTTGTTAATACTACTTTTCCACCGCAAGTGTGCTTGCAGTGTAACTATAGGCTTAGTAAACTCTTAGATACTATCACATGGTCACCAGAAAATTGTTCTTCACAGAAATCTTCAGGTAAATGATTTAGAAAATGGAAATGTTCCTCTATTTGTGTTTCTTCCTCTCTCCAGCTGAGGACAGCAATCAAAACTGTATAATCTGTAATATATAATCTATAATTCAGGAGAAATGGATGAAGTCGTTCTGTTAACTTCATGGGAGATGGAGCAACTTTTACCAGCTGAAGATCTGACCTTATGTCAGATGACATGATGAAAGTAATAGGGAAGTTGAAGGCAACTGAGTCTGTCGCAAGCCCTGTGAGCATGGAAGGTCTTATGTCATGCAGGCTCTACTCCTCCATGAAGCCAACCCCACCAGGTGCTTTAGCATTTGACTTTGTGCCAGCCTAGGCTCACATCCTTGCTTAGCTTTAAGCTTACCCCTTCCTCTAATATTTTACAAGATTTCCACTAATGTTCCTGGAGGATCTATTACTTTTTTCTACCTGAAATGTAAAATTCCTGGTAAGAGCAAAGTTAAACAGGCCATGGCAGCGAACAGAAAGGCAAAACCACAGGCTATATAAAAATGACTGGCTGGATTTTTCTGGTGCTGACACATCATCAAAAGTCTCCTAAAGCTTTCAAGCTCTCACAGTGAGCAACACCATCTGATGCCAGATAGTCTCCTGGGACCGCTCTTCTCTTTTCTAGTGTAATTCAGAAACAAGTTAGGCATTACTCAAAAGATCCCAGTTTGCTCTGTAATTAATTGCCTTTCTCTAGCCAACTTCAATTCACACAAGACAAGGGCCTCATTCTTAACAATGTTGCACATTTTATCCTCTCCAATTGTTTAGCAAATCCCTTATTCTGTCATGTTTTTCATTTCCCCCCTGGCATTTCACCCACTATATTATGGGCAGTATCTAAGAACTTAAATCCAAAAGCTATACTGTACAAAAGCTTCAAATCAAAATTGAAAGATGTAGTTCAGCTGTTCTTCTATAAATATGCAGCAATTATAAAGAAATAAGGGTCAATATAGACTCCCGGAGAGCTTTGCATTAACCTGCACTCACTATATTTAACTAGAGACATGAAAGCTACTTAGTTTCAGGGAAACATTTAAGTATTACAAATGATGAATTTACAAATTCATGAATTATTGATGAAATAGAAACCTCTCTGGAATTCAAGCAATTTTTACTTGAACGTATTCCCCATATTTATGTACAGGCGTCTTAACAGCATTTTTCAATTTCAGTTTTGGGGTTTGAATATACAGCAGGAGGCTTTCATTTTGTAAGCATCTGGTGAATTTGCATTACAAGGATGGTTTGCACCAAGGATTGTGCGTTTGTTGTCACCACAATCTAAAGCTCAGCTCACAACTAAATGCAGTTTCAACTCTGCCCCTCCCATTCTGCTCAAGCAGGTGGTATTTGGGGTACGGAAGTGTCCCAGAAGTGTGAGGCCTCGGGATTCAGGCAGGTGGGACAGGCATCATTTCGGAAGAATTATGTGGCTTATTGTCAGTTTGACTTGCAGCCCTCTCTGTTATTCCAGAAAACATTTCTGTTACAATTCCCATTTACAGGATTCAAAGAGAAGCAGTTCATGCAGTTCAGAAACTGCTGGTGCGATTGACAAAGTAGCAGTCCTAATCAGCAAATGTCAGCAACCACTGAGAACTTTCCAAATTAAAAATTAGCTACTTTGCAACACCTATTCAAAATATATAGCATATTCAACTCTCTCAGAAAAGGAATGTACATCATGCGTTTGCAGTTCTCATGACAGTGGAATTTGGACACAGGCAGAAACTGTCCCTTGTTAAATTATTAGAATTCTGGCTTTTGTCTCCTGCAGGATAATTTCAGATTCAGATTTGAAATGCCATATTCAGGGAGGTTTAGAGTCAAGGCTTCCTGTGCTGAAATAACTTCATGAAGATGCAATTTTATGCAGAGGCAAGGTGAAGTCACTTCTGTGTAAGAGACATTGCACTTTGCAGCTCAGTAACAGGGGCACAAAACATGGACTAAGACAGCTGGCCCGTGAGGAAGTTCTAGATTGTAGAAACTAACCATATCCAGAACTGGCACACAGTGATTGGAACTTGTCTTCAGTCTCCCTTCCTTGCTGGTTTTCTGTGAAAGAGCTCTCGTTGGAGGACATATGACCCCTCCTCCTAATGGGGAAGCAATTAGAAAGAATAGTCAGAGGTGCTAGAGATTTCCCATCCCATCCAACCCCATAAAATCAGGAAACTTCACCATGTCTGATTTTCTACCCTCTCTCCTCATCTTGGGTCATGTAATTATGCTTGATTTCCCAATTTGGAACTTTACCCTTTAACATGCCAGACTTACACTGTCTTTAACTATTTGCTATCAGTTAGATAGCCCAGATTTGTATGTTTGTCTTGCCAGGCCGACAGACAGACTTTGACTGGTGATACTTACCATTACTTAGTCTGAAAAACTACCATGGTTATCACAACAGGGATACCACATAAAGCAAAATCAGTTGGATTTCCCACTGCAGCCTGCTGTACAACACTTCCAGGTTAATCTTTGACTGAGTCCTGAACACTCTGCATCTCTTCCCTTTTCTCCATCTTGGCACTGTTCTGTGGAGATTGTTTTCCATTATTTCTTTTTCATATGATGGGTTTTCCCCTATTTTTTTTTCTGATCATCTTCACTACAGCCTTTTACTCAGGACTGATGTTCCCTTCTAGTATTTTCACTGCCAGATTCTGGAATATGTTTCTTCCCCAAGCAAGAAAGAGGCTGAGATGAAGAAGATCAGTCCTGACAGTCCAGACAATACTGGTTTTGCCCTATTCACACTTACAATCCTTACTATTTTATAAACCACATGACACCTCAGACTCTGCTAACCAGATGGAACCTGGCTGCCCAAAAGTTGCAAGGCCATTCAAGTCTACAAATAAGTTGTGCACACCAAGGGGCGAAACTGCCTCTTCAATACCAGAGCAAATGGCCCTGAGACATTCTTAATAAAAGAAGGTGCTCTGTTAGGCTATAAAATCCCATCCTAATATAGCTCCCCAGGACAAAGCAAGGTCTGCTCACAAGTCCTACCTGTTGTCTCTTGTCCCTTTCACTCTCCATAACAAAACTATTCTGAAGAGGAGGGTATGCAGAATGACCTTTGTGTCCAGAGAAAAGCAGTAGTGATACAACCTCACTGACTGTGGCAAGGGACTTCTTGTATTGTAACATAAAGACAAAAGAAAAGATGTTTTTTGTGTCTGGTTTCACATTATAATTCTAACTTGAGGCTTAGTAGGTGTCTCAGTGAACACTTGCTGTAAAATGTGAACAACTTCTGTATTAATTCTGAAAGAACTCTCTCCCTTGGGTCTTTTCATCCTCACTAGTGAATGGACTGGTAAAATTTCCCAATTTTCTCTGGCATTACATGTTTCAGCTAGCATGTGATATATTTCTCTCCCACTGGGGCAGCCTGAGCATTTGAAGCCATGAAGGAAGAGCAAGGTTTTTCACCATTCCTTCTTTAGTCCCTCAGTCCACCTTTGACATACACTGGGAGAAAAAATGATGTGGTTCTTTTGGTGAGTCTATTAATGAATACAATAAAAACTGAGGACACCTCCACGCAAAAAAAAAAAAAATTAAAATAGTCCTTGTGGAACATATCACTAACATTGTCTTGACAGGGCAGAATGAAGAAAACATGAGGTGAAATAAGAGGTACTGTAAGGAGAAGAGCAAAACATGAATTTGATGTCTCATTTCTGTGTCCCAAGAACTAGAACAGCAGTTTAGAACTTCCATCCCATGACTTCCTGACCAACTGCAGACCCCAGTGACCTCAGGAGTGGCTCAGACTGCAGGGCTTGGACAGCCATTCTGCAAGGCTGACTGAAAGTTGAAGAGCAGTGGCAGGCCTGGATGCTGGTAGAATACGTTACCTAAGGAATGAGTCCCTTCAACTGTCCCTCTTATTTTCTATGTAATTTACTCTGCTTTTAACATAATAAGGACTAAACCTTACAAGAAAATGACCCATTTTCAAGTAGGTATGAATTCATGGAGGAAGGAAAAGAAGAAAGAAAACATGGTGCATAAGAGGGGTTACTTCTTAAACAAAAGTGTGATAGCTGCTGGCCCCATTCATTCTTTGGTCTAATGCTGTATAATTTACCCTTTTGTCCCTCAGCCCTTTGCAAGATCATTCTCATGCTGTTTCCAGAGAGAAACAGGTCTGCAGTCTAGAATGACAAATTTCCAGGCATTCAAAAACCCTTCTTATTAAATGAAAATTTTGCACTGAGTAACTACTATTTATGCTATAATGTTTGCTTAATTTCTGTTTTTATCTTATGAAGAGGAACTCTGTAGTTCTGTTTATGATATCAAATGCTCTGATTTTTCATAATTAAGAGCTTTGTTTGTCAAATTGTTGATGTTTGCACATCATAGCAATGGAGAAAGTAGTGCTGTGTACACATGGAAGATGTTCACAGAGAATACAACTGCAGGCTGTTGATGTTTGTACAAGCTGTAGCTCTCAGCAAAACCTGGAGTTGTTTATTGGGACATCATTGTGTAACATGCACTTATCCCAAGCTTTCTTCTCTATTTGGGGAAATCTTTCATTCAAACAACAACCTCAGAACTATAAACCCATTTCCTGCTTGACTTAACACTGTGGCTTTGTTAATCTGGTGTCTAGGATTATCCATTTTGCGTGCGAAGCAGGAGTATATTCATTCTGGGACCTGGATGAAAAATGTTGCCCATGAAGTGAAAACGACCCTTCCATGAAAAAGAAAGAAACAACAGAAGATGTTTTTTAGTCTGTTATGCTTTACAATCAGGAGAAAGACTTACATACTTTGTATGATTCTTGGTTCTTTGCAAGGAAAGGGGTGGTTGATGTCCGTCTGCTCTGTGTTATTAGAGAGAGAAGTTGCTTACCCTGATGCTTTTGGTTTAGCTTCTGCAAGCAAAACTCCTGAATTAACTCCACTTTCCTACTAGTTTCTAATATAGAGAGAGTTGTATATACATATGAAGACGGGTTGTTTGCAGTCACTGAACAGCACAAGATGTTCCTGTTGGTTTTCTTGAAATACAGCAGAAGTGTGCCTAAAACTTTAAAGTGTCTAATTAAAGGAAATTACTGTTCCCTCCTGCTACTACAGAAGAGATATGCTGAAATGTACAGTTGGTGACAGTCTCCCACGCGTGTGTGACTGCCTTCAGAACTGTCCATAACAAAATACTGACTTTCTGTGAAAGTTTTGAAGAATGCTTCATCTCTTCTAGATTCTGTTCTGGCAACGACCCTTTCACAAAATTAAACAGCTTTGATCATTTCTTTATTCTTCAACATCTCTGTGATCCTTGTCAATTCTTATTCTGAAGACAGCATTCTGAAAACAGAAGTCAAAGCTGATCAATCTAACCCACCCCATCTTTTCCATGTTAATAAAAAGCAATCTTTTTTTTTTTTTGCAAAGTTTTTCACATAGTTTTGAAACATATTGGTGCACAGATCTTTCATTTTTCATAGCAGACAGCTCTGTTGTCCGAAATGCCTCATTATTAAACATTTTTGAATAGCCAAAATTTACGAAGTTTCTGTTTTTATAGCTATGACTCAGTGAACAAGCTTTAAAGTTCCTCATCCTTCACTGGAGTGTTAAAATTCTGATCCTGTACTATATCTGATGAAAACTTCACATGGTAATGAATTTAATTCTTATCTGGTAAAAATAATAATAATTAGACTATAGATAGAATGAGTTAAGCCTATGTTTTTCTAAGATGATGATGTGAGCAACCTGTCCTTTTTCCTTTGTGTGGGTTTAATTTCTTACACTATTAAATGTATGTGTTTGAGAGTGCTGATACATAGCACTATTCAGTTTTACATTTGAGGACTGAGAGGTGCACATTAGGGAGAAGCATTACCCGTCCCTGAGATGATGCACAAAGTTTTTGCAGAAGAGGAAATCAAAACTGTTTATATGGACTCCAGGTGAGTATTAGAAATAGTGCAGTGTTTTAATTAGGCACAAAAATTCACTTTGCAGTTCTGCAATAGATCCTTGATAAACATTAGAGGTTGCTGCTCATTCCATTTAGAATTGCTAGGTTTACAAACCATCACAAATCTCCTTTTTGAACTCAGACAAAACCTGTCCACTTTCATTGGGATTTCATTAATTTCCATATCAGCCAAGGAAACTGAAATAGTTCTAATTCTAAAGAGTGACACTGACAAAGTTGTAATAAGAACATTGAAAAGCCAATTAATAGCATGATTATGTCATAGGACTTTTGACACACATTTGAATAAGGTGCATTTGTGAAATAGACTGAACTGCAGTATCTTTTACAGTTTATAGATGTTATCTGTTCTCAATTCTAGAAGAACTTTCTGAGTTAGTTTTAATCATTCTTAAGTTAGGTCTTAAGTTTGTAATAGGATTTACTTTTTGTTTAGCAGTAGACCATCAAAGCAACCTTTCTTCAAACAGTAGTATCATTGAATCACAGTGTGTGAGTTGGATGTAACCCATAAGGATCATCAAGTCCAGCTCCTGGCGCCACACAGTACCATCCCCACAAGTCACAACATGTGCCTTAGAGTGTGGTCCAAACACTTCTTGAACTCCGTCAGGCCTGGTGCTGTGACCACTGCCGTGGGGAGCCTGTTCCAGTGCCCAACCACTCTCTGGATGAAGAATCTCTTTCTAACATCCAACCGAAACCTCCCCTGAAACAACTTCAGGCCATTCCCTTGGGTCCTGTCACTGGTCACCACAGAGAAGAGATCAGTGTCTGCCCCTCCTCTTCCTCTCATGACAAAGTTATAGAGTGCAGTGAAGTCTTCCCTCAGTCTTCTTCAGGTTGAACAGACCAAGTGACCTCAGCAGCTCCTTGTACAGCTTCCCCTCGAGGCCCTTCACCATTTTTGTTTCCCTCCTTTGGACACTGTTTAAGAGCTTGATATCTTTCTTATATCATGGTGCCCAAAACTGTCACTGCTTTTGCCCAGGCAAAGCCTCCCCAGTGCAGAGCAGAGTGGGACAATCCCCTCCCTTGCCCAGCTGTTGATGCTTTGCCTGATGCCCCCCAGCCCTGGCTGCCAGGGCACTGCTGACTCATATTCAACTTGCCATTCACCAGGACACCCAGGTCCCTTTCCATGGCACTGTTTTCCAGCATCTTATCCCCCCAGTCTTATGTACAGACAGGGTTACCCCATCCCAGGTGTAGGATCCGGCATCTAACCTTGTTGAATTTCATGATTGATGGTAGCCCATCTCTCCCATTTGTCGAGGTCTCTCTGCCGGGCCCCCCTGCCTTTGAGGGAGTAAACAGCTCCTCCCACTTTTCTATTTTCTTTTTCTAACCTGTATATCATGTTAATTTTTAGTGTCAAGATTAGCATTTCCAGTTCTTGGAAAGCTTTCTATTCCAGTAGTTTGTTGTGATACTTCCTGAAAACCTATGCACATTGTCATATTTTTAAACAAAATGTCCTTCCACTAGCATAAAATCATAGCAGTAAAGATGCCAGTGTGGGACTGATTCATTCTCACATATTTCTCTTTTCTCCTTTAGCATCAGTTTATGAATCTTGTCTTCCATGATTGCAGTTCAGAGTTTTACTTCCTGTCTTGCATTTTGGAGGTGATGATAGCCTTTGAGGTAGCCCAGTAACTACTTTTTGACATTTTGTTGACCATATTATATTTCTTAAGATCTTGCTTGTAAAACACAGCAGATCCAGAAAGTACCTTTGTTATGTTAAACTACTACAGAATTTTTTTTTCTTGGAGATTTTATTCTAAACTGATGTGTGCACAGTAGTACCACAGACATGGAACCACAGATACGTTGAACTTGCAGTAAAGATTTTCTGGTTCAATTACTCTGGTTTTTTTAATGCCATCATTTTCCAATGAAATACCTTTTCATTAACAATTTTTTTTTAACAAACAGTATTCTTTCATTCCTTTTTTTTTCTTTTTCATTCCATTCTATCTTTTGTCTTTGAGATAGCAGGATTAATTTTATACTAAAATTTTAATTAATTTTATAATTGTAATTTTAATAATAAATTGTCATATTGTGCACAATTTGGTATTATAAAATGCATATTGATGTATTAAAAGGTCAGCATTGCTGTTCTGGAAAGCACATTGACTTTTCCTTCTTCAATGGAATTCCAATAATTTTGTCTTTTGTTTCTGTAATCAACTATAAGAAAAGAAAGAGCTGCTTTTACCTTTGATAATCCATAGAGCATCATACTTCAGGAAACTATTGCTTTATAAGCTCATCACAAAGTCCTAAGTGTCAGGAAGTTTAATTAGTCAATACATAATGGATTGATATTCACTGATGCAGAAATCACAGTTCACCCTTTTACCTTCACATATCAGAATTTAAGGTCAGTGGTTCTGAAAAATATGAAGCAGTGTTGTTCTGCTCTAAATGAGAAAGACAATTTTTATAAGAATTGTTTTCATTAAATTTCTGATAAACTAATTCTTCATCGCTTTTCCCTTTTTTTCTTTTTTCTTTTTTTTTTTTTTGCCACTATTTGATACATAAGTGGCTGAAACCTCAGTTGTTTGAACGACTTCTGAAGCGTTTGGCAGTTGTCCTACTTTGTGCATCATGAGTGATCAGTGACACAAATGGAGAATGGGTTGTCACAGGGGAGGAATTTGCTCAGTGATTGCTGGTTCTCTGGGTGTATTACACTACTACTGGCTTTTTCATTCCTGTACAAAGTGAACTCTAATTAATCCAGGCATGAAAGTCCTGCTTTATCTTCTGAAACTAGCTCATTATGAAAAATGTAAACAACTCTCTCCAAGCACTCTGTGTGCATACTCCCTTCTGCCTTAATGATGTTTATTGTCTAATTGACTTAGCTTTGTCTTATTTTTTACTATAAATACACTATTTCTAATTTTTGTTCACTCTTCATCTTTAGCATTCAGATTGGTGTTTCATAATAACCTGCCCTAAAGCAAGCCTCCATTTTAGTACTTTAACCAATTGGCATCTGTGTAGTATGCTCCAAAATGACTCCCCTCATACTGGCATGGAGTGATCCTCCCATGGGCATGCAGTATGGCAAGGAGGTGGCAGCAACTCCCAGGGGTGCGAATCAACAGCCTCAGGGAAGACTCAAAGAACAATTTATTTCTTCATTGCTGTATATCCTTAAATTGAGTCAGCTTTCTAATAGAAATCATGTCTAGAAAGAAATTTAAATGGAATTAATACCAACTTGTCCTTGGTGACTTCAAACTGCTTGAGGATGTAAAGATCACATCACTAGGAGATATAAAACCCTTAGGAAAGGTGGGGACTCTTTTCAGCCTGTAAAGGGCTGAGAACACAAGGTATTTAATAGTGCAAGTCAGGATATCCCATCCTTTTACACATATGTGCTGGATCTCCTGTCCACCCCATTAAGTAAGTCCATTCTACTGCAGTCATGTAAAAAACGATTCATGAATGGAAGGCAAGGGAACAGGTACATCCTCTTTTTCCAAAGGAAATCCAATGTTTTGACTCTTTCATTTTGTGATTATTCAGGAATAAGAAAGAAGTCAAGAGAAAAAATAAGGGCACTGAAAAAGGAAAATGCAGGTGGGAGAAGGGAAAAGAAGCCCAAGGGAAAGAAGTCACCAGTTTTAGCATGAGCACTTGCCAAGGCTTTCCTTTCAAGCCTTCCAGGATGGAAGCCACTTTCATCTTCCTTCTCCATTTTCCACCTCTTCTGGATCTTGCTTTTCCCCAAAAATATGAAGAATTTTGGTTCAAACTGTTGCCAGTTACGTGCTGTATTATAGATCATTTTGATCTTTGTTTGGCTGTTCCTCATTAGATTAGTATGTTTTGTTTAAGTAGAGAGGTGGTTATTCATAAGTAATTCAGTGCCACTGACAGAAAAATCAATTGTAGGAACATTAAACTTTCATTAAATATGTTAAATATAATCTGACAGTCATATGGTCTCCAGTTGTATGACTTTTACTGCAGTATTACTGTAAGTAATGGATTGAATGCAGGATTAGGTGGTAAAGAATATTTTACATGATTTAAGAAAAAGGATAAAAATGGGGCATTTTTCCATTAGCATTCACTCTGCAGTGTTCCTCAATTACTTTCAGGACCATCTGCACTTCTGGAGATACTGTAAGTTTGAAGTGAGTTGTTCGTGCAAGACAAGAGCAGATTGGAGCTGTCTGGGCAAAGAAACATCAGACACCCTTATTTTTGTGGGGAAATGGCATATTTTATAGCTCCTGTAGGCCTGGGAACATCACACGCCACAATTTCTTGTACTCTCTAATCTCACAAGGATTTCCTCACCTTTCCTCTGATGATTTTGACATGACTTCCATGTCTTCCAGCTTGCCCAAGTCTTTAATTTTTGTCAAAGAGCAAGCTGCAGCTAATCTCTTCCTCTATGAGGTTATGATGAAGCTGCTACTGGTTGTGCATCTCTCGGCTTTAGCACAGAGTGGTAAAACTTCTCCCCAGCTGATTGCATAGAGGGATGTGAATGTCTTTCGAATAGGGCTTTATGGATGGAGCACCACCATCATTCAGCTTGTGACATTCCCAGAATCTCACAGCTGGCCTTTCCGAGTTTAGCATGCAGCAACAGCACAGCATGGTCCTATTAATTTGAGTGCAAGGTTTACATCAGCTCTTGCTGGTGATGTTTCATTTCTGTTCATCTATCACAACTAACTGACTGCTGTTCAGAATGGGATGGATGGATGTAGGTGACAAGTCTTTTTTTGGTTCTTTCGATAAGTTAGAGTGTAGCAGTCAGTCAGGCACCAGTATGAGAAGAACCTGATTTTTATTTTACAGCTGCTGCCTGTCTGTTTTGTTCTGATACATCTGCCTAAGCATAGAAAATTATATTGTAGAAGTACAGAAATCTGATTAGATATATTAGTGCTGTTTCCGCTGTCACAGATAACTGCAGCAATGCAACTATACCATATGATAGTGTCTTGTTATTTACTTGTTCCAACCTTTGGAAGGCATCAGCTACTGCTCTTCAGAACAATTCTGTGATGAAGTTGGTCTTGAATTTGACAGAAGAGGAAAGAAATGCACACATCCAGCTGTCTGTACCTTGACAGACTCTTCTGCCTGGGTAGTTTCTGTAAAAATATTTGATTTTTATCTTGATTCACCAAAATTAAACAGAAATTGCTAGTGTTTTATAAAAGATGTTCACTGCCTTATAGAGAGCTGGACTGTGGTAAACACATCTCTTTGCTTCAGAATTCTGTCTATTTTACATCACTATCACTTCAAAATAAAGACAGCAAAGTAAAAAAGGAGGTTGGATTCACAGACAAACTATCTTGAATTAACAATATAAAAAGCCGCAGTTCAAATACAAGAACAATGTAATAAAAAATGTTGATCATTGTATTTTCTAAGGTTTCACCTTTAAAAATATGACAGTAATATATTTTAGGAGTGATCTCTTTAACTTTTGCTTAAAACTTTTATGGTACCAAAAAATTACATTTGTATGTGAAAATTGGTGAATTATCAAGACCCAGTGGTCTGAAGAATTAAAACCATACTGTTGTCCTTATGACAGTGTTTCCATCTACCTACCAAGCTGTTCCTTTTTGAGAAATTCAGAGTCCTGGTGAATGGCATATATTCTTCCATGTGTTTCTAAGACGTTCTAAGTGTTCCTAAGAATTAACTGATTTCACTGCGTGACAAAACTTGGAGTTTCACAGGATCACTACAAGTTAACAGCTGAAACATGAGCATCATGCATTGAGCTGAACACCCTTTGCCCAACATCTGCCCAGTGACTGTGAGGAAGAGTGTTGACTCATATCCTTTGCCTACTAAATATACTCTGAGCTGACCATTTGAGTAATACTATTAATACATTATTGTGCATTTTACTACAGTGAAAATTACTGTTGTATGCATTCACTAGCTTGAACAGATTCTTAAATTTAAGAATATGCTCCTTTGGCTCCTTCTAGCCTGTTTTAATGCTGATCTCCCTGGAGAGTTTCTAAATAGTTATATGATTGCCAATTTAGGAAAGCAACAGTATTTCTGGCATCCTAGAGGAAATGAAGATGTCTCAGCAAGTTCCATTGTTAAGGCTTAAAAAAATGTTACCAGTTTTTGACGGATGACATTTCAGAGCATGGGGGTCATGTCACTTCTGTAATTTGTTTTTAAGGACAAAGAAAGGTGGGTTTGGGTTTTGTACCTTCTTTGTTGCTGTTTCACAAATAAGCTTCTTGTCACATCCTAGTTTTCAGTATATCTCTCTTTGCCTTTGTTAAATGATGTATATATAAAAGACAGTTTCTTGCTTGTATCCAGAAAAACTACTTTGTGTGTGCAGTCCCCAGCAGAGAACATCTCATGAGAGAGGAGAGGACAGTCGTGCTCTCCAGTGCCCTCCAATCAGCAGAGCATTTCTAAGGGCATCACTTTATCTGCCAAAGTTTAGACACGTAGATTAAAATTAACTGAAGCTACTTGTTTCCGTGTGACTAGAGGATATGAGGAACAGAAAGGTGCATTGCATCCATCTTCTTTTAACAGCATAGAACTGCTATTAGTCAAGTCCTCTGAATATTTTCTTTTTGAATGTACTTGACAAGTTTTTACAAGATTCTTAATTAAGAAAATCATTTTCTTGCATTTCTATGGGCAGTGAGTAAAAACTGGGTGAAGGTTGCCACGGCCTATTGCAACTAATTTGCTATTCCACTTTCAAAGAAACATGCAAACTTTTTGGAATGGTAGGGGTTGTTTTGATAATAAGAATGTTGGAGGCTTTTTTGCTAAGCCTAGACAGGCATGAAGAGGGACATTTTAGGCTTCTTCACCAGTTGAAATAGCTTCAACTGGTTCAAATACCAGTTGAGAGCAGAGTAAACCAAACAACAGAACAGCTCAACACAGGACATGACTTTAGAATAAAAAAATATGCTGGAGTAAATATGTTTCTGTGTTGGTATGACATCAAATGAAAGTATAGCAATGTTCCTGCAGGTTTATTTATAATTTGAATTTATCCTAATCCATACACGGTACCTAGATATTTTGAAGTAAGCCTGTTGGCAATAGCTCCAACTTAAGAACAATTGAAATGTGATTTTATTTGCTGCTTGATAAATTCTGAACCATTTCAAGCTTTAGAGTGAGAAATACATTCAAAAGAATATGTATGGTATAATTTCTGTATTACCTTTAGTTTATATTTGCCACATAATGCTTACAACAAACTCACAAATCCTTGGAAATCCATAGCTGGGAACATGAGGATAATTCTTCATGTTAAAGACCACTACCAAACAAAGTAAAGTATGACAACCGTGCCTCATGTTTATATAGTGATGTGAGGATGTTTACTGGCTTGTGTGAAGCCTATTGTGGGATTTTGCTCCTAACTTAAAGAGTGCAGGTCCAGTGGAGCCCCATATGAACATTATCAGTAAGTAACTTGGGACAGCAGAGGATTTGAATTTACTCTGTGATTTTGTATTTCCCTATCATGGATTTATAATTCATTCTTACCACATGACAGATTCATTGCAAAAACTTAGTTTTAACTTTTATACTAAATTGCTATAAATTCCTATTAAAAAGTTCAACTAATCTGAGAGGTTGATTTTCTGTTTCCAGCACTATTAAACCTTTGGTAAAAATTTTGTCTATTAAAGAGATTGCGTACCTCAGTCTTTGGAGCCCTGTATATGTTCTGTCTTTTGGTGAACACTCAATCTAGTAGGTCTATATTTTTGTCTTCCAGCTATCTCTTCAACAGCACTTGTGATGAGGTCTGACTCTGCTAGGGTGTGACAGACTGATCCTGAAAGTATGTATGTCCCTTTAGGGTTCTTTCTGCATCTTAGTGAGGAACAGAGGCATCCAGAGCCCATATCTTCTGGAATTAGACTAAGCCTGTAGGTCCCAAACAAAATTTTGAGATCAAGAGGCCAGACATGTAGTGCACACCATCTGATCAGTCTTTTTATGTCATACTGCTCCTGAATATTTCGTGTATTTTGGAGATGGTGTTTATTTTTGCCTATATGTCAGTTCCTGTTTAGTAGCTCAGAGCAAACAGAAACTGGATAGCCAGAAGAAAATATTTTTGACAAGTGAAACACTGTCAAAACTATTACAAAGTGTAATTACTGTCAATTTCTCAGCTTACCTGATTTGCCCATCATTTTTTCTTCTGGAATGGCACTAGAAAGTGCTGTTCTGACATTACAGCTGGTTTTAATGCACAAAGTCTTTCTAATAAATTTCAGTCTTGTTTCAGATATTGCCACTGTGCTGAAACTGCTCTTCAGAGAGTTTGTAATGAGGATCTGTTGCTTCAAGCAAACTGAGAAGCTCCTTCTTTCATTGTCTTGATTTATCAGCAGCCTTTGATACTGTTGACGATGGGGTCCTATTACACTGCCTTCAGCAGCTCCTGGGCTTTTCAGGCTCCACGCTGGCCTGTTTCACATCTTATTTAATGGAGCACTATCTCTACAGTTATATACTGCGGTGCTCTCGTCATACTGATGCCTAAAGCTGGGTTGTGCAATTGGATTTTGATGATGCAATTTGCTATGACAGCACTGCAGTATAGTAAAATTCTCACTTCTGTTTATCAATTTTTTTATATATGACACACACCAGGTGCACAGGCATGATAATCATGTGAGAAATTATACAGCTGTTTGTTTATGGATCTGTATGATAATGTGATCTCCAACAATACTTGACACTTCCATGCAACTGACTTAGGTTCTAAGACCATATGGTGTTAAACTTGTAGCTCTTTAGTTGAGGAAAAGCTATTTTAAAACAATTTTAAAAGGTTGATTATATTACTACATGTATTTTTTCCTTCTCATTGCCATGCCTTGAAAGAAAGGTGTTCTTCCTGTTAACAAGCCGTGTCTTCACATACAATTTTTTTCTATTTGTGTCATTCATTTATTTTAATGTGAAGCCAGTAACTTGGCAATGAAGTTTGGACATCAGAAAAGTAAATGTGAAAAACATTACAGAGAAAAGTTTGCTCTCTGTCTCTGCTTCTTACATCCATAGGCCAGAGACACCTTCCTTTCTACTCTGGATTTCCCATTCATCCATTTCATTCAGTGCTGTGCATTAGAGGAGACATCCCTCCTCTCTGTTGCAGGGCTTTATCCAAAACATCCCTCCAGACCTGCTGAAAATAGCCCCCTGCATGTGTGTGTGTGCACGGGACCACCTTCAATGTTATTTGAACATTATGAATCAGGTTTGATTTATTTATTAGTTTTATTTACTTATTACCTGAGCACTTACTAAGAAAGAACATCGATGGCTTTTATTATTCCATCTGTCATGAGCTTCTGAGACTAGTATTTCCCATTCTGGTAATTTTAGAGTTCTATAGTGGTGGGATATGAGTCTGATATTTGTATCAACTAATTCAGAATTAAGTCAGTTTACATTATGTTGACTTACAACAGAAAGTAGCAATATGATTAAAATTGACTTTTGTTGTTGTTGCAAGAACAAGGCCAATTACAATATTTCCCAATGAAAATTCTACAATCCATTTCTCACTTCCACCTAAAGTCTTTTGATACACAAAACACTTTATAGAAGAACTGGGAAAAGTAAGAATTATTTATGTGACTCCTTACATTGCCATGGTGTTTTTCCTGCCTTCATTTTCCTCTTTCAAGCATTTAATTTCTGTTGTGGACAACCATTGCAGGTACAGCGATGTAGGAGAAATGGTAAGTTTTCCAGTCCATAATTTTTCAGCTGCACCCCCAAGATCTCCAACATGCCTTTGCCTGCTGGCCCACCATCATTCTTACAATTAGGATTGTGGTGAGAGCCTGCAGAGTTGCATCCTTGTATGTCATGTCCAAATTCACTGACTTAATATCTTGTGATTAAAACGTAGCCCATGCAGAATGTTTGCCGTACTGCTCAACTTTCTTTCTCTTTAACTGTGTTAATGATCAAAAAATACATGTGGAGTCTTCCTAATGCTTGATATGGAAGTTTCTCCACTCTGTGAAGAACAGTCTTCATTTGTAGAGCCATCCTCAAACCTTTTTTCTTTTTTTCTTTTTTTTTTTTGTCATATGAAGTTTAGTCTCTAACCCATTGGGGTATAATGCCCAGGAAGCAAGATGCTTAATTTTAATGGCATAAAAAAATTTCCTATTCCATGTTTTCTGATGGATTCCTACAATTTTTCTTTGCTATTTTAAAAGCTAATGTGACTGTGGAGGGCTGATTTCAGTGGACTAATAGGTATGTCAGCACTGCTAAATTAAAGTGTCAGCTAATAAGCCTGAGCTCTGGGTCCCAGACCACTTACTGCTCAAGTGTTAGCATTTCTGAGCTGGAGACTGGCTGCCCTTCACCACTCTGGGCAGCTGGGAGGACAGCATGCACAGAGGACACTGGGCTCTGAAGGGTTGGATGCAGGGACAGGCAGTGTGCAGACCCAGGCAGACAGTGCTAGGCATCCTCGGGGCCAGTATGGTTATCATTTATGTTTTGTTCTTTTTAGACACTAGTAATGAATCTGCATCTATGGGGGGAAAAGCCTGAGGTGACAGCTGGTGGCTATTACCAGAGAAAGCCCAGAGTAGTTTAGGGTTAAGAACAGGAAACTTGTTGGGTCAGCTTCATGTCTCTGTTAAAAAAATCAGGCAGATTAGGGTGTATTTTTGTAGCACTGGCAATTGCATTTGGTTTTCTCCGAGCTGAAGAAGGTGTAAACAAATGACACCTACCAGCCTTCTCTGCAATGACCCTTGCACCCCTGTGGGCAGAGCTTTCACCCTGGTTCCTCACCTTCAGCTGGGCTAACTAAGCAACTGCTATGTTAGCTTATTGCAAATTAGATGAGATGTCTGGTTTTGTGAGATCCTTCTTACAGCAGCCTGACCTTCAGCATGCTAGGACATTATCAACATCAAGTTATTTTCCATATTAGAGATGCGCTTACAGGATGAAATTCAGTGAGATTTGCTAAGGTATGTAGCTCCAGTGTTTTGGTTCAGCCTCATTTCTGCTGCATTATACTTCACACTTTCCATTAGTTGAAGTGTAATTTAAAAATGTGGGAAGAAGCCCCCTTTTGAAAGTACTTGCTATCATCTTTGCATGGCCTTCACTTCCAAATGTAGCAAAGTAAGGCAATATGGATTCCATTCATTAAATGACACATTAAGCAGCCAATGCATTTTTCCTATATTGCCTGCAATAAAATATATTCAAAGCAATTCATATTTCATTAAAATTATCAGTGAAATGATTTTCATCTAATGTTATTTCTGCTTTTAATAAAAAGGCCCTGCAAAATGAATAACTGAACATTTTTCCTTCCTTTCTTTCTCTTCTTGCAATTATGATATTGAAAATATCCCACAAGTGAGGGAATGACCCATAAATTGAGTTATGAAGGTCATATTATATAAAGAGGAGATATTTTCCATATATGTTGAAAGGCACAATCATTGGGTGTAAGCTGGTTTAGTTCACAATGAATCTTAAAACTGGGTTCTGAGCATGATATCAGACTGTTTACAGTACTCCATGCTGACTTTGAAGTGCATGTTTCAAATACCTGTATGTACTCAATTGTTGGGTTTTTTGCATGTCCTATGGCCATATTAACATTGTAACAATAGGTTTTGTCAAAATTTTCAGTTTAAAGTAGTCATGAAAGCTTTTTTTGAAAGCCAGAGCTGTGACAATTTGATTATTTCACTGTGATACTTCATTGTTTACTGATTAGAGACTCTGAAATCAGAGAAATTATTAAATCTGAAATGGTCATTTGGGAAAAAAGACTTTGCAGACAGAATAATTATGTTTCTTTTGATCTTAGGCCTCCTGTGAACACAGATAAATGTAAGCTTTGCTGCAGGTATCTCAGATGGGTGTCAGATACCCTGGAAAGCTCAAATGTAGGAGTTACAAAGAATAGCAAATCCATGGGGTTAGTGGAAATAATCTGTATATCCAGAAACAAAGATAATTCATAGAACTGTGTTGAAAATAATGATGCAACAAATAAAAACAATAGTTTCCATCTAAACAGTTAAAAGGTATGGTTACAAAAGAGGTACTTTGGAAGTTCTTTAGCTTTTAATAAGGTAGTTAGTTGTGATTGTCTTCAATTTTGAATGTTAATGTAATAAGAAGAGGTCATATCATAGAAAGGAAGTTATGAGAAACAGTTAGCCCTGAAGCAGAGCAACAAGGATTAATATAAATCCTACAGGTTTATCACAAAACAATGTGCTATTTTTTAACAGCTTTAATATGATCTGTAATTATAAGTATCCATCTGCAGAATTAGAAAAGAATACTGAGATAAAGAGAGAAAAAAAATAAAATTGAGTTAAGGAATTAAAAAGGAGGAAGCAAAGAGCAGGCAATTATTTCTTTGCACTAGAGTTTGGAAAGTCACAGTCATTTTCTATTCCAGACTCCTGTGAAGAAAAGTAGACAATGAAGTAAAAGATGAAGTAGCACAGAAGAATTCATGCACTGGAGCAAATCATACAATCAGATAAATTATTTGTTGACTTTTCTTTTGAAGATCAGAAACTAAATCTTCTGTCTTGCATGGTCTTCGTGAGCTAAAATATGATCTTCTCCACGTGTTAGGATTTAGAACAGCAGCCCTCCAGTGTCTGTAAGGCTGATGAGCCCCACATTTTAGCTGCCTGGTTTATTCTTTTGAATTCTGTTTATCAGATTTTTTGCAGATCACCTTAATTCCTTTCTCTTAGATCAGCCTGCTTAGCTTCTGCACCTCACATGCTGCAGGTGTCCCCTTAGAGATACCAGGGCTCTAGCCTCATCAGTACCCTGCCGAGACCTTTATCAGCTTCAGGCAGAGAGTTTTCTGATTGGGTTAAAGATTGATTATACACTAATCACAACATCTAGACCGGCAAACAGGCAGCTTGTGGTCAATGGGATCTTGTAATCAGTGCTGGGATAATAACATGCATGCAGCTGGGATTGTTGAACAGAAGGTTTCAGCGCACAACCTCCATACTTGGAAAAAAGACTATTTGCATCTTAGGCATCTTTGGGAAGAAATGGATAGTCAATTTGCCAGTGGGAACATCAGTTGAAAGTACTTCCCAAACCATTAAGACTGTTATTCTAATAGTGTAAGCGCCTTCATTTCCAAAAGCTATCTGTAAAGGTCTCCACAAAAGGTCCATGGAAATGGCAGGGGCCCACTGGTGGAATGTTTTTAACAGCCTTGGAAGTGTTAAAAATTTGCCAGTTCCCAACTATATCAGCCAAACACTACATTGAAGTTTTACTTGCCTTATATCAACTCAATCTTCACTTCTGAAAACAGAAAATCTCCTGAGGTGAATTTGACCCTAACCTCTCAGCTCATTGTGGAATGCAGCCCTTGCATAAGTGTACAGGTGAGATAAACAGAACCGCAGAGCAAATCATCTCTGGGGTTGATTTAAGTAGACATGTGTTCATACGCCTCTGAAAAAGAAATCATCACACATAAACATATCCCTCCAGAAAATAGATGGTTCTGCAGCTGAGAAAGTGTCCTAGCAGCTTGCTGTTTGAGTGTGTTTCTGTGTGGAGCAATGATGGATGAGTCGCCCTTGGAATTGTCACTTTATGATATTAAGATTAGAGATCTAAACGTGTTTTGACATTACTGCCTATTACTTCTTGCACAAGTGTTCTTCTGGAGGATAAAGACTTCCTTACTTTTGGAGGGGGCAGCGGTGAGAAGGAAAGAATTCACCTAGTTTTATCTCATTTCCCATCTGAATTTTTCACAGAACAACAAATTCTACAAATATGATATTTAGGAGCCACTTTCAGACAAGACTGCCATGCTCACATACATTTTGCAAATACATTGGCAAACAAAACAAAACACTTTTCTTCTTTTTTTTTTCCCAAAGGTTAGGAAAAATACACCTACTTGTAGGATTCTGGCAGCTCTAATCAATTCATAGGCTCAAACGTGAGGGGTTTTAGGATTTTGTCAGCAAACAGTAATGGGGACATGGGCAACTGGATGGTATTCTAGAGATTACTTTTTTCCAACTGCTATAAGTTAAACAGAGCCATGCTTCAAATTGCATGCATTTGAAAACATCACCTAGAACTGTAAAGATATTTGTCCTTGTTTCAAAGCCAAATAGAACTGCATGTAGAAAAATTTATGACAATCTACAACATGGCTTTTTTGTTACCTGCATATTTAGAAGTGTCATCTGATTTTTCAAGAAATTGCACAAGAATAGGTTTTGATAGGAGGTTGTGCAGCAACACCAAATATCACTGTAATACAGTGGGATAGCAAACATGTGAGAACATTCACACTTTCAGCATGGAGTGGTAAAATATATTTCGGCATTTTCTTTAACTTGTAAACATGTGCAGATAATGATTATCTTGTGCTCTCAGTTTGCAAGCTATAATTACAGTACCTGCAGAAAGGCAACAGTGAAGAGAATCCTAATCACAGAGGGTGGCTGCTACCTAGCAGAAATTCAAGCAATATTTATTTAATTTTTACAATTTAGTGTTTCCTTAAAAAAATTAAAGTACTATTAAAATTCAGAGTTAAGGGATACTTTATTTTCAGTTTCTTATGATGGAATAGAAAGCTTTTTAAAATTTGTCATAAACCTTTAACATTTAGATAAAGGACCATTGAATTTTCTTTTGTTTTAAATATACTTTTTCTAGCCAGTAAATTCTGGAGATTTTTCAAAAATTAAAGAAAATAGAAAACACTAGTCAATCCTGTTGGCTTAAGTGTCTCTTTTGAGTACATATTGTGGGCCTCAGGCTTGACAATGGATTTTCTTAGTCAGATTTTCTCTACTACAAGAAGATTGCATGCAGTGCCACCATAAATATTGTATCATTTAAAGACTGAGGATTTTACTTTCCCTAAGTAATGATGAGCTAATTATCTAAGGTTTGCAAACCTTAAAGAAACTTAACAATTCTAACTGTTAGTATATATATGCAAACACAGTCTATAAAATTTCCCATTTTCTTTGCACTTAGAGCATTAATAAACAACTACAAACAAACACCCCCTCTGTTGTGCAGAATAACTTCTGAAGTCACTTTGCATTTTATTTTGCAAGGGTAAATGCTACTGAGCAGGTGGAACCATCTTCCCACAATCTTGATTGACAAGTGGGCAATCCTGGTTAAAACATGGTTGCCGCAGCAGTGGTTCCTGAGAGTGGACTGTGGCTTAGTGTTATTGAATGCAACTTAATGAACTGTTGATTGAATCACTTAATCAGTCTAACTGTAACCTACAATACTTATATACATATACATATTCTGCGACTGTGAGAAACCTGTAGATTTTATAATGTCTGTCCATTGGAAGTACAAGTTTTAGATCAGTTTGTGTTTCCTTCCTTTCATTTTCTCTGCTCATTGCAGGAAGGTTGGATTAGATGACCTTTAAGGGTCCCTTCCAAACCCAACCATTCAATGATTCTATGAATCCTTCCAAAATGGGAGGGAAGACTGTCCCTGTGAAGCATAAAATTTATTTTGCCCAGTTCCCTGTAAGGAGCTCTGCAAAGGAGAATGCAACTTCCATTGGGACCAAAGGCAGGGACAAGGGACATCTCCTCCTCTCACATCGTCCCCCAGATATAAGTGAGGAGTATCCCCATGACCAGGGCTTTGCTCCCCAGGGCCATGGAGGCAGAAAGCAGAGAGTGCAGCAAGGAACTAAACAGAGCAACAAGAGGCTTCCTGAAGTGGATGGCAGAAAAAACCCAAGTGTTAAGCACTTATGGCATAAGAAAGGAATACTGAAAACTGGAAATCCAGAAATTAGTAGTAATATTAAACCTACGTTGGACTATTTAATGTCATATACAGTTACTATATAGAAGAGAATCCAATAAGAACATCTAGAAATGCAAAAAGCTTGCAATTTCATTTATTCTTTTGTTTTCAGAGGAAAAAAACCACATCCTTGATGGTGGTTTCACATCTGGAAGTAATCTCCAAAGTTAAAGGAAGCATTGGTTTAAAAAAAAAATAATTTTTTATTCCTTTGTCACTTTGTAAAACCTGCTTAGTTTTGTACATATTCTGATTATTTTATCAACCTCTGCCTCCCTTGAATTAACTTTTCTTTCATTATATTTTTCCAGTCTCTCAAATCCCAAAGCCAAGCTTGAAATTAAGAAAATTTTCCATTCTCCCCATGGTTCAAAAGTTGTCAGTACGACTATTGTAGGCTTCAGTAAAGATAAGTGAAAACGAAACTTGTTTTCCAGCTTGCCCTCTACTCAAAAGCCCCAAATATAGATCACCTTCCAAATATCTGTAAATGAGGACAGTTTCACTCTAAATTGTATAATAGCATACATACATGCTCAAGTTTGCCCAGGTTGCTAATACCAGCATTAAGTTCAAATCAGTCCCATTGGGTAATTTCAAAATATTGAATGAAAGTCTATATAGAACATTTCCATTAAAATCTCATCTCCTCAACAGCAACATCTCTGATTGAAATCTACATGACATTCCTTTACACAGGCAAGGTACTGATTTAAAACATGAACTGTCTATTTACCCTCATTTAGTTACAGATTGCCATAAAGTAATTCATATTTAGCACTTTAAGTCAAGTTAAGGGGAAAAGGGAAACTTGGAAGTCAGTATAAGATATGAATATATGTGATAAAAATTCTATAGCAATGATCATTGTCTTCTAATAGAGTCATTGGAGGTTAAGGTAAAGGTTGTCAAAAAGAGAAAAGTTCCCCATCATCAGCTCTGCTAATGAAATGACAAAGTAATAATTTCACTTGGGGTTATGAAATTGGTATGAAGTTGGAGAAACAATGTTATGGAAGATGTTAAAAAATTTCACCACTAAAGATGGAAGAGCAGAGACTTTCAATTCAATGGATGATGGAAGTGAAGTAGGCTCTAAGTATGAACCCAGTAGGAAATAAAACTGAAGCCCAAAAGGCAGGAAGCTAGGAAATACTGAGAAATCATGGGAAATGCTTGAAGTGATACAGAGAGCTGGACAGGATGAGTGAGTGAGCAAAGAGCTCCATCAAACTTAAATGCAAGAAGTTTGGGCAAGAAAAGGCAGTGGATACGAAAGGAAAAAAGGAAGTTTCAAGGGTGAAATGAGGGTTTGCTCTAAGGCGATATTCTACAAAACAAAATCATATTATTTGCAGATTGGTATCTGAAGTGGGCTAACTGAATAAAGCCCTGAATGCATTTCTGTTAACAACGTACATCATACTTTTCTCTCAGATTAATATCTCTATATAGCATGATACACTTAGTAAAATTAAAGTTCCTAAGTAAATATGAGAGTAAATAATTTATGATTCCATTTGCTTCTTTTATATCTGGATGCAGTTTCCCTAAGCAAATCACCAATAGATATGGCTTTTTTAATAAAAGAAATTGCTATCTTGTACAGGAGTTTAGGAATTGTTTCATTCCTTAGGGAAGAAAAGAAAAAAAGCAAGTCCAGTTCCAGGACTATTATACATCTTGTTTCAGGCAGTTAATGTTGTTTGATTACTCCCTGCAGATTTGGCACCAGAACAGTGTTTGGTCCAAGGGAGGCTGACCCCATTTGGGACAATATCATTTATTACTCTTAAGGAGAACTTTCGCTGGAAACAGAGGGCTTCTGGTAGCTAGTGCAGAAGAAAAATAGCAAGATTCTCTTTCAAAACAAAATCAAAACATGCTGTAAAGTAAAGAAACAGTAATTCTATAGGGATATTTTGTTCTCTAGAATTGCTGGGGGTATTGCAGACAAGAGGATCTAGTATATGGATTTGCTGCTTAGTATATTTGTTTGTTGTGCTTTTAAGCTGAAAAATCTATTTACATCCCTTAAGTCTTCAAAGAAAACCTTTCTTCCAGAATTGTATTAGAGAACACCAGAAGCAGAGCATAGTAGAGAGATTATAGAAGTCAAATATATTTCTTTCCAGTTTCTAAACATAAATTACATTAACTTTCTATGCTTCCATTTTTCTCCTGTTTTTATTAAATGTTGCTCTGTCTTACATGTAGTAATCTCAGCTTTTTTGTAATAAGGTGTGTGAGGTACTAGCTCTCCAGCCAAGATGATCTCAGTGGTGCTGAGCTCCCAGATTACAAAACACTTCTCTCAGCTCTAAGACCAACTGAAGAGCTTCTTGGATGAAGTGCATTCCTACATTAAACACTTTTAAAGAAAAAGTAGTTCATTTTCTAGTTAAGTGATAACATGGAGACAAATTTACTCTGATTTTAAAAAAAAGATTTTCAGAATGTTCAGTATAATTTTCAGTATTATCATATTGCATTTGTAAATAGGAATAGATAACTACACTTCTTTTAAAAAAGTATGGTAGTTTCCTAATGCAGTCTGGTATGATTGTAACTTGAGAATCCACAATGGCATTCATTAAAGATGTTGGAAAATGAAATGCAATAGAAAGATTTCATTATAGACACCTGGAAAACAACCTATGTAGTGCTTACTGATTTTGGACCACTATGCTTACACAGCAAACATAGCTGACAAACTAATCTATGCTTTTCTTGTTTGCCTTTTTTTTAAAAGCAGTTATGACAATTATGTACCATTTCCTCTCTTCACCAATGTCATAAATATTATTACTTGTCCTACAGGATGGCATGTTTGTGTACTAAGCAATCTCTGACATTAATGGAAAGAATCTAAATAATGATATAGGTTACATGGAAATACATGTGCATATAAACATGCAGCGAATGACAGTCCTTATCAACAGCATCTTCAGATCATTTCTCTGTGTTTCAGTGAGTCAGTTTCTGCTAATTTGGCATCCCATTCTGCAGTTACTCATATTACCTGTATGTTTCACTTCAAAGGAGCCACACTGAAGTCAGAAAGGTTTGAGTGTACATTAAAGGACTCAGATATTGCAGAACTATTGTACCTGGTTCTGTGGAAAATGAAGCTTTAGTCCTTGTAATTTAGGAACAAGCCTTCCTGCAAAAGCATCTGCAGATAATGTTAGTTATGTTTGTTGCTGAGTGCTACTCAGATGATGATCCTATGTAACATGCAACAAGTATTTGCCTGTTCAGTCCTTGTTAGGTTCAGGTGACTGTTCAGTTCCCATCACTTCTTGACAAAGCCTGCTCCCTTCCAGTGCCTCTCAGGTGCTCAGCAACAGGCATGAGATGAAACCCTGATTCCAGTTCTTCTGCTCACAGGGCACACATGAGAGAGCCACAAGGCTCAAATTGATTAGCTATATAAATTCCTGTGCTTCCTACAGGAATTCGCCTTTTTCTTTCCATTAAGATATGAGCAATAGCCCAGCAGTAAATAGTGCTGCAATATGCCCTTAACCCAATTAAATGCCTGGGGAAGTAAAGAGCCTTCAGTGGAATTTGATTCACAATAGTACTTTTATATGAGCCATCTTAGGCCCCAGAATCGGTTTTGTGTAAAAATCTCAATATATGAAGCCTCTCACTTAGCTTCTTCCTCCTGACATGGATCTGTAATGCTGAAGCATTAACTGGTAGAAAATATGCATTGACTGCTCTTCTCTCAGCCTGTTCCTTCAATAAAAGTTTTCACAGTGAAAAGTAACTGGAAACACTTCAAACATTGTATCATGTCATGGGATCTAGACCTGATGTCAAATGCTTCATAATTCTTTCTCTCTGTTGAATCACTACCAATACTTCCATTCTTTCTATATCAGAAAATATATATTTTTGGAAATAGAACTATGTTAAGTGGTAATCCCATCTCCAAATAATGAGCTGACTACAGAACTCCTTAAACCACATACCGAGAAGCCTTTAGAGTTGTGCAACCACGAAAAAGATGGAAAATTCTTGGGGGGATGTGAGTGGAATTAGCAAAGTCATTCCCTACATTATGACATTCTTTGACAACTCTATTAATTAACATTTTTTCAGCTGCGTGAATTTCCTCCCTAGTAGAAAACTGCATGGGCTGCAAGTAAGAATGATCTCTATTCAACATCTGGACATCTCTATGTTAGAACAAACA
Source organism: Campylorhamphus procurvoides (assembly GCA_013396655.1). Classification (NCBI taxonomy): domain Eukaryota; kingdom Metazoa; phylum Chordata; class Aves; order Passeriformes; family Dendrocolaptidae; genus Campylorhamphus; species Campylorhamphus procurvoides. The sequence goes on from WBMV01003401.1 coordinate 215,471, forward strand.
CAAACCAATCTGTAATATCACAGACTGGCAAGGTCAGTTAAATGCACTTAATTTGATTTTAGCTATCTCAGACTCCAAGGAACTGATCCCTAATAGCAATGAATTTTATAAACAACCCAATACATTGGGCTTATAATGTTGCCTTAAAAAAACAAGAGAGTCTGAGTAAATCCTATCCTTAGACAAAGGATACACATCCTTTGGATGTGTTTCTCTAAAGTAAGGACCTGACCTTTGTCTTTCCTGCCCTACCATATATTGTCCCTACTTTAAACTGGTTGAGAAAGACACATATAGAAATAAGTCTGTAAGCAGCAGAACAAATTGTATTGGATTGGTTGCTTTAAAGAAAAGGTATTTCAAAAACAAGCATTCAATATTATCATTTTCAACTGAATGCATGAATAGGCATTTAACAAAGTAATCAGATTTTTATTAAAGAATAAAAGGGGCTTTATAATGCAGGCATCTAACTTTTTCTTTTATATGACAGTTATAAATGAGGATTCTATAACAGCCATCAATAAAAACTTGGAAAAATGGAATACATTGGTGGAACTTCAATATAGGAGCACACCGTGTGATACGGGTAATCCTTATTGGTTTTGAAGCATTGTGCAAACACATCAAACATAGCAGAAATTTGATTTCCTGTGCGTTTGTGACTCATGGCCACAAATATACTCTGCTGTACAATAAAGAGCTCATATTTCTGCCCTTTTTCTTGCCAGCTCAGTAAGGTCTTTGAGTTGCAGTGGTCATCTTTTTCCATAAAATATGTAGGTATAGAATATCTTTGAAATTTTGGCCTATTAGCCAATTGGCCAAAGAATACCAGAAATTTTAAAGGTGACAGTTAGAGGAGTAAATACCTATATAATTCTCAGGAAACTGTCTGGAAGAAATGACAGCCCAAAATAGACTGGGTCATACAAGAACAAGATGAATTTTGTGCCAGTGTCAATTACTACATAAATTTAGTGATATGATTCATACTGACACATTTTATATTTGTACTGGTGATTTTCGCTGACATTTAACTCAAATGTGTAGTTCCACAGAAGCAAAGAAAACTTGTGCATGAAGAATAGTGAAATCCAGATTATTTTTTAATACCAAGTGATAAGTCTGAACTACTTATTTTACTGTTAAGGATTTGGCATGATCAAATTCTATGTGATAAATCTATCTCCCAGACAAAATCTGTCACTGGTACAAAGTCCTCTTTACTTTGAACTCATAGTTTTATTTATGGCCATAATTTGATCAACATTTTGAATAAGAGGCTTTATACTCTGTGTCTGTTATGCCCAAAAAAAAAATAGAACATGATTTTCACTGTGGGATACATATGAGGATCTAACACCAAATACTGTCTTCTATTATACAAACACAGCTCTGCTCACTGAAATGCATATGTGCAAATTTAATGTGTAGTTTCATGTCACATCTGAGGTATACTGCTGCCAAAAGGGGCTGCCACTCTTCTCTCTACTGGCACTCTTCTTGTCCTTCCATTGGATGCAGAAATTCGAAGACTGCAGGATGGAACTGAAATATATATGTCATGGGTTACTTTTCTGTAATGTAATCCAGTCAGCCTCTCCTACATCATGCTAAATGTTGCTTTTTGGCAAAACTCCTCAATACTTCACTGAAAGTAACATCTACCTGGCATGTGGAAATTAAGAATAAATTCTTTCTCTTCTTGTTTTGGAAAGATAAAGGAAAGTTCCTATGATAAAGCGAAGTTGCAGTTCCTATGTCCTAGCTGTGTCATATTTTCAGCTTGTCCTATTAGACCTTTGTGACTTTGAAGAGTGTATCTATCTTGGGTTTTTTCTGTCCATCTAGGAAAAAAACCTATGATGGCAAGTCTGCGGATATGTCTGGGTCTATACATAAGCAAAGCAAACAATTGTGCTGTGCAGCAGACTATTTGGACAAACAGATAAATTGTAGCTCCAAGGACAGGATTTCCCAGATATCTTTTTAAGGGATTTTGATCCCCAAAAGTTTTAATGAGGTCAGTAACAGCATCAAAAACAATCATGTGCTGTTGAGCTTTAAGGAAATGTGTAAGTATCCGCATGATGATACATCAAAACATATAACATTTTCTATGTCTCTGAATTTTTTATGTTTGGTGGGTTTTTGCTTTTTGTTTGTTTGTTTATTTTTTTCCTCTTATGGAATTCAAAGGCGGATTGTATATTATTCACCTTTGTAACTGAGATGGAAGAAGATGAAATGTAATATTAGCTCAGGATCCAACTAAGACTCGGGCTGGTGAGAGAAGCTCTGAGAAGGTGCCGTGTGTCTGACCAGTTATGATATTCTTCTTCTAAGTATCTTAATCAGAGAATATATAGAAAGAGTTGGAGGAAATCCATATTGAATAACAAAGATCCTGGAAAAGGGAGTGGCAAGTCAGAACTAGTAGTTAATACAAAAAGGCACAGCAACAAATGAAGTCAAATACAGAAGGGAGGTTCAGAAGAAGGAAACAGCAGAGTATTCCTGGCTACACAGTGCTCCCGAAGAGCATGTGAGGATCCTGTGGGTGCCACCCAAAAGAGGTATGTGAAGAGTCACGGTATCATCGAGGACCAGAATTAGACTGAAACCTCCCCATTAAGTTCCCTCCTCATGGCTATGGACATAAGGACAAAAAAGAGAGAAGTCCTTTGCTTTTCTGGGACAATCTGTAAGCAGAAAACAAAAGCAAAAAGTTCAGCCAGTGCATCAGAATGTCTAGAGGAGATGGAAAATGGCTGGAGTCTAGTGCAGAGAACGTAAGTAAGTAGACTTTCCTCTAGTTACAAAATGGAGCAAAAAATGTGCAATTAATCCAAACAGAAGTGTGGGGAAATTTTCCAGTGGAAGACTGTAGAATTAATGGAGAATAAAATCTAACTAAAGAGGATTTTTTGAGCTTTTTTGGTGATAAGATGCCTTATGATGTAACCTTATCATGAACCATCATGTTTGGATGGTTCACAAAGCTGTGGAAATTGAGAGTATGAATGACGTGTTCAAAACGCAGTCTGGAGTTATCTGGCTGGACAGTGTCTCTCTCTCCATTTATTGCTGGTGTGACCTTATGGTATCACATGAGAGTAATCTCTGTTGGACTGGCAACTAAGAGCAAATGAAGGCTTCTCTTCCTCAGAAGAGAATCAATTGCCAGTCATGGTCAGAAACAGGATATAGAGACGTATTTTGCAGGTGACATACTATGACAGTTCCTCTTTTAAGCAAGACAGAAACTCAGAATTTATCTGACTACCTGCCTCCTGGGCTACTCATATCACAACACAAATCATGGGAGCTTCCAAAGTGCATTGCAGCTTTCCAAATGCAAGTTAAGCAAAGCAGTCACAGTGTTGCTACATTTCCTACTAAAAGCGAGCCTTGGGTTAAAATGTTTTTTCCTGGCAAGTTCTCATTTTCTGACATTCGATAGAAAGCAGAGTATGTGATCATGCTTATTTCTAAGGCAACCCTGTTGCAGATACTTGAGTGGTTGAAGTTGCAAATCCTCAAGGAAATCAGTCATCAGAATGTCGAGCATACAGAGGCAAAACCACACGTGTTGGCTGCCATTAGTTCAGGCTTTCCTCACCAGTGAGATTTATCCAAAGTCAAAGTAACCTCATTACAAACATGGTAGTATTTAAATGTTCAATAAAGCCTAAATATACCAGTCAGCAAAGCCACAGATTTTCACTCCTTGAATTAACTGAATGTAACCAATATTTTTTTACCTTCAGATGAAACTATTAAAAAAAGACTCATGATAAAAAACTACAATCACCTTAGTGTGATAAAATTCCTCATTAACTTAATAATAATTTCCATAGGCATTTCAACAACAGGTTGTGTCCCTGTCAAACCTTAGAGTAGATGACCTTGAAGTGCAAACTGTAATAACATCAAGTAAACCTTTTTCCCCCCACAATTCTGAATTACAGTAATGATTTAAGAATAAGAACCATCCTGCTGAAATGCACTGATATTGCAATAATGAGGATCTATATGTTGAGGAATACATTCAGAGCAGGTAGCTGGGGGTGCAGCTGCTGGCAGAGCTCTGGGTGGTAGGAGCCCGAGAAAAAAGGCAGTGAACTGCTGACCCTCTGCACAAAGAAGGGCACAGAGACCTGTGTCTGGCCAAGTGACTGGACACTCAGAGACACAGGAGCTGAGGACTCCCCAGCCTTCCATGTGTTTGGCCTGCAAGGCTATAGAACCCCAGTGTTTCTTTGTTTGGGGTCCCTCCTCAGAGGCACCCAGCTCAAGCTGTTATTCTGGAGATGCACCGTGACTGAATTATTTTAAAAATCCAGACATCTGAGACTCTGCTATGGGAAACCTGAGGTGGAGCCAGTAAGAAAACCTTGTCTAAGTGAGAGTGGAGCTTGTGGCTGCAAAGGGACCTCATTCCTCCCTCAAGGTGGTGTGAGTGTGACTGTCAGAGTGGCTCCTGGATGATCAGACAGGGAAGTTCTCTTAACAAGTACTCTTCATCACAAATGTAAAATAAACATATTATTCCATTCTTTGATCCCTGTTTAAAAGCAACTCTCTTTCCAAAGACACCTTCTGCGACCTTTTTCATTTCCTCTTCAAGATTTCTCCTGTAACTTCTACAGAAAGATTACTTAGAAAATGAATTTCCTTTAAATAAAGCAACACCTTTTGTTAGACAGGTAGTGAGTTTAGACCCTCTATGCATCCACATTGTTAAGCATGTGTTGTGAAAAGAGCCCTCAGCAGTGTACCAGTTTCCAAGGTCTTGTCAGCTGTATGATACACCACCATACTATGGGAAAAAACAGTTGTATAATTTTGTTCAGAAAAAGTCTTCAGGGATATTTCATATAAAGAGATTTTATTCACTGACTGTGATATGAGTCAAAATCTCTTAGACTTGTTACCATAGCTATTCTTGACTGCTAGTGCTGGTATTTTCTATACATATAAAATGTACTTTCGTTCAGAATTCAGGGATGAATTCTTGTAAAAAGCTTCAATACATGATAGAAATACATTTCTTGCCTTTACATATAATTATGCAAAATAAGGATCTTCAATTTTAACTTACTCTTCATTCTAGCACAGAAAATATGCTCTAAGAAAGGGTAGATGATATCATCAGTTGGAGTACTACTGTATAACTGAGGATAAAAATTGGGGTTTTAAAAGATGTCTATCATTTATTGAAAAGCATGGGTGTACAGACTCAGTCTATTAAAAACTTAGATAGTAGATAGTGTTATTTCATGCTTGTAGCAAATTCAAGTTTTTGCTGCCACTCCCACATCTCTAAACCACAAGCAAGCAGGGATATGGAGAGATTTCAAAGATTGGCTGGCAAAAGGAAGCAGCACTGCCTAGAGATTCTGCAGCTTCACAAACAGTTTGCACTGGAAGCTAAATAAGTATTACTTATTTAGGTCTTAAGATGAGTAGATATCAGGATAAAATACTTGCAGTATGGACAAGAGTGAAAACTTAAATTTTAAAAATAGAGTTTGAGTTTAATTTGGACAAGAGTGAAAGTGGGTTAGAAAAGCATGTTTGTTAAAACAAATGCCAGAATCCCTTAAATCAGTTACTATTGTCCCTAACATTCCCACTACTGAGTCTCAGCCTGAAAGGTTACAGTGTTTATTGCTCAACGAACATCTGAAGCTTCCCCAATTACTTGGTATAAGTAAACATTAGTATTAATGTACGCTTTAAAATGAATACTAATGTCTCTCTCCTGATTCTCTGATGGGGGCTGATGCTGTTTAACACCTTTGTTGGTGATAGGGACAGTGGGATTAAGTACAGTCTCAGCAAGTATGCTGACGACACCAAGCTGAGAGGTGCAGTCAACACACTGCAGGGAAAGGATGCCATTCAGAGGGACCTGAAACAAGCCTGAGACATGGGACATGTGATCCTCAAGAAGTTCAACAAGGTCAAATGCAAGGCTGTGTACCTTGGTTAGGGCAATCCCAACCAAGTACAGACTGGGCAGAGAATGGATTGAGAGCAGCCTTCCCTCAAAGGAGAAGGACTTGGGGATGTTGATGGACACGAAGCTCAGCAGGTCTCAGCAATGGGGCTGTTTAGACTGCAGAAGAGACAGTTCTGGGGAGATCTTGTAGTACTTTCTGCTACCTAAATGGGGCTACAGGAGAGATGGAGAGGGACTTTTGACAAGGGCACGTAGTGATACGTTGAGGAGGGATGGCTTTAAACTGAAATAGGGTAGGTATCAGAACTGGATGATCTTTAGGTTCCCTTCCAACACAAACCATTCTATGATTCTGTTAGTCTAAGGTTTGTTTTTCATTTAATGTTACCAGAATGTTTCCTGTGGCTTAAATCATAGCAGTTTTCTGATTCTCTAAATTAAAAAAAAAATGTGGAGAGGATAATAGAAAAAATCTTTTATCAAAAATTTACTGGTTAGGAGGAAACCAGTGGCAGGTCTCTCATGAAGCTTCACAAAAAGCTGATATTGCATGGGTAAAGGCAAAATTTTCTCCTTGGCAGAGCTTCTCCTTTGACTATTATGTACATTTAACAAAAATTCTTCCATGGCATGAGACTCTGGATGCTGAGACTTTTATAACTCAGTCAAGTGTACTGCTTTCTTAACTGTTTTGAGCCTCAGAGTGAGCTCTCTACCATTATACTCATTCCTTTGCTCACCTTCCACCTTTCCCTGTATTCCTGACCTGTTCAATATTTTTTAAGCCCTCTGGACAGTTTCAACCAACTTGGAGATGTGGCTGGAGAAAATTAAGTTCCTACAAGTACTGTGAAATGCAATGGCAATATGATGCTTTCATGAAACTGCTGCCACACACTTCTGAGAATGTCTTGCTTTCCAGGAAGCTTTATCTGGTTTTTTACTAGACAAAATAATAGGAAAAAGAAAAAAGTAACTGTTTAAGACTCAGTTTTCTGAATTGCTGAAGAAAATATCTGTACAGACCTCTTTTCTGCTGCACTGTCTGCTCCTCTTCTTATTCTGATGTTAGAGATTTTAATCTCCTTGGCTCTAGACACGCTTTTACTATAAACAGAACTGGGACTCCAATTTGCTTTGATACAGAATGAAGAACTCCATTATGTGAAGGCAAGAAATCAGCATAGAAACAACAGCCCTCACACCCAGTTTAAATAACTCTTTAAAGAAATTATGATGAGCATCCAGCGGTCTGCTCAGTAATGTGACCATTTATTTCCAGCTTCATAAAGCAAAAGAAAGCCTGTTAATATCAGCAGCTAATTACAGTGCCTCCTTCTCTCTCCAGACACATAAAAGAAGCTGTGAAGTGCAGAAGGGAGAGACTGCAGCAGTGGCAGATTGAGGCTCTTCTTGTTAAATTAAATCTGGCTGAAGATGGAATGTGTCAGAGTGGACAGCAGTGATAATGGGTACTGTTTCTTTAGTGTGTCTGTGTATAAATTAACTACCTTTCAGTGCTATTGGGACAATAAAGCTTCAGCAGTTTTCCTTCTTGTTCCACATACGCTGCAATAATTACAAGCATAACTTTATTTACTCCTGGCAGTAAAAGTATGAATAAGTGATGTCTCATTGTCGTGGTCATGTTCTTTCTTTGGCCTCTTCTCTCATTATGCTGTATCGCAAATAATGTCTTCTACTCTTGTAATGCTAACAAATACAAAGTTAGCAGATGTCTTGCTGCGTGACATATTTCCCTTGCACTCAGTTCTTTAAACATTCAGTCTACCTATTTTCTGAAAGAAATGTGAAGCTGTGGTAGAAAATAGAGTGCCTGTATTGCTTGTGCAATGCAGCAGTGCTGTGTCATGGCCCACATTATTTCCAGATGATTTAAAACATTGCTGACTATTACCTCTTTCTTTCTTTATTGGGCTTCCCTTTCAAATCATAGTACCCTGCCATTGGTACTGAAACTAATTTGACTGTGACCCTTATGCTTGGTGACTAAATAGATTTTTCTCTTCCTGATTCTTGTTTTTGCTTCCTTACAAAGTACCACCAGGATTCCCACATGGGTAATGCATCAGAGTTTTTGAACAACTGGGTAAAAAAATTCCACATTCTTATGACTTGCAAAAAAAGTAGTAAAGAAATAATGCTAACAAGCAAAACAAACAACCAAAAAACAACTTAGGAGTAAAATGTAAATCGATTATGTCTTGCTAACATTACACAGGAAATACAAGGAGCAGATTGCATTTGTTTTATTCCTGTAATGCTTACAATTATCTTTTCAGTTTGTTTATAAGATTCTCATTATTTAAGAAGCACATTAGGCCAGTATTTGAAAATAAATGAATTTTGACTTGAATAGACACAATGTAGGGAAGAAAAAAGATAATGTAATGCCAATAAAGTTGTAAAGCCACCTTTATCTGGAATACTCAGGTATTATAAAATTTAGATAAAGGTATTTCAATTAAAGCCAGGGTTCTCGGTTCTGGGTTCTCTGTGTGTGTGTGTTTGTATTGCTTTTGCTGCTTTTAATTCATAGGCTCAGGGTTTTATAGAAAAGCACCAATACATTTTGACAGCAGCAAAGGCTTGTTTTTCAAACATCTTTCACATTCACAGCTTGCAGTAAATTTGTCTTTCTTTAAAAATCAAACTAAGTTTCCTACACATGAGGGCTTACTCCTAATTTTAGATGCCCAAGCAGTAATTAAGTGGAGCTTAGTCTAGTATTTACATTAAATTTCACTGCACAGGGTTTCTTGTTCCTCCCCTCCCCATGAACAAACACTTAAAGGCAGAAATTCCTGAACAACTCCCCACTTCTTATTTTAAATCATTCTTTGATGCAGGTAGGTTCAGCCAGGCATGTTGCAAAAGCCAAACAGATTTTGGATTTTTTTCAAGCAAAGATTTATCAGAAGAAATCTCTTTTCTAAATAAAAGCAAAAGTTTTCCTTTCTCTCTGTTCTGGATGACTTCATGGGGGGATATATTTCATCTAACACATGAGGAGCTCAATCCCCAGATCGTTCCATGGTGTCTCACGGTTTCTGTCTGCTGGACCTTGCTACAGAAAGCAGCCTGGAATCCTGTCCTCTGCTGCCTCAGTAGATGGGAGCTCTATTCCATGCCCTGGAGTGCTTTTAAGCCATCAAGGGATAAAAGCAGTGATTTTGAGTTTTAACTCCCATTTGGAGGTTCCCTTAGTGACACTGTGCGTGTTGCATATGAGCAGCATCGTGCTTTTGCCTTTGTTTCCCCTGTGCTTTGTGGCAGCTGGCTAGCATGTCCATGACTAGTGTCTGGGATATGGCCAAGGAGAAGGTTGTGGTGCAGGTTAGAGGAACCCCAACCTTCCAGAAGAATGGGACAGCATGACCTCACCTCATGTACAAGTACAGCTGCCAATTCCTCACTGAACCCACCATTTGCTCTATAAATACTATACATGTGAAGTTTGTTGTGGCTGCACAGCCCAGACACCTTTCTCCTCCCCAGGTAAGTTGAGGACACTGTAGAGCCGAGTGCTTTGTTCTTCCTTTGCCCTCTTTCTATCTGTGATTATGAGTATAGATAATGGTTAAATACCTTCATTTCAATGAAAGTCTGTAGACACACTGTGACTTTGAGTAATATATTATTTATTGAGTAATATAATTGTTGCTTTGCAACAGAGGACAGTGATCTAAAGATTATCCAAACCAAAGGGACAATGTCCCATCAACCAATGCAAAGCATCAAAAAGGTATAAAGAGGATCCAATTCTTGCATCCTAGCACAGAATAACAGCTCATCTGTGACAGCAGCAAATATTTGGGCCTACACTTCTTTGTATATTAATTTCTTACAAGTCAAAATAAGTTTTCTGGCAGCCTTATAGCACATTCTCTGATTATTTGATGAAAGATATTTCACCATTGTAAATTACCATTTTATTACTTTTGGCAGACAGAATGTTTAGCAAGTCATTTGAAATGTACACTTTTTCAAAACCACTAACTGCAGTGGGAATCTTTACATAGAATCTTAATTTATCCCCTTATACTTCAGTTGGTTTTTTAATCTTTCTTTTGAACCACTGAGCAATTTTCAATCTGAAAAGAGATTCTGAGGCACAGTATGCAATTGTCAAGCACATCAGTCTTTTAAAAAATTGGTCTTATGCCTTTGATGTAGTTTAGACAAATGAACATATTTCAGAAACATCGTACTTCTGAAGTTGCTGACTGACTGATGGAAGTACTGCTTAATTTTTTAATAATTAGCACTTCTTGCTTTTGAGATACGAACATCTGCAAATGAGGACTTTACACAGGAAGTAAAGTTAGCCTCTATATTCACCAGCAAAGCAGGAGAGCAGATGCTGCCCGTCAACCTCCGCTCTGCAGTTTGGAATATCTCAGCTAAGCACTGCAGTCCTTCTCCACTGACCAGTAAAGGTGGGCAATCTACGGGGAATAACAGAGAGAAATTAAATACTATGTGAACAGGGGTCTTGAAACAAAATCTCTCCTTAACAGCATGAATGCACTCATGTGTTTATTATATATATTTACTTGAGCGCAAGTGTATTTTATATTTCAATGATCTCTTGGCAGCTAGGGATTACTTTTTATCCTTTCCTGTATTATAAGGCTAATGAAACAGTCAATTAAATTAATCCTCTTCAAATTTAAAGTGGATAAGCTGTAGAATTTGCAGCCAGAAGATATTGATGAGGAAACAGGTTAGTGCTGTTTGATAAAGAATTAGACACTTAGACCAAACTGCAGATGTTCTGTGCATAGAGCTCCTTTGAAGTCAGGGTAGTCTTGGCAGTGGTTGCAGTTCTTTACAAACCTTTATTCACATAGCAAAATCTCTTGCTTAACTTCCCATTGACTCTTATTCTACAGAAATAGCTTTTTTCCTTAAATTAAAAAGGATCCTCTTCTGCCTAGAAAAAAAATAAAAGTAAGACAGTCTTTTCCATATCCACACCTTTCCATTCCCAAATTTTGTGATTCTAAAATTATCCTTATGTCTAAGACAGTCCCTTTTTGGGAAGAAACTATTGCACTGAAACAAGGATAAGCATGTGGAATTTCCAGTACAGACCTCATTAATCCTTTTAAAAAGTAACTTTCATCACTGGATTCTGAAATAGGAAATGCAACGTTGTCTGCTTTATTAATTAGTTGGTGGAATCAATTAGCTGCTAACTACTAACTAAATAGCCAACCCTGCAAACATTTAAGTATCTCCATATCTTTAGGCATAAGAGTAATGTTAGGAGAATGGTTGGGAGAACTTTATGTTTAAAATTAAACCCGATTGTGTTAGCAGTACAGAAGTCTTAATATTTCTCTAAAGAAAGCCTGTGTTGCCTTCCAGCTTGTACAGCAGTGGGCTTCATATTTACCTGTAACTGTATTTACCTGTCTTTATCTGAAGAAAGTACTATTTTAAAGGAAAAATGCTCATGAAACAAGAAAGAAAGGAACAAGAATCTTCTACACTGGGCTGAAGGGAAAGAGGTTTTTCAGTAATTTAAAAATAGTGAAATAAATAAAGCATATATTGGTTAGCAAATTTCTGTTTTGTACGATAATATTCAGATTTTAAGAACACAAAGTAATTCCCAGAATCTAACACAAAATAAAAATGCTATGATTTGAAAGTAGTTGTTCGTACACATCAATATGTTACACTCAGTTTTCAAGCTCCATGTCTCTTATGCTCTTCCCTCAGTTTCGGTTCTTATAACTGCTGATAGATGTCTATAAGTGTGATTACTCTGCCACAGGACATACATTGTCTTCACAGTAGATCCAAAAACCTGGGCACTCTGCAACTGGTTGATGTGATGACCATGACAACCAAGATAGTTAACATCACTTGGGTATATTTACCTTCCAAATTTAGAAAAGGCTGCTGGTGCTGCTCCATTGATGCCATGGTGAGTATTTGAGTCTTTGTACAAAGAACCAACAGAAAACACTGAACTGCACCTATCTTTCATATATCTATATAGACAGATATAGTTTGCTTGTTTGTTTGTTTTGTGCAAGTAGGGAAAACAGAAAGTTGGCAGCCCTACTCTGAGAACACTGTATGAGAATGAACTGTGGATTTTACTCAGGAAAAAAAAGGAGAATGTAAACAGGAGAAACCAGTCCTTTTCTTCCTCCTGCAATGAACACTTTATGAGTATATTTATTTACATTACTGGATATGGAGAATGGATTGCTGCAGTTTTGCAGATCTGTGGTGTCTGGTGGGTTGGTTTATTTCTTTTGGTTTATTTCTGTTTCTTTAATGTAATAGCCACAGTTTCCACAGATAACCTCAAACTGACTGTATTTATCATAGAATCATAACCATAGAATGGTCTGGGTTGGAAAGGACCCTAAAAATCATCTAGTTCCAGCACTCCTGCCATGGGCAGGGACACCCTTCAATAGATCAGGTTGCTCAGGGTCCTGTTCAACCTGGCCTTGAACACTTACAGAGATGGGGCATTCACAACTTCTCTGAGCATCCTATTCCAGGTACTTTGATACCTCCTCAGCTATATATTTTAGACCACAGAGCCATGCCCAGTGTGTGCCATACACAACAGCCAAGTCTCCTATGTGTTCCTGAGATGACCTTCCTATTTTTCATATAGTTTTTTAAATTTATTTTAAAAAGCTTCAAATCATCGTGTCCATATTTAATCAGTTGAGATATATCCTCTTGCTCTAACACAAAATGTACAAGACGTGTACAAGACAATGCAGAAGTTTGCTTTCTGCTTAATGAAAAGAAATAGTCTTGCATAAGGTGTCAGTTGGATGAAGAACATTTGGCAAATGAGCAGATCCTGATGAAGTATCATTGCTGTGAGCCAGTTGTTCAATATTTGATGACAAATTTATTGAAGACACTTAATGCATGTAATTTTTCACTGAAAATGTAGCAGTGGTGCTGAGGAGTCAAAGGCAGCAGTTGCAATGACATAGCGTATTTCTTACATATTTTAATGGATTTCAACAGTATTTCACATCCTAGAAAACTGACTCCACAGTGTCTCCCAGGTTTTAAGGTTTTATACATAAAACATTAATTCCTTACGTATGTCTGGTTACCAATGGTCTACCTTGCTTTTTTCATGCTTAGCCTTAAAAATGGAAAAATATGCTCCCTTTAAGAGAAGTACCTGTGTAGTAGCTTAATATGGAGAAGTAAAACCTATGCTCTATCATTTGAATTAATTTTCTTTTTATTTTTAATCTATCACAAGGGATTGTAAACCAAAGTATGAAGAACATAACAAGCAACACTGAAACAGGCTGAAAACTGCATTTTGCAACTTTGGACTTAATATTCTTTTAATGCCCAAACAATGCAATGTCTCAGAAGCAAGATAACAGCACTAACAGTGTATCAAATTCCTGTGAAATGATTCCACTACTTTGCATGGTATAACATCACCTATTGAGAAATGCATTTGTTTAAGATGCTGCTACATCTGATTATAAGATTATGTTTAAGAAGATAATATATACTTTACCAAGTATTAGTTTACTACTTATTTAGTGCTGAAGTATAATCCTGTTCGATGTAAATGGCTAGAATACAGAATAGATATGCCCTGACTTAATGAAAGATATTTTCTCCCCTCCGTTTATATGTTTCTACAGAAATGGGCTTTTTGAGTTGTAAATGCTTTTTAGAGCTCTTCCTCTTCACACCCTGGAGGGGCAAAAAGCAGATTAGGATTTTGGGGTTTTGTTGTTTGTTTGGAAAAGAAGTTTTTCATGAATACCGAAACGAGAAGTGTAGCATGAAGAATAACTTAAATGGCTTTTCAGCATTGTACAAACAAACCATGGAAACCTGAAATAAATGAAAAATATTGAACTATGGAATTGGCACTCTGAGTGAAATGAGGTGCAGTATGAATTACATATCCAGGACATATCTTCTATGTGGGATTACAAAGGTCATCTATTAAAAATTCCACATTTACCAACAGCTATACCTTGCTCTGTGTGTGTTTATGTGTATATTTCACATGTTCAATAACTGTTACTGCTGGAAATTATTAATTTTTCTATGAAAATCACCTTTTTTTTTGCACTGTGTTCACAGACTTGCCAAATCATTAAATCTGGGGTGGAGGCTAGCTATCTGTTAAAGCATTGAAAACTCACGGTTCCAGGTGTAATATATGTACTACTAATATAATATTAATGAGGGAGCTGCTGGAGACAGAAGCATGGGATGGAAAGGCACATCATGTTGATTCAGCAATATTTTTTTTTGCTTCCATCCGTATGTGAGTTCACAGAGACTGACACTCCCTCAGCCCTAATTTTCCATTCTCCTTTTAGGGGGTTGTGCCCCTCAAGGAAATAATACTCTTATGGCTCTAGTATCCTAAAGCTATATAGTTATCCCCTGACAGTCAAAAGTTAGTTACATCTAAAAGGTATAAAATAACAAAGAGTACTTCAGAAAAGTTGTTCCATATATATAGACCCTGTCTCACTCCTATGGGCCAGCTCCCTCTGCCAGCCAAGCTTTCCAAAATCTCTGTCTTCTCCTGGGGAAGATGTCTGCTGGTTGTAGCAAAGCATCTGGCAGCTGGGAAATGCAAAGTACTTTTCCAGGTTGAAGTGGTGGTGCAGTGCTTTCCACCTGGAACTTGAGGAGCATTACAGATGAATCCATGTGAAAAATCATGCAGGCAGATCATCTCCTCCTCCTTGGCAGAAGACTCCTCTGGAAGTTCAGTGCTGTACAGCAGCTCTGAGACTGCTCTGAGCATTCTGTCATCACATGTGCAAATTCAGTACTTGAATTAAATTGAGGCTACGTATGGTCTAACATAAGCTTCAACAGTCACATGTTAACTGGGTTGCTCTTCCAAGTCCTGTAGTTGTGATACGGCCTCTGTAACAGGCCCTCCCTTCCTCCAATTTCCATGCGCTCAATCCACAGTTTGATCCATCTTTGCCATTTTTTCCAATGGGTTTATCTTTCCCAGCAAGATATATCTGACAATGGCAATAGCAATGTGAGTACTAGGTCTTAACAGGCACAGATCAGTTTATCCCTATTATGAGATTATATCCCACTGTGGTGCAACAAAGTCCTGGTTTGGTCTTTGTCCCTCTCAGTATCAATTCAAGAACCAGATAGATGGGTTGCCTTGTAGTTTATTCCCATTTTGGTAAGCATCAAAGCTTTATGTACCATCATAAAACTTTTTTGCATGAGGGACTTTCTCAAATAAGGTAATCCATAACAATATTTTGATAAAGTGAGAAAGTATTAGAAATATATATATATATATGGCACATGCATTTCTACTCTGTATCAGCAAGTGCTCTGTGTCAGCCAGTAACTTGTGCACAGTAGTGCTGAGGCAGGTTCTTCTTGCAGGGGAGAAAGTAAGCTTTTATCTATTTAATATGAGTGTCAGGTTTAGTTTTATCCTGTGTATGACAATTTTATGCTTCTAAGTAGTGAATGATACACATAGAAACATAGAATAATTTAGGTTGGAAAAGACAGCTAAGACTGTTGAGCCCAACTGTTAACTCAGCACTGTAAAGTCCAGCACATTAACATGTCCCCAGGTGCTATATCTACATATTTTTTTCAACACTTATGAGGATGGTGACTGCACCACTTCCCTGGACATTATGTTCCAATGTCTGACCAACCTTCCAGAGAATAAATTTTTCATCGTAACCAATCTAAACATCCCCTGGCACAACTTCAAGACATTTCTTCTCGTCCTATCCCTTGTTCCTTGGGAGAAGAGACTGACCACCAGCTCGCTACAAACTCCTTTCAGGTAGTTTTAGAGAGTGATAAGGTCTTCTTTTCTCCAGGCTAAAGACCTCCATCTTCCTGAGCCACTCCTCATAAGACTTGTGTTCTAGTCCCTTCACCAGCTTAGTCTTTCAATAAGACACTGTTTAGAGGACTAAGCAGCAGCTCTGGTTCCTGCTGCTGCTATAACTGTGTTTGATCTCAGACTTATTAATAATAATAACTTTGTTTTATTCCTTTAAATTCTTTTCCAAAGAAATGTGAATTTTTCCCTTCCTGACTTTTTCTGATAAGCTTATATGCTAAAAAATACAAGACTATTGATGCAATTTGCTGAGCAAATAATATTGTATGGCATTAAGGTCAGCAACGGTGCTTGCAACAGGGAAAGTGGTTAAATTTAAACAGAATATTACCCAAATGTTATAGACCACACACAAAATTTAAAGTTATAAATATAGCAATAAATCCTCTTTCATAATAAATTAACTTGGATATTAATGAAGCAGTGGAGAAATATAATCAAGGTAAATGTAGCTAGTAGATTAAAAGTTATTTTTGGATGTTTTGTCTTTTTTTAGTGACCATATAATATTGTACATAGGAGGAAAATGTACACAAAATACTGGTTTCCCCTGCTATATAGATACCGAGTAAGCCCCAAAGAACTTTAAGAAGAAATATTGGAATTGTTTTATATTGGACAGACAGCAATTGTCTGGACATAGACTGAATTTTACGTATATACTTTTATCACTCTTGTTTCCCTGTATATGCAGCACACAAAAGGAGGAAGGTGGTATATAATTTGTTGCTCTCATTGGCAGCATGAAAGAAAATGACATTGTTGACAGCTTAAGACTGCAATTATCTTAATCTTAGCTGCAGTGGCTGTGCCACTGCTTGACAGTTTTTAGGGTGTGCTGGAAAAGTATCACTGTTTCTTCACCCAAGACAGTTTAGAAAACAGCCACATGTAATTGCAATGTCTCTGATTTTTTTTTAACTAAGATGACAAAAATTAAGCAAATTCTGTTTAAATTAAAATGATTAGTTGAATAATGCCCTCTCTGGTTCAATGACTTTTTATGAGACAAAACAGACTTATAAAAGTTAGACTAAAGTCCTACTCCTCCAGAATATACATCTTTATCCCGCTAGATCATACTCCTTACAAGACCACATGGGTGCATTTGGATTCCCCAGATTTTCAGCTATATATATTTTATTGCTGATAAGTAAGACTGAAAGTCAGTATTTTCCTTCCCAATAATCAACTTTCCTTTCCTGTTCCCCACCACGAGCCTTAAGGGCTAGTTCAGATTGATTAATGAGCTCTACATTCTCATAGTTGCAGTTTTTATCATATTAAAGCTGTAGGGCTTTTTTCCCCCCTCTGCAACAGGAGCAGGTCAAGAATTATGTATTAGTTATAGGTTTTGCAGACAATTTTTGCCTGTTACCAGAATCCCCTCCATCATGTACCAATTTTGTTTTAACTAGTTGTTCTTTATAGCAAAGCTGCATGTAGAAAGAATTGCTGTATTGTGCCAACTTTTTAAAATTCACATAATATGGGTGATATAAATGCAATATATGAATACAGATAATACAGTTGGGGGGCAGGGGAAATTCTTAATTTACCTAAGCTTTGCTTCATCAGGAAAGTCACTGTCAGGGATTCTGTTATCAAGGTCATTCATTCTGCAAACCAGGGTGCCATTTCTCTGCATTTTTGCAGTAACCCATTCAGGTTTTTTGAAAGAGGAGGTCTTGCTCTTATATAACACATAATTTTCTCATAAACAGTCTTGGTTAGCTTGGAAGTAGAGTTTTCTCTGGCATCAGTAGCCTGACTTGCAATTCTCTGTTTCACCTTCTGTCGTTCAAGTACAAGAAGTTGAAGGAAAAATAAAACTGAACCTTGTTAAGCTATGCTCTTTGTCTTACAAGAATACTAGAACTAGATTTGCACAGACCTATGTATTCCTAGCTGGGCTGTAACCACTTGCATTCTTTTTGTTTATGGCACACATCTAGGAAAAAGTAAAAAGATAATAAGCTTTCTGAAACCTCAGAACTGTTCCCTTCTATTGTTACAGCAATGTGGTAGAACACTGTTTTCAAATGTTTTATAGATCCAGAGTATTTTTATATTTAATTAATGCTTAAGTTTAATAAAATAATGCACAAAATCATTATTTTGTGACATTATTGAAGTCTATTTTCTCACACAGTTTGAATAGGCAGCACTAAAATAGCACTAAAATACATTAACATTAGGTCATCTGCTTTGCATTTATAACAATAAGCTCACATTTTCAGAAAGGATAATCTTAAACAATGTTTTTTTCACTGCAAACTGCACATCTTTATCTTAAAATTCCAAATGTTTCAACAATAGAAGATGATTAAGAACTAGACAATAATTCTTCATCTCTCAATGATTTATGGCACAAAGAAAGACCTTTTCTCAAGAGTTCGAGGTGCTAAAGAGGAGGAGTATGTTTAAGTTGGCAGCTCCCTGCCTTCCCCCTTATTTACTAGGCACAGAATTTACTTCATTGTAGCCATCACACTAGAAAATGAGCTTATAAACTTTATTGCATGTTTGGCCCTTGCTGTGGACATATGGTTGAGTTCTCCACCATTTCTATAAACATATGCAGAAAATGAAAATAAAGCATATACATTCCTTGAGCAACGAAAATAGAAAGACAAAATGCAATGGCAGGACCCATCTTCCCATAATGGGCTTTAGTATTTATTTGCAATAACCTGCACAATGTGTTATATTATTTCCAGGCTTTGAAGTAAGCACTTTCCTTTTCCCAAGGAGCTCAGTATTTAATCATGGGAAAATAGACACCCAGTAGGAAGAAGAAAAGCAGTAAATATTTGAGAATGTCAATGAAACCCTGTACTCTTTTTTTTTTATGTGTATGCAATTTTCAGTTCATTGTACTTTAAATTTTGAACATATTTGCAATAATCTTTTCAGCCACTAGCTTTAGGATTTGAACAAAATTGTAGACAGTGTGAATAAAATAAGTGGTGAAATTGTGTGTTGCTATTTCTATTTCTCTCATTATCAAGGTCAGTGAACATTCATCACTTACTTCAAAAGAACTAATTCATCACCTCAAAATTCTAATTAAATAAAAAACAGGAAATCAAAAAGAAAAAATATAAGATTAAATAATCTACCCACCGTCTGAAATAGGTAGCTGAGAGTATTTTTAAAATTACTCTTAATATCCTGTGTCTTTCCCCCACCTACTTTGGTTCCTGTTGTTTCTTTTCACGTGTCATTTCTAACTCAATAATCTCCCGCAGTGATTGTCATACTGAGGAAAGTAGTTAACAATAACTAAAATCATGCCTGTAGCTCTTAAGTTCCCTGTTAATAAGTTGGTATATGAGCTGGCTATAACACCGTAGGCCAAAACTGTCAGACCTTCATCAATCTGAATTATACAAGGTATCTTTGTAGTATTCATGTGTGGACTGGCTGTTAAATCAGGACAGTTCCATGCTGATTTACTCTGGCTTGCTCTTTTACTGCCCGTCACCTTGGTGGGAAGGTTGGGGCAGAAAATACACCCATGCACTGGCCTTTAAAAATTCTCATCTGTTTAATGCAGTTATTCAGTAAAGGATAATAGTTTACATATAATTGCTAAGTTTGCAGTGGTGAATGACAAATCAAAAAGTAGTGAAGGGGATACTACGCAGTGAAGTAGTGTAGGAGTAATTTCTCCCATACTTCCTATATCAATTCCATCCTTAAGAAAGCTGTTACTGTCTTTAGTTCCTTTGTGTTTTTACTGTGTGATGTTTTATTTCCATATTCTTTATTTCCTCTATTATTCCCTAAAACCACATCTACCCAGTTCCTGCACTGACCAAGAACTGACCACTTCTGTTAAAACCCTGCAGAATTCTGTTACTGTCTGGGCCTTGTATGCTCCAGCTCTCTGTTATTCTAGGTTTTCCTCTTGGGGACTTTTACAACACTTTATCCCCCAAGGATTAGACAGTATCACATGATGTTGTATACATAAAGAACATCACCTTGAACAAAACTCCCAACACTTGCCGGGTGTTATTTTTTGCCTTCATATCTCATAGGCTGATTCATTTGTGTGTCCACCCCCAGCATCTTGAACAGCTGTACCTGCAGCTGAGATTTCTGGGAAGAGCTGTGATAAAAGAACTGTTCTTGCTTTAATTTAGATTTTGAGGGTATTTAAAAAGAGCCTAAGGTGGACTAGAGGGCATTCAGACATAGTGAGTGCGGTCCCAGCATCTTCTGTGGCCTTCACAAACAAACCAATGTGCTGGTAGAAGTTAGCTGATGTCCAGTTCTGCAGTGTTTCTCTCAGAAGAAAAAGAACTATTCTATATTATTTGGGAACCTGAATCTTTAGGAGACTTTCCACAGAATTCGCCAGCCTATATGAAGGACCTCCTGAAATACATTGTTATAGACACATATTCCCAGATGATTTGCAATCAGTATGTGCCTTTTCTGCATATCTGACATCAAGGATAGAAGTACATAAAGAATATAATTCTTAAATTGTATTAAATGGACTAAGAGTTATCATTATTATTATTACCAAAAATATTTTGTACTTCTATTTTTAAAGTCTGTGTAATTCTATGATGCTACGCCATTTAATTAATGTGCCAGTACAATAAAATAACACACAAAATCATTATTTTGTGACATTAATGAAGTCTACTTTTTGAACACAATTTGAATAGGCAATTGAACAACAGTGCACTAAAACACATTAAAACCAGGTCATCTGCTTTGCATTTCTAACAATAAGCCCATACTTCCATGAAGCGTAATCTTAAACCACATTTTTTTTCAGAGCAGCCAGTACATCTTTATCTTAAAATTCCAAATGTTTCAACAATAGAAGATTGTTAAGAACTAGACAATTATTTTTCAGCACCCATTGATTAATGACTTAGTCTATGACACACAGAGAAAGTGTAGAACAAAGGAGTGCATTATAATAATGCACAGGCATTAAACCATCTTCATTAATAGGGTCTTTTTGGATTCTGCTTAGCATGAAACAAAGTATGCCATAAAGAAAATGAAGTATTAGCTTTAAATATCTCTTTAAACTCACTTGATAAAAATGAAGCCTACATTGTGCCCTTAATCTTGAAAATATTTTGTTTTCTGGGATTCACACATTCTCCAAACTGGGTGAAGCAGGGGGTTTGAGCTATCATTTTAGCTCATTCCTTATAGGCCACCCTTCATAGTTCATATTTTACATTAGGGCATTGCATTAAAATTTGACTTATCCCATCTCTGGATAATAGTTTTAAGGTACTGCTCAGCATTACTAGCAGTAGCAAAATCTGAATATTTTAAATCAGTTACCCTGTTCAGATTCAGTAATAAGAAATGTTAAATGGTCCTGATAAGACATAAGAAAGAACACAGTGAAAGTACAGTATTAGCTATAAAAAATTTAACTTTGTTAATGCTCTATTTCAACTACAACAACCCTATAAATGCTTTCAGATTTTAACCCATGAGATCTATTGGCTCCTCCTTTTATAAATGTATGTTTAACTCCCTCCTCCCATTGATCTTCTCAAAGTTGCTACTTGGAAAGCGCATGCCCACATTTGCGAGACTGGGACCTTAGGTATGTCCACTCTGCTCTCTGCTTTTTCACAGCTATTGGTACTTGGGGCTTGTTTGTATATTTGTTTTCAAGCTATTAAGTTTATTTTAAATAGAATAATATTATTTTTCCCCAGTGCCATCGTGAGTCTGTGCTGCATGTGAGTAATCTTTGTTGCACATAACTCAAAGAACAAGGCTAAAATATGAACTAGGCATAGACTATGTTCATAGCAGTTGGGAAGGACAGAAGAAGATGGATTATGAAGAGGTTGTTGGAGCTAAGTGAATAATTCACAGTGAATAATTAATTTGACAAACTTAGCCTCTTTGTGCATACAGACCAGATAACAGCCTCTTCTCATTCACTCATTATTCAGATTTATTCAGTATCTTTTGAATAGGGCACAGAAGCTAAGGCATCTCATCATGGATCCAAAAGCATGAATTGAAATCTCTCCCTGGATTCATATTTCATTGAACTCCTCTGAAAATTGGGACCTCCCCACTTGGGACAAGCAGGTAGCCAGAAGAATTGACATGGTGTGGGCCAAAAGCCCATCCATCCCAGACTGACACTTGGAAAGTCACGCTTGTCTCCAAGCAGTCAAAGTGAGGTAGCGGAAAAATAACTTCACAAGGGAATTGCTATACAGGATGAGGCTGCCTCAGTGGAGGATGGCAGTTCACCCTGGATGTTTTAGAGTGGAAGGCTGATGGAAGAATACGGCTTTGTTTCCAGTTTTCCTTTTACATTTGTAATGGACTGACAGCTCTGAAGAATGAGTTCCTCTTCATGTGTGCTACCCCAGGCTTTTTTTTCTGCGGATATTTCCTGCATACACCTACAGCGTGCAAGACTTGTTAACAGGAATTGTACCAGGCTAGTTCTAATTAATAAGGCTTTTGTTCTTATTCACTTACCTAAGAAACCTCCATATGGAAAATTTTTTTCTGATTTGTATTCCATTTGATGTAATGTCATATACTGCACACGATATCTAATAATGGTAATTACTGTTGGTTTTGTTTTCTACTCAGATGTAACAATGCTTTTATGAACTGCTTTTCATTTTAATTGCATTAATTTAAATATGTGTATCTGATAAAATATTTAGTGACAGCTTATCTGGCAAGGACATACATGGTTCAATAAACACGAATCACACTGTAGTTTGTACATATTTTATAACATTAATTTGTTGGTCAATGTTTAACAGCTTAACACTAGAACTATTCCATCAGGTATTCTATTAGTTTATGAACAACATTCATATCTTCTAAATGCTAAGCTGTAAAAAAGAAAGAAATAATATACTCCCCCTCTTTATTAGCATAGGAAAAATAAAATTAATGGTAATTAAAATGTATTGATATCACAGAGCAATCATGATTTTGAACTTGCACATGAAAGAGAAGTGGTTTTCTGCAGAAATTTAGAGAACACTTTCTTTATACTATCAGAGATACCACAATTAAATTAATTCAGTGTCATAGGTACTGCTTTTTCACCATTGTTTTGATGAAAAAGAAAGCTAAAAGCAATAATTGAATTTTTCCAGGCTTCTAGTCTTTGCTTTATTTTATGTCATGTCAATGACAAACTCAATGATTTTCAGGATTTTAAACAGTCATTTTACATAGTTTCATTTTGATCATCACTGGACTTGGGGATGTTCCTCCCATCAGCTCCGGACACTGTCCATCCTTTATTCCTTGTCTCCTAAGTGCTACTGTATACTAGAATTAAAACCAAACTGAATCTTTAGAATCAAGAATTTGAAGGACATTTTGCTGAATTCTAGGTCATGGCTGGTAGTTTTGTTTCTCTGCATGACACCCCTGAGCCTTATGTCAAGCAGAAGCTTCCCCACACTACAGCACTGGGACTATGGCAACAACTTCAGGACCAGAATTTGGTGCTAAGAGTGAATCCGACTTAAGGCTCACAAGTAACTTCAGAGCTTGATTTCTGTCACAGCTACAATTTCATTACTCTCATCACACAGATTAGTTCTGTTAGAGTTTTCTTTCATATATTTCTTCCTGAGTCATCTCACTTATTTCTTTAGTGATAATTAGAGGGAGCTTAGAGGAAACATTTTCCTTCATATAATAGGATATGGTTTTAAGAGCTAACCAAAGCTATGCATCATAGACACACTACCATAACGTACACAGAAATAGACCACCAGCAACATATATGCATAGCAATAACTTATCCAAACTCGCCTCTGTTTTGGCTTATTGTTTTGCTTACTTCAGAAGATAAATTAAACTTTTATAAAGTTTTTCTCTGCTTAAACTATTTTACTGTGCTGTTTTTGTCTTGTACACATATTTTTGTAATTTATTTGGATGAAAAATAATTTGATTAAATTGTTTTCACACATATTACTTGGGCAGGAAAAGAGAGGTTGAAAGACTTGTATGAGGCTGTAAGATATCTGATGTAGCTTGAAATATAGACTAGGCTCTTGCACATCAGCATCTTTGTTGTCCTTCTTCTGGCTTGTAACCACTTCCATCCTCAATGTGTTTTGTTGGTTTGGTTGGTTGGTTGTTTTTTTTGGTTGGTTTGCTTTGGTTTATTTTAAAAGTATTACAAAAATAATTGCATGAGCATAATACCCATGAAAAAGTATATCGTGGTTGCTTTGAAGACTGAAATCCACTCTCAGCAGATTGAATGACTCCTACACATAAGCAATAGATGCTTCCAGGGAGCATTTGACTTTAACTTCGCAGCCCAGAGGTAATCAGAATGCAGCATAATCTACACACTCAGTTTGTGCCTTGTCTTCCTCCCATACTGTCACCTGCTGGAAAAAAAACAATGCTTTTATCCTGAACCTTAACATTAGTCAGCTCTTTGCAACATTACTGTTTATACAAGAAGAATGATCAAATAATAATAGCTACACCGAGCCCTGATGCTGTAATTTTGAGCCCTGGGAATTTCATGAAAACTCATACTATTTTAAGGTTTGGGATAGATTTTTTTTTTCTTTCATCAATTTGCATTAATTTCTTCTCTTTTTAAAAACTTACAGTCACAATTTATTTTAATTCATATGGTCTGTGGCTGAACACTGGTCACCCATTTCTCATCTAGTAGATTCTTCCCTTGCTTGAAGTAGTTGCAGGGGACTGCATGCCTCAGCACCTGTTTCACAAAGAAAGAAAACAGCCATTGTTGTTTTGTTCCTCTCAGCCCACATATTTGTGTAATTTCATTTGTGGATGTAAAGAGTAGACCATTTACATTGGGCCCTGATTTGTAGAGGACTCTGTGGCACCACAACTAGTTCCTGACTCTCAATTTGCCTTATGAGTTCTATTCATTACAGATGCATGAATATTCACAGCAGGCAAACATCAATGAAATGTTCTGACTTTAATGTTCTGACATCTAGTCCAATTCTTAATATTCTTTAATTTGCTCACTGGTGTCTATTCTTATCCTGAATAGCACCCAAATTTATAATCCAGTATCAGTTTTTGAGTCCATTCCCATTCCAGCCTATAGCTCTATTGCATGTCTTCCCTCATGAAAACCATCCATTTTTTGCAGGCATTCCCTATATCTCTGTCTTCATTTTGGTAGCTTTTTTGTAGATTTCTTTTCCCCTTGGTCCACAATTTTTCCAAACATGCAGTGCACAAAATCGCACACACTACCTGAGGACTTAGCAGTGCTAAGCAGGTCAGAAAGATTACTTTCTGAGCCCAGTAGATGGTACTCCTGTTTAGATAGTTCAATACGGTATTTGCTAGTTTTGCAGCAGAGTGATGTTGCTGACAAACACAGGCTGATTGAGGCAAAATACTGTAAATATGCCCCAGAAAATACTCCTACAATAGGAAAAGGAGATGACCCATACAGGTTCATTGATATCATATTTTTCCTCTGTATTATGAATACATATTCATATATATGACCTAAGACTATATTCAGTGTTATCTAATCTTGTTCACATTAAAATTTTGCATTAAACCTTTATTGACTTCAACAGAAATGGGAATGGGTTTGTCATGTCCGTTGATTATATAGATGCATTTAGCTATATTTTTCTTTTTATAGTCTATTTGCAATGAACCATAGATGCATCTATAATAGATGATAAGAAGGTATCAGAATCAGTTCTTTCAATACCAAAATATAAGATGATGCTCTTTAAGCTAAGCAGAATGCTGTCAATAGAAATTAGCAGTGTAAAAAAAGGCATACACCACAGGGAGATGCAATCAAGGCCTTCACAGACATATGTCTTGGAATAATTTTTATTTTATATAGTCTTAACATGCAATCGAAATAACTCAAAATGCCTGTTATGAATTTGTAAATATTATTTCACAGCTGTATACAGGCTCCAAAGAAATAAGAAAGCATTTCCCTTTCTACTTGGACATTCACCTCTCCTTTCCAAAGCTTCAATGTAATCTGAATCTCTGAGATTAAAGGCTGATTTATCATTTTGTAACACAAAGAATCCTGCTGTCATAGGAGGACAGTGGGTTGATTTGCAATACCTGTCAGCCACAAAGGAAATCCCTGGAAACAGTTAAAATAACTGGGAAAACTGCAAATCTATTTATAAATTCCTTAACATTTTGTCTATACACTACTAACACAAGAATGATTTTTGACCTTAGTAGCTTTCCCCAGCACAGGCAAACAAGCACTGAATTATTGTTCTGCTGCAACGTAACAATTCCATTGCTCTGACCCTTGGTGTCTTGAAAAATACAATAGAACAATAATTGTCAATCCTTCCTATACAATGTGCTAGATTTGACAGAGGTCAGCATTAGCTACAAGACCTTTGGCTGATGCTCAAAGAGGTAATATCTCTTCTCTAGTTCAGTTGATAAAATGTTAAACAGAATCAATGTTTACTATGCTTTTGCGGAGACAGAGATAAAAACAGTTTTTACACAACAACATATTTTTAATAGAATATAGATGACAGTATATCTCAAAGTGCTTTGGTAAATATACTATTTAAATGCCAAAAGTTTTTACTCTTTTGAAGAGAAGTGTCATAATTTGCAGTGTGATGGATTTAACAAGGCTTTGCTGTGTGCAGAAAATAGAGGATTTTGTTACAGATCTTACAGGAGTAATACATGAAGGAAAAGACTGACTCATGGACATTTTGTCTCAGCATCTTATTTGTACAAAGCAATCACATAAGCTGACATGAAATAACATGTATGGTAGATGCTTCTCCTTGGCAATATGGAGAAGCTGGTGGCAAGGTCAGCAATTGCAGTGTCTAAGTTCCTCACATTGGAAGCAGTTGGTCATGAACATTTTGCTTCGGTCCTAGAGCCTTACTCTTCTGTCTGTCATCTCTGAACATTTTGATGGAAAAGGTTTAAGAGAAAGAGACAGATATGACATGTGGCGGTACTCTATATCTATGGGGGAAATCAGACTTCAAGACCAGAAAGAAGAACTGGCATATGAGAGTTTAACACACCGGATCAGTTATTATTGGGTCGGAACCACCCTGTGATGGTACATCTCTTCAAGTATGTGTGTGTGATGGGGAAGGGCTGGGCTGTGCCTGCAGGTGCGTGACAAGCCCTGCCGAGAGCACACGGGCTGCAGCCACATGGCCATGGGAGCCGCATGGCTGGGCTGGCAGTCAAGGAAGGCCCACCTGGCAACCCACCCACACCACAGCCCCTGGAGCCCCTGGGTGGCTGTGGCACCCTCAGTTTGGCGAAGGGGACACTGAGTGGCGAGTGGGACAGATGTCCCACTGGGAGGGAGTGGCCACAGTGACAGAGCAGATAAAGAGGCACAAAGTCTCCATTGCAGGTCCTGACCTGTTCTGTTTGAAGCCATCAAAATGTGACCTTCTGAGTGGCAAATATTTTTCTTTCCCTCTTTTTCTCTCCTTATTCTTTCTTCTCTTAATCTCTCTTCTCTTACTCTTTTCTTCCTCTTGTGGGTAACTTAAACACTTATTTTCTGTAGGTTGTGGGTACCTAACTTGAGTTGCATGGGTTCTGTGTTTGCTGGGTGTAGCAAAAGTTCTCCATAGCAATGCTTGTTAGTCCTGGTAATCTGTTGTAATGCTTTTGTGACTTTGTCCATTTATTTCTGTAAAACTGTTTTTGCCAAAATGCCTGTATTCTCACCAAATTAAAAAGAATATCTTGGAGAAAAATGTGTAGTTATCCTCCAGAAGTTAACTCATGGTACCAAAGAACCAATGGCTTTTCAAGGGTTCGTGTGAATGAAGTCTCTTGAAGCCTGAAATTAAAGCGTAACACCCAGTAAATGTTGGGCCTTTGGGACCAGACTGTAACAGAGAGGAATGCACATATTTTTCAGAATTCTATTTAATCCCATTATTCCTTTTGGTAGATTTCTAGACTATGCACATAAAACTGCCTAATATTGAAATAAATAGCAGCAAAAATTGCTCCTTGTGATTGCTTTAAGTGTATTCCCTAGTCTCTACCCATACAAAACATGAACCATACAAATCTTAGCTTCCCACCTCTGTTACATTTTGCTGAATATAGTATTTTGAATATGCTGTCAACTCAGGTTCATAAAGATTAGGGGAAAGAAAAGCCGTTTTTCAATCAAGAAGCTGTCTGTGAGAAAACATCTATTTCACAAGACAGCAATTTGACACTAAGCTTCAGCATCTATCATGATCTTCATGAAAAACATAAAATCAGGATATGCCTGGATCCCAGAAATCCCAGCCTTTGAAAGATTTTCCTGCAGAGCTTTTGAGTCTTTTCTCTGTTCTGGGACACTGACAGTCTGGAGAGTTCACTGTTACACAGTGAAGGCATGCACATCTTCAATCTTCAGGGCAGCAAGTATGAGATCAAGGCAAACAAGATGGAAAACAACTATTTGAATGATGTTTTAACTTTTGAGGAGCATTTGTATTTGTATATACAGAAAATATGCTGCCGTACATTGCAGATGTTCATGGAGTAAAGCACACGTGCTGAGCCTTTGTGGCAGGATTTCAGCATCACTTCAGATCTGTTTGCTTCTCCCATCTTACCCTCTCCCCGTCCTTCTGTCCTCATCCCCATCCCAATCCCTGTCGCTTTCCTTATCCCAGCCCCTTTTCTTATCCCCTCGTCCCTATCCCCATACCTTTTCTTATCCCAGACCCTTATCCCCTCATCCCCATCCCTGTCCCTTTCCTTATCCCAGTCTCCATCCCCATCCCAATCCCAACCCCTTTCCTTATCACAGGCCCTTATCCCCTCATCCCCATCCCTGTCCTTTTCCTTATCCCAGTCCCCGTCCCCATCCCAATCCCAAACCCTTTCCTTATCACACTCCCTTATCCCCTCATCCCAATCCCTGTCCCTTTCCTTATTCCTGTCCCCATCCCTGTCCCCATCCCCATCCCTGTCCCTTTCTTTATCCCCCTCCTCATTCTCATCCCTGTCCCCTATCCCTGTCCACCCAGGCTCAGAGTTGTTCTGGCACTCATGGCAGATTTGCTGCTGGTTTGGGGAAAAGGCTCTTCAGCCGGCCCACCTTTCCCAGCAGCTCATCCAGGCCCACGCCCAAAACTGCTGCAGGGCTCCCGTGTGTGCCGACCCCTGGGAGCCCCTCACAGAACCACAATACTAATTAGGCTGGGAAACACCTCTGAGAACATCGAGTCCAACCTGAGCCCAAACACCACCTTGGCAATCAGACCATGGCACTGAGTGCCCCTTCCAGCCTTTCCTTAAACACCTCCGGGGTGGTGACTCCACCACCTCCCTGGGCAGCCCCTTCCACTGTCTAATCACCCTGTCTGTGAGGAAATTCCTGCTGATGTCCAAGCTAAACTTCCCCTGGTGCAGCTCCAGACCTCACTTGGTATCACAGGTCCCTTTGGCCACTCATGTCCCCTGCCAGCATGGCACTGAGGGACACCCCTGCCCACCACAGTCCTGCCTGCAGGGACATGACTGGGCTCTCAGCCTGTCCTGCCCTCTGTGGTACCAACTTTTCCTTCAGAAAGGCTAAAAATCAGCCCTAATGATGATTCAGAAGATGACTGGGAGAGCGTAACATCCATCTTTCCATCCAAACAGGTCATTAGTACCTATCTGTGCAACCATGTGCTGTATTTGGGGTCATCCTAAGGGGAAGAGGAGGTAGAGGATGGGGAATTAGAAACCCTCTGTCCTTTGGAACTTGGAAGCATAGGACATGTACTAGCAGTTAACTCCAAGTCACTGCTACTCCACATTGGCTGTGCCTTGGTTTCAGCCACAGAACTATTAATAGCAATGCAGGAAGTGTCCAGAAGCAGCAGTGTTAATTCACCCCCTCCATCTGTTTGCATCCTGTGACTGTTTCCCACACACTGAGGACACCAATTCTTGCCCTCGCAGGAGCCACTGATTTCCAGCTGCACATAATTACTCTGCTTTCCTGTTTGCATGTGTTTACATAGGGAATGCCAGGCCCCCAAATCTGCAAATATACACGTGTGAGTAACCCCAGTGGGTTTAATCAGGCTCTGTGCACACACCGAGTGAATCCCCTGTGGGTGAGATTGTGACCCATGACACAAATGTGCTGTTGTGCATTACACAAGTGCAGGAGATCCTGAGAAGGAAAGACCTATTGTAGGACTGAGAAAGGGATGTTCTTCTCCAAAGGGGAGGGGAGAAAACATCCCACAAACCTCTGCCAAGACAAAAGACTTTTGCTCTGGAATTGCTGCCTGTGCATAGAATTGCACACCAGAGAATTCCATAACACAAAGTGCATGGGATAAGCCATTTACCTTCTTATATCCACATAAATTCTGGCTGCCCCATCCCTGGAAGTGTTCAAGGCCAGGCTGGGTGGGGCTTGGAGCAACCTGGTCTAGTGAGATGTGTCCCTGGCCATCAATGAGATGATCTTTAAGGTTCCTTCCAACCCAAAACACTGTGGGGTTCTGTGACCAAACTCTCACATAGGGTGTGTGCTCACAAGAACAGACCAAAGCATAAGGGACCACCAGGAATATTTCCTCTTTCTTCCATCCTGTATGGATTTGCCTTTCCAAAAAGTCACCAGACTGAGATGCAGGAGGGCTAATTTAGGCCTGCCCTAAGGCAAAATGTCCCTGCCTAATTCTCTGAGACTGAAACTGAAATCCTGCAGTTCTGAAACTCTTCTTGCTGCCAGAAGCTGCAAAGAGCAGCCCAGCCCCGGCAGCCCTGACAGACAGAGCACTGAGTATCCAGGGTCCACCAGGAACCTCTTGGATGTTAGGTTTCATTTTCCCCTCCTGTCAGCTGCTACCATAGAGGGAAGACCTTGGTAAAGCTGCAGGCACTGAGTTTTGATGTCACCTTTGCTCATCCCTCTGTGTCCTGCTCTTCCTTGACTTTTCCTGTGGTTTAGAACTGGGCCAGATGAGCTCCAGCCATTTGTGCTGCAGGTGACCAGAAGGGCAGTTGGATGAGACAAATGGATATAAGATGGACCTCTATCAAATCCAGTATAGATGATGTGCTTGCACAGGGAGGGTGTGGCTTTGCAGAGAAATAGGGTTTCTTCTACGATTTTAGTTGGGTTAAATATGAACAAAATCCCTCAATTAGTAGTCAACATCAAGGGAATTTCAGAAAAACAACAGATTCCTCATTGCTTTTCAGATAGTAACAGCCCAGCCAAAGTCTACAAGTGACTTCAAATAGTAAGAGATCACTGAGGTTGGTAGAAATGTACACAGGACCTTGTAAAGAGAATCAAGACCTTCTCTAGACTGAGTCTAAATTTTGCAGTACACAAAGTATTAACCAAAGGAAGCCAAGGAAAAAGTGAAGAAATCCAAGGCAATAACAAAGATGTAGTCTTTTACCATTATAAATCCAATAATGCCAAACACTCAAATTCCTGGTAACAACAAATCCTGCCCCCGTATCCCTGGTAAATCATGACTGATGTGGTGGTGTCCAGGTGTTATTTTGGGCACTAGGGTGAGTGCTGCCACTGAAGGCACAGAGACACATAACCCTCCTGCCTCTTGTTTCCCCACCTTAGACGTGCATTAATTGAAGGAAATGCTTGGTCTGAAGAAACAAACTCAAGCTTTGCAAAGAGGAGAGTGTGACCAACTGGACACAGAGACCTTTTACATGGAATTTCAGTCTCCAAAACACTTTTCTCCAGGCATTTCTTTAGGAACCAGCAGTTCCCTCTGATTCAGAAACAACTCTTCTGTGGCAAGTTTTTCCTGCAGAAGATGAAACTATTTTATTTTAAGATGGTGAAATTGTATGCAATAGATGATTTATTTGGAGTGTTAACACTGCTTATTTTTCATAAAGTTGCTTGTGCTTTTGTATTGTCCTCAGGGGTGCCTGGTACCTCAGAATGAGGGTGAAGACAAATCAAGACCATCCTCAGTGGGGGGACTGTGTACACTGCAATTAATACCCCCAGAAAGCCCAAGTTAATTAAAATTACTGTTTGGATAGAGGCTACGTATCTCTAGCAACCAATTTAAACCCTGGAACTTTATCAGCATTATGAGCACACTGCATAGTTACTCTCCCATAACACACTGTAATTCTTCAGCATGTTTTAGGAAGCAAAGAATAAGCCTGGCTTGTTCTACACCAGATCCCAACGGTGCATCCACCTTTGAGAGACATCAATGCCTCCAAAATGGAGTTAGTCATCATGACCAAGGATTTGCTGCTCGCAGGAAATGGTCTCTGGGAAGCTGGGAATGATCACCTGTATGGGTGCATTAGCACTGCACCACAACAGGAAAACAAACAGAAGCAAAAGCCCTGGGAGCTGAGGAACACTGTGAAAGGTGATGGTCTCCAGTGTGGCTGTTGTAGTTCCTCTTCAGCCAACTTGCTGCTTTGGGGGCTGGGGGAGAAGTCCAGCAACTCACCAAGACACGGACTGTGGTGGTGAAAGTCACCTTTCAGTCTGTGATAAACCACGTAACAAAAAGATGAGGAATGAACCAGCAGGTGTACATCTGTGAGCTGAATTTGGGCTGAGCTCATGGCTCTCTCTTCCACCTGGGTCTGTGGAACAAGAGCAACGGTGGGAATGAAGAAGCATTTTGATCAATTCCACAGGGTACCTGTCCATGAACCACATGCATCCTTCAGAACACGTGACTAAAATGCTTAGTTTTATTGAGAATGACTTTTACCCAGCTATAATCAAATTTGGTAAATGCATCCTGCAAACACAGATGCAACTCTTTGGGCCTGATATATATAATGTTATAATGATCAGATTAGGTCCTGCACAAGAAAAATCCCTTTGGATTGTAGCCATAAAACATTCTGACCAAAGTGAACCGATCTGTGCCTTGTTTGTGAGCAGACTATTTACTCAGCCCATGGCTTCCTTGTTCTCCTTACGTAAACTTCCTCCCGGCAAACACACTGAAAACATTTTCCACTGAAAACGTGCCCAACGTAATTCCATAAACAAAGTAGTAAACAGGGACTGCAAATGCAGAGAGCCACCTCCTGGCAGCTACGGGGAACGAGCCACAGGAAGGGCCAAATCTCTGCCTCTCTTGGCAAATAATGTATTTAAAGATAAGGAACTACACAAGTGTAACGTGAACTGCACAAGGAGAATGATCTTCTCTAGACATGCATGGCAAGAGAGACGATGCTGCTGTTCTCAGACAAGGAGTAGCCTCGTGTGCCCAGTGCCCAAATTCTGCTGGAGGAACAAGAGTAAAGGAGTGAGGGCTCTCCAAGTGCCTGCAGCCTTCACTACGTCCCTCACATCTGTATTATTTCCTTCACAGATCCACAGAACTGCCCTAACCTTTCTCCATATGGTGGTACTTGATGTCAGCTCCTCTTGCCTTTATTCTTTGTGTCCTGAAATAATTTCCTTCCAGAGTTCTTTACTTTAATAGATGAAGTTAAATCTCCCCAGAGGACTCACAGTCCTTCCAGCTGAGCTTCCATTAATTTCTGCTCATGTTTATCATTTTCAGGCAGTTTCTGTTTCTACCCTCAACACAGCTTTCCATCTCTCCCAGTTTAACACCCTGTAAATGCCACTAATGTGCTCTTTATCTCCTCTTTCAGGTATTTAACCAAGATCTTACATTATTAGGGCAGCCTGGGCACAGACTCTTACAAGTATCCTACTGGAGCCTCCTCTTCCCTAGCCTAATCCAGGGATTTGGGATGGATTAAGTGGCACAAGCAGAAGTGTGCTGGCTAATTTAGGGCAGACAACCACCTCGGCAGCAATCCAGGCTCACACTGCCCCTTCCACCCTCACTGCTGCATCAAAGGGTGGGGAACAAGTTCACACAGCCCAGATTCCCACATTTCCCCCCTATTCTGTTACACGGTGTCTTTTTACTTCCACAAAAACTGAACTGAGGGTCTGTAAACTTAAATGGCAGAGCAGATTGAAAACTTTCCAGAGGGAAACAGATCACAGATGGCTTACTTCCCTAGGAAATGAAACTAAAAATAAATGAGGAAAAACTCCCCTCTCTCAAGCTCTGTGACCCGAGGTCTGCTCTGCTCAGGCAGCAGCCAAAGGGGTGCTTGGGAAAGCACATTTGGCCAAATGTTCAATGAGCTTTACCAAATATATTGTAGACTATTGATGGTGCTCAGATAACTTCCCAGGTGGGGTAGGCCAGTGGGAGATCCAGGAGCAGAAGTTCCATTCCCCACTGCCCACTGTTCTCTTACCATTCTGCAGTATTTGGTGGATAAATGTTGTGTATCTCCACAAATCAGAGTATCTCCTCTAATTTTAGTCTTGCCATTACCACTTGGTGTTACCCACTTGGTTTACCTATTAAAAAAAAAGCAAAAATAAGTATTTCACAAGAACACAGATATTAAATATTTCCTTACTATCCTACATTCATTTAGCACAAGTGAGGCTTTGTGCCATTGAAATGTTGAAAGTGTGAACTCTGTGGCATTTGTTGAAGTCCCTCCCACTCCCTCTGCAAATCTTTCCTACAGAAACAGGAATTAGTGGATGTGAAGAAAAAAGTTCTCTTTACAGACAGTTATTTATGGTTGCCTGAGTGAGTATTTGACAACCAAAGCTTTGTTTTACAAGAAAAAGAGCAGAAAATAAATACCTTCCTTTCCATAAGGTGCCTGCCCCAGGGATTTGCAGTGTGTACCCAGATGGCACATTGTGTGGCCTGTCAACTGAGGACATGGCTATTCCACTTCAGAGCAGGAAGGTGCAGGCAACAGATTTCAGGCAAGGAACAGCCATTTCCTCTGATGAACTGGGTAATTCTTTGTTCAACATTCAGCCAGATCCAAGCCACGTTATCTGCTCAGCTCTCCCCATTCCAGCCCATACACAGAGAGACAAGCACATCCATCTCTGTCTTGGAGAATAAAAGCAAAGATAAAACTTTAAACAACCACTCTTCCTGAAAAGGATCATGAAATTCTGGTTCCTTCTGCACCGACAGATCACCGGCTGTTGTGGGGTCACAGTTTGGTTACAACAAACAGCAAGGTGGGGTTTATTTTTAAATCCTTATCTTTGCGTGGAAGCAAAGGGCAGGCCGTGAGCTGAAAGGAAGGATTAGAAAGGTGATCTGCTACATTTCCACTTCAAGCCAACAGCCAGACCTTTGGAACACGATGTTGTCTGCTCTGCACATTAATACCTATGATCCTCTTTACTCACTCTTTACTGTGTGAAATACACCCATGAGACTGCACAGGAAAACCCACCAGGAAAGACACAAAACATCTACTGTTGGTACTTGCACCGAAGCTAAATTTTAGATCATGTGCTATGATCATGTGCTGATTATAAAAAATTGAACTCAGCCTGATCATTTCTGACCAGCAGAAGGCAGTAAAATCACAAAACGGGGAAAAAAAGCACCTGACTTTGCTTCATGAACATAAAATTGTGCTGGTGAGTACACAGAGAGAACAGGGCCATCATCCTTTTATAGGATGCTGAGCCATAATGCCAGTTCCAGACAGCTGAGAAATTTAAGTCAATCCTTCACAAATCCTGCACTTTTTTTTTCCTTTAAGCCCTTGGCTCCTGATACACCCAATGAGTATTTTTAAGCAGCTTAAGACAAACAGATTAATGAGGAACCTACTTTACAAAACCCTAAAAAAAAACCCAAATCCTTCAGGAGAGTAAGAGGAGACGCAGAGGCTCTGATGTACTTTGAGAGAGGAGTGAGATGAATCAGAGCATCATCTTGGCCAGGGCTGGGCTGGGACAGAAGTCCTTCAGGGTTTGGAGATCTGGGAAGCGTTTTGCTGCAGTGGAGTCCAAATGCTTCGAATTAAAATAACCCCCAAAAACAACGAAATAAACAAAAATGCAAACAAAATAGTAACAAAAACAGTAACAAAACCCCAAACCCAAACAAACTAAAACAAAATCCCAAACAAGAAAAAACACACAAAAAAAACAAACAAAAAACCCCCAACCCAACAAAACAAAAAAAACCACAAAAAAACCACTAAAACAAAAACCCCACAGGAAAAAAACCTCCCACATAAAAAACCCCCTCACAAAAAAAAATACCCCTCCCACAAAAAAGCCCTCTCACAAAAAAAAAACNCCGCCCCGCCGCGGCAGGCGCGGCGCCCGCAGGCCGCTAGGGCCCGGCGGTGGCGGCGGCTCCGGCTCCCTGAAGGGTGAGCGCTCCATGAGGGGTGGGCAGCTCCATGAGGGGTGAGCGCTCAATGAGGGGTGGGCAGCGGGCCTGAGGGACCTCCGGGTCGTACCTGCCTCCTGTGGGGTCGCGGTGTTGTGTGGGCTCCTGCCCGGCTGTGGGTGAACCTTTCCGTCTGTGCCGCGGGGTTTAAGGGTGGGGGCGTGAAATAACCTGTGTTTTTGGTTAGTTTGTGTGTTTTCCCCCAGTGTGTGCCTGCAGCCCTCAGCAATGCGCTCCGGCGGGGACCGGCCGTGGCTGATCCGTGTGGGCTGTGTTGGCCGCCGGCCCCGCTCCTTCCCAGGTACGGACACAGCGAGGGGCTCTTCGCTCCTCCTGAATGGAGATCACTTATTTCTTAATTGTGGCATTTAGGAGTCCCTCGTGTCGCTTGGTCTCTGCCCGGGTGGTGTTAGTGAACACAGACGCTGTTCTGTGCGGCAAGTTTGGGGTGTTTGTCCCTCAGTGACCACAAACAGCCCCTCGGGGGTCGGAATTTGGGGTTCCCTTGCTGCTCTGTCCTGCTGCTCCAATCGGCCTGGGAAGGTGTAGCCGGATAACTTCTTAGAAGTATAAAACCATTGGCTCTGGATTTAATAATGTAGTAATTCTGTGTCCGTGGGGCTTGGATGTGCATTCCCTGGGCCCTCCTCCTGGTGCCGTTCCATTAATTCAGTGAAGCTCCTGCTGATGCCTCCCCATGGGAACAGCCTGGGTTTTCCCGGTGGAATAAGCCTGGTTTGTGTTGCCGTTCCTCTTGGAAGCCCTTTTTGCCTCTTTAGTGTAATGCCAGAGAAGATAAATGTGCTGCATTGACCATTGTCTTTCAGAGGAAAATGAGCTTCTTTCTCATTTAAATAATTTTGCCTTCAGGACCTGTCGGAACTGCAGAGTTTGTTTCGTTTCTAATTTTAGCCAGAGGAAGCTTTTATAGGAATTGGCTTTTAAGGCAATCAGTGGCTTCTGCATAAATGACTGTTGATGGATCACATGGGGACACACAAGACCAAACACTCCTCCTGGAGAATTCATCTTACCAGCTTTGCCATCTAGAGCTGATGATGCAGTCAGTCTTTCCTTTTTTTTGCCTAAAGAAAAAAGAAGGGGAAAAAGACAGGAAGTTAAAACCCAACTTGAAATTGTCTTTTTCTTCCCTCCCCTACCCAGTCCCAGCTCAACTCAAGGCCAGTCATGGCAGGGTTGTAGCTATTCCTTATTTTGAGTGGCAGAAGTCAGGCTTTCTGCATGTTTGTAAGCTGGGATTGCTTCTTGTTCTGTCCAAAAGCAGATTTTTATGAAATAACATGATGGAATAATGGGAAGGTGTGCTGTGGAGGGCTTGGGCAGCAGACTGACAGAGTGGGTCTGTGCAGCACCCTCAGGCTCTGATGATGTTGTCACCCTGACATCCTCACCCTCACTTCAATTACACTGTCACTGATTAGGTTTCACTAAACTGTGCTCCCAGTGGAGAGAAGTGACACAGTTTAGTCTTTGTCCTGCTTTTGATCCCAGTGCAATGGGGAATAACACAGGGAAAGGTAAATACAGTTCTAGATTCTCCTTTTAAGGTAAGGAGGTTGCCTCTTGGCCCAGGTTTATTAATTAAACAAGGGAACTCACTTTTATTCACGTCACCTTGTGGTGTTATCAGCACTTCCTGTTGAAGTAGGAGCTCTTAATTTTCCAGCTCTCTGTGGAAGTGTTTGGGCTCCCAAATATCATCAAGAAAACTTTGTGCATCAAGTGATTAAAAGTGAACCACTGACAGAATGCACGTGGTGAATGAAGCTGTTAATTAATAATGAATTCTCTCGTACAAAAAGGGTGGATTTCACGTTAAAAGAAACCTAGACTGGTAATAATACAGAAAGAACATATATTACCTTTATCCCTGTTTCTAAGAAATGTGGGAAAATGGGACCAACTCCCTCTGTGTTCCCCCTGCCCCATTTGTAACACAAGAAGTGCTTATTGTACTGTGTTCAGCAGCAAAGAGCAGCATCTATTCTATTTAGTGAGCTGCATTTCCATCTCACTGCTGATTAAAATGAGTGTGCTCCTGTGCCAGCACAGGTTATGTGCTCTAGATCACTTTGCTGTGCAAGGGAGAGCTGTTGGAGAACATTATATTTTATTTAGCTTTGTGTAGTGCTTTTATTGGTGTATATTTGGAATTAAATTATTTTATTACTTATTCATGGAATGTGGGATTGCTTCTCAGTGTCTGGTAGTGGAGGATTCTGCGAGTTTATTGCTGTTCCTGGCCGTGCTGAGCTTAAGTACCTGAGTGGGGGATGCTGTGCCCATGGATGTGTTTATATTTTTGTTTTTCCAGCAGCACAACTGAAAGCCTTACAAGACAGCGATGGCTTTTTCTCTAGGATTTGAATATGGAGGCCACAGGGACAGATGAAGTAGAAAAGATAAAATCAAAGTTTATGTCTGCATGGCACAACATGAAATACAGTAAGTGCAACAGTGTCTGGTAAGATCCTGCCTCCATTGAAAGGAATGGAATGTTTCTCGTTGACATGAATGGGATCACAATCTGGGAATGTAACTAATTAATAAAAATGCAATATGGCCCTTGAAACAATTTTTTCTTGGATATTATAAACAACCCGATTAAAAAACTTCTTTAGCTTTTCATTTTTCAAATAAATTTGCATAATTTCTTTTTAAATGACTTACTTTGAAAACAGTACATACATTATGTAAATGATGTCTGATTTGCATGGACTTTTAAACAGGGATAATATGGAATCATCTGCACAAAGTTTTTTTTATTTTTAAATGTACTTTTCTGGAAGCAGTAGGATGGTGTGTGAGATACAAACTCCACTGAAGAATCTGCTTCACACCCTTGAGTAATGTCCTTTTCCACAGCTGAACATCAATAATTTACTAGCAACCAGATTTTTAAGTGTGCCCTTTGCTAATCTGTCCTTGATTCTTCTGCTTTCCCTTTAGGGCTGAGGTTGCTCTGATTCACCACCAGGTTTCTGGTAAATTTTGTTAATTCTCATAACTGAGCCTTCGAAATGTCTGGCAAGATGAAAAGATACTGTTTTCTACTTTCTTGAAGGCTACCATGTGGCTGAAGGGGAATGGTAGCCATTGCACCCTATATGTGATTTTTTATGAGACTACAACCCAATTTCAGTACTTTTTTCTTAATTCTCCTTTCAGGGGTTACCTTTGGCCTAACTAGATGCTGTCAGCAATTCCTTTTTAGAGTGCTCCACTCTCAAACTTGTATTTGTTTTGCATCTGTTTTAGGTTGGGTGTTGAAAACAAAAACTTACTTCAGTAGAAACTCTCCAGTCTTTCTGCTGGGAAAATGTTACCACTTCAAAACAGAGGGTGAGTACAGAGCACTTCAGTCATTCCATTCAGCTCTGTGGATGAATTTCTGTAATCTTCTGGAAAGACTGTCGTCAGCAGTTGCCAAATTCAAAATGTAAATATGGACAGCTTAGAAAATACTCATTTAAATGTCCACCACTAATGCCACCCATCCTGCTTTATTCAGATTCTGCACTGCAGCCTTGCTCCTTCTGTAAATATTAGTGCTGTAATTTGTACTGTACTTCATTTAACATCAATTTGAGATTTTCTTTCTAAAAGCTCCTGAGTGAAACAGTGACAACATCTGTACCCGGAGTCACTGCACCAACACCTGCATTATCCTTGTCCAGTGTGCAGATTTCTAGGCCTCCCTCTCTCTATTTGTCCATTTACAGTTGGGTGAATTAAGCAGTTACTTGCAGGTCAGTGATTCCACTGGCACAGTGATGTCTGCATTGCTCTTTTTTCATTTTTCCTTTTTTTTTTAATCATCTAGCACATTTTTATTACGTTTGCTTTCAAATTTTCCTTTCTTGTCTTTGAAGCAGTTGTTACTTTTTGTAAATTTGCCCCCTTTCTCTAAATGAATAGTTATATGTTTGTTACTTGCTCAGAAGGAATAGAAGTGCCATACCAAGGTGTAACTTAAATGGTGCTTTGCCTTCCAGAATCTGGTGAGCTCTCTACAGATGGGTCCAATTTTGATCAAATCAACACAGAGATTTCGGGCANCCCCAAAAAAAAACCCCCTCAAAAAAAAAAAAAACCCACAAAAAAACCCCCTCACAAAAAAAAACCTCCCACAAAACCCCCAAACAAAACCACAACAAACCCCACCAACGCCCAAGCAAAACTCCCCAACAAAACAAAAAATCCTCTCAAAAAACCCCAAAGAGAGATATAAACGCTCTTAAAGGGCGGTTATGGAGGCCGTGAGGGGCCGGGTCTCCAACCACAGCCCGGCCCCTCACGGCTCCCTCAACCCGCCCTCTTCCCTCTTTCCCTCCCTCCCCTTCCTCCCTCGCGCCCTCCTCTTCCTCCCCTCCCGCCGGACTACAGCTCCCGGCGTGCCCCGCGCGCCCCCACNGGCTCTTCGCTCCTCCTGAATGGAGATCACTTATTTCTTAATTGTGGCATTTAGGAGTCCCTCGTGTCGCTTGGTCTCTGCCCGGGTGGTGTTAGTGAACACAGACGCTGTTCTGTGCGGCAAGTTTGGGGTGTTTGTCCCTCAGTGACCACAAACAGCCCCTCGGGGGTCGGAATTTGGGGTTTCCCTTACTGCTCTGTCCTGCTGCTCCAATCGGCCTGGGAAGGTGTAGCCGGATAACTTCTTAGAAGTATAAAACCATTGGCTCTGGATTTAATAATGTAGTAATTCTGTGTCCGTGGGGCTTGGATGTGCATTCCCTGGGCCCTCCTCCTGGTGCCGTTCCATTAATTCAGTGAAGCTCCTGCTGATGCCTCCCCATGGGAACAGCCTGGGTTTTCCCGGTGGAATAAGCCTGGTTTGTGTTGCCGTTCCTCTTGGAAGCCCTTTTTGCCTCTTTAGTGTAATGCCAGGGAAGATAAATGTGCTGCATTGACCATTGTCTTTCAGAGGAAAATGAGCTTCTTTCTCATTTAAGTAATTTTGCCTTCAGGACCTGTCGGAACTGCAGAGTTTGTTTCGTTTCTAATTTTAGCCAGAGGAAGCTTTTATAGGAATTGGCTTTTAAGGCAATCAGTGGCTTCTGCATAAATGACTGTTGATGGATCACATGGGGACACACAGGACCAAACACTCCTCCTGGAGAATTCATCTTACCAGCTTTGCCATCTAGAGCTGATGATGCAGTCAGTCTTTCCTTTTTTTTGCCTAAAGAAAAAAGAAGGGGAAAAAGACAGGAAGTTAAAACCCAACTTGAAATTGTCTTTTTCTTCCCTCCCCTACCCAGTCCCAGCTCAACTCAAGGCCAGTCATGGCAGGGTTGTAGCTATTCCTTATTTTGAGTGGCAGAAGTCAGGCTTTCTGCATGTTTGTAAGCTGGGATTGCTTCTTGTTCTGTCCAAAAGCAGATTTTTATGAAATAACATGATGGAATAATGGGAAGGTGTGCTGTGGAGGGCTTGGGCAGCAGACTGACAGAGTGGGTCTGTGCAGCACCCTCAGGCTCTGATGATGTTGTCACCCTGACATCCTCACCCTCACTTCAATTACACTGTCACTGATTAGGTTTCACTAAACTGTGCTCCCAGTGGAGAGAAGTGACACAGTTTAGTCTTTGTCCTGCTTTTGATCCCAGTGCAATGGGGAATAACACAGGGAAAGGTAAATACAGTTCTAGATTCTCCTTTTAAGGTAAGGAGGTTGCCTCTTGGCCCAGGTTTATTAATTAAACAAGGGAACTCACTTTTATTCACGTCACCTTGTGGTGTTATCAGCACTTCCTGTTGAAGTAGGAGCTCTTAATTTTCCAGCTCTCTGTGGAAGTGTTTGGGCTCCCAAATATCATCAAGAAAACTTTGTGCATCAAGTGATTAAAAGTGAACCACTGACAGAATGCACGTGGTGAATGAAGCTGTTAATTAATAATGAATTCTCTCGTACAAAAAGGGTGGATTTCACGTTAAAAGAAACCTAGACTGGTAATAATACAGAAAGAACATATATTACCTTTATCCCTGTTTCTAAGAAATGTGGGAAAATGGGACCAACTCCCTCTGTGTTCCCCCTGCCCCATTTGTAACACAAGAAGTGCTTATTGTACTGTGTTCAGCAGCAAAGAGCAGCATCTATTCTATTTAGTGAGCTGCATTTCCATCTCACTGCTGATTAAAATGAGTGTGCTCCTGTGCCAGCACAGGTTATGTGCTCTAGATCACTTTGCTGTGCAAGGGAGAGCTGTTGGAGAACATTATATTTTATTTAGCTTTGTGTAGTGCTTTTATTGGTGTATATTTGGAATTAAATTATTTTATTACTTATTCATGGAATGTGGGATTGCTTCTCAGTGTCTGGTAGTGGAGGATTCTGCGAGTTTATTGCTGTTCCTGGCCGTGCTGAGCTTAAGTACCTGAGTGGGGGATGCTGTGCCCATGGATGTGTTTATATTTTTGTTTTTCCAGCAGCACAACTGAAAGCCTTACAAGACAGCGATGGCTTTTTCTCTAGGATTTGAATATGGAGGCCACAGGGACAGATGAAGTAGAAAAGATAAAATCAAAGTTTATGTCTGCATGGCACAACATGAAATACAGTAAGTGCAACAGTGTCTGGTAAGATCCTGCCTCCATTGAAAGGAATGGAATGTTTCTCGTTGACATGAATGGGATCACAATCTGGGAATGTAACTAATTAATAAAAATGCAATATGGCCCTTGAAACAATTTTTTCTTGGATATTATAAACAACCCGATTAAAAAACTTCTTTAGCTTTTCATTTTTCAAATAAATTTGCATAATTTCTTTTTAAAT
The DNA here is from genome assembly GCA_013396655.1 of Campylorhamphus procurvoides. Classification (NCBI taxonomy): domain Eukaryota; kingdom Metazoa; phylum Chordata; class Aves; order Passeriformes; family Dendrocolaptidae; genus Campylorhamphus; species Campylorhamphus procurvoides. The sequence goes on from WBMV01003401.1 coordinate 258,403, forward strand.
GACTTACTTTGAAAACAGTACATACATTATGTAAATGATGTCTGATTTGCATGGACTTTTAAACAGGGATAATATGGAATCATCTGCACAAAGTTTTTTTTATTTTTAAATGTACTTTTCTGGAAGCAGTAGGATGGTGTGTGAGATACAAACTCCACTGAAGAATCTGCTTCACACCCTTGAGTAATGTCCTTTTCCACAGCTGAACATCAATAATTTACTAGCAACCAGATTTTTAAGTGTGCCCTTTGCTAATCTGTCCTTGATTCTTCTGCTTTCCCTTTAGGGCTGAGGTTGCTCTGATTCACCACCAGGTTTCTGGTAAATTTTGTTAATTCTCATAACTGAGCCTTCGAAATGTCTGGCAAGATGAAAAGATACTGTTTTCTACTTTCTTGAAGGCTACCATGTGGCTGAAGGGGAATGGTAGCCATTGCACCCTATATGTGATTTTTTATGAGACTACAACCCAATTTCAGTACTTTTTTCTTAATTCTCCTTTCAGGGGTTACCTTTGGCCTAACTAGATGCTGTCAGCAATTCCTTTTTAGAGTGCTCCACTCTCAAACTTGTATTTGTTTTGCATCTGTTTTAGGTTGGGTGTTGAAAACAAAAACTTACTTCAGTAGAAACTCTCCAGTCTTTCTGCTGGGAAAATGTTACCACTTCAAAACAGAGGGTGAGTACAGAGCACTTCAGTCATTCCATTCAGCTCTGTGGATGAATTTCTGTAATCTTCTGGAAAGACTGTCGTCAGCAGTTGCCAAATTCAAAATGTAAATATGGACAGCTTAGAAAATACTCATTTAAATGTCCACCACTAATGCCACCCATCCTGCTTTATTCAGATTCTGCACTGCAGCCTTGCTCCTTCTGTAAATATTAGTGCTGTAATTTGTACTGTACTTCATTTAACATCAATTTGAGATTTTCTTTCTAAAAGCTCCTGAGTGAAACAGTGACAACATCTGTACCCGGAGTCACTGCACCAACACCTGCATTATCCTTGTCCAGTGTGCAGATTTCTAGGCCTCCCTCTCTCTATTTGTCCATTTACAGTTGGGTGAATTAAGCAGTTACTTGCAGGTCAGTGATTCCACTGGCACAGTGATGTCTGCATTGCTCTTTTTTCATTTTTCCTTTTTTTTTTAATCATCTAGCACATTTTTATTACGTTTGCTTTCAAATTTTCCTTTCTTGTCTTTGAAGCAGTTGTTACTTTTTGTAAATTTGCCCCCTTTCTCTAAATGAATAGTTATATGTTTGTTACTTGCTCAGAAGGAATAGAAGTGCCATACCAAGGTGTAACTTAAATGGTGCTTTGCCTTCCAGAATCTGGTGAGCTCTCTACAGATGGGTCCAATTTTGATCAAATCAACACAGAGATTTCGGGCAATGTCGAGGAGTTCCGCAAAGATTTCATTTCCAGAATCTGGCTGACATACAGAGAGGAATTCCCTCAGATCCAGGGCTCTGCCTTAACCACAGACTGTGGCTGGGGCTGCACACTCAGGACTGGGCAGATGCTGCTGGCTCAGGGCCTCATGCTCCATTTTCTTGGGAGAGGTGAGTGAGGGGGGAAGGTCCCTGAGTGTGCTTTCTGTAGAGAGCCTTTGTGTGTCCCAGAGCTGAACTGCAAGGGGTTTTGCTTCTGGACTCCCCACTACTGTTGGAATTGTTCCCTTGCATCAGTGCCTGAGCTGTCCTACCCTTCTGTTTCTGAAAGGGGAGAACCAAAGGAAGCTTCTGTGGTATTTCCAGTGTCCAGCTCTGAAGTAAAACATCACAAAACATTTGTGATCCTCTACCTGCTTATTCTTACCCATGCACGTGTCCAGTTCCCTTGAAACTCGGTCGCTTCTTGAACTCCAGGTGTGGAAATGAGTTGCAGAGCCCATAGCTGTGGGCTATGGCAGAAGTGAACAGTTTCTTTTATCATCTTTTATCAGTTTTAAAGCTGTACATTATTGAATTTCTTCTAGTATTAATATATTGAGTTCCTAGAAGGATTCTAATCTAACTGCAATACATCATTCCCTCTGTGGAAATTGTCACTATGTCATTTCCTCCCTTCCCCCTGTACTTGGAGAGGAACTTCCCTTTTTTCCTTGCCACTGTCTCAAAACACTCCTCAGTCACAGCCAGCTGAAGCAGCTTCAGGAGCTGTGGGGCCCTTTCTGCTGTCACAGGCCGAGTCTACTTGTCCTCTCTGTTCTTCCAGGCTGAGCCATGTCCTGCAGAGAGGTACTAGAGGTTCTCAGGTTCTTCCCATCCCCTTCCCAGTCCCTTTCATGATCTCCCAGTTGTCCCTTGCAGTCAGCCATGTCCTCTGTCCCCACTGCTTGTTGTCAGCCTGGGGTGAGACAGTGCCTGAACCCCGGGGGTGTGTGAGAGAACACAGTGTATTGTTTGCTCAGCCGTGGGTTGGATCCCAGCAATGCTGCAGCAGAAGATGGTTCTCAAAGCCTGCTTAGAGAATGCTTTGCACTTACTGTGCAGATGTGATGTAAGCTGGGGACATGGTCCCAACCCAGCTGCACCACAAAGTGCCCATTCTCAGCAGCACCAGGACAGAACTGTTGGCTTGGCTTGTTGAACGTTGCTTTGGCTGAGGATGTTTAAGTTGTAAAATATTCATTATCCCTTTCCACTGGCTGCAGATATCAAAATGTATGTAAGTACTTCTGCTGAGAACACAAATCCCTTAAATATCACCTTGGTTATATATACTCTGAAAAAATTCAGACCCTGATCAGAAGACTCCCTGTGAGCAGGAGTGTGTAATGGCTCGTTCTGAAGTAACCCCAAGCCAAAAAGCCCCAGGTTTCTATCTTCAAATCCATGGTTCCAAAGAATTCCTAGCACTGTCCCCCATGCATCCTAATTTGGAAAGTGATGGGGTGATTCCAGAGTGCAAGTGATTCTGTGGCAATCCAGTGCACAGGAAAATGGAGTATGCTTGGTCTTTCTGGACCACTTTGCTCCTCACCTGGTCTTCTGACAGCTGGTGAATTATCTTTTGGAAAGCTTTTTATGAGGTCTGGGCAGCTCTGGAAACATATTTAAATGTTTACAGGAAGTTTTTCATGGTTGTTTACTCTTTTCCCAGAGATGTTTTCCTTCTGGTTTAATGGTGCTGTTTCTCTTACAAAGCAAAACTTGCCTGCAGTTTCTGGCTGGGATACTTACACTTCCACTGCCATGTGGAATGTTCCAGATACTGCTGAATGATGCTGTAAAAGAGGTTTTATTTTAGATACTAAGGCACTGGTAAGGTTTACTTTGAAATGCCTGTGCTTAAGACAGGATGAAGCTGACAGTACAGGAACATCCTGTGAGGGTGTTACACTGAGCTACGCGTGCCTGGGTACTTGTTACAAGTAATTGTTTGAACCTGTGGGAGAGAATTCCAGACATCTGACTGTTCCCTAGATCTGCTGGACCCCATTCTGCTGTGGGAGGAATGCTGTGTGGGATGCATCCGTAGAGAAACCTTCAGCTGGAAATGCAGGCTCTAGACATTGTGCTGAATAACATTTAATCCAGTTTGTCTTCTAGTCTGAAATCACAAATTTAGGGAACAAAGAAACCTTGTCTCTTTTTCTGATGATGTGCTTTGACATTTTGCCAGGAAGAAGTGTTTGTTTTTACATCATTTTTGTTCTCAGGTTTATCTGGATTTTTTTTTAAATAACTGACAAACCAGAAGAATTAAGACCAGCTTTTGAAACTTCTTGTTTGATGTGGCTAAAAGGTTTTTGGATAGTACTGAATAGGTAATGTTCATATTCTTAGTATGTAAAAGAGTTCCAGCCTGGGCCTTGTGCTCAGGTATCTCTTGTTTATTCAGCTGAGTGAGATGGTGAAGTATCAGATAACAAAAATCCCAACTACAACTGGGTGGTTTTATTTCACCTGCCATTCGGCAGAGAATCAAAGGAAGCTGGAATTAGTGAAACTACTGCACGGGCATTCTTTGCTTATATTTCAACAGTGCCATTTGCAGCTCGGCGTGTAAAATACCTACGGGTTTAAGGAGCCCCGGGGACAAAGGGAAGTGATTTGCTTGATACAACAAGAAGTTAATAGGCCTGATTGTCCCTTTGCATCCCTTGCCGCAGCCTGGGTGTGGCCGGAGGCGCTGGACATGGACTCGGACTCGGAGTCGTGGACATCGCACACGGTGAGGAAGCTCACGGCGTCCTTCGAGGCATCGCTGACGGCAGAGAGGGACCCCCGGGTGCTGGCCCAGCCCCAGCCCCAGCGGGGCACCCGGAGGAGCCGCGACCTCACCGAGAGGAGGAACGAGGCTTATCACAGGAAAATCATCTCGTGGTTCGGGGACTCCCCGCTCGCAGCCTTTGGCCTGCACCAGCTGATCGAATACGGGAAGAAGTCCGGGAAGGCGGCGGGGGATTGGTACGGCCCGGCCGTGGTCGCTCACATCTTGAGGTAAAAACACCTTTAGTCTGGCTTTGTTACGTTGCAGAGAAGCATTTCAGGGTGTGCTGAGGTTACTTCAGCCCAACTGAGCATCCAACTGTTCCTTATTGGCTTGGCAAGACGCCCATATGAGGAGCAATTCCAGAGGTTTTCCAGAGGCAGGAAGGAAAACAGCATTCAGTCCCTGCACCTCCTGCTGAGCTTTTATCAGTGTGATTTCAGGAAAAAGGCAGCATTCCTGTTTTCCTGTACTTGGGGCAGTAGAAAGCCAAGGATCTCTCACAAACCTTTGAGGTAGAGCTACATTTAATGAAATGTTCTGAAAACTAACCACTCTTTCAACCTTGGAACATGCATAACATTAGAGATTTTTTTTTTTATACTGTAACCTGGGGGCTGTAATGTACTGATAGTGTAATGAAATGTCAGAGCTAAAATTGATGTTTTCAGCATTTCTTTGCACACATCAAATTCTTGTGAAACTGTAAATGTATGGGACTATTAATATTATAATTATATCACAGTAAAAGTAAAGGGTCTGTGACATTCAGTGTGGTTAAAAAAAAAGTCGAAAGTCAAATTTCTCTGTACTGTGTGCCTTGATATGCCATTTCTTTGAATATTTTGGGGCTTTTTATAGTCTTATATGCCTATTTTCATAGTGGATTCCAGTTTACCTATAAACTGAATCACTAATAAGTAATCTAAGCAGTAGAAGTCAAAGTTCATACTTTTATGTGTCCATATTTATATATTTTTTGTATATATGAATAGAAGAATTTGATATTTAGTGTACATATTGATCTGGAGTGCAGCTGTGCTGAAATGATGAGGGGTATGTGTGTCATACATGCAGATTCATACAGGGATGGAGAAGCTCAGCATTATTAATGTTTTATTCCACTTTTTTCTGATGATGGAAGCTGTCAGAATTCTTTTTGCTTGCTTTAATAAATTACCTATTTTTCCCCTAATGGGAGCAGGGAGGGATTTGGTGCAGAACTGCACTCCCCACAGCCCCAGTGGTGGTTTCCAGCCCTGCAGAGGGTTCCTTTCCTGGCTCGTTCTCCCTGACAGCAGCACTAACAATGTACAGCTCCCTCATAACTTGGGAATGAGTGTATTAAAAGATTCCTCAAAATACAGTGTGAAATAAAGGGACAGTGACCAGTTAATGCAACTGTGTGTTGGAGTCAAAGGCTAATCTTCTATTTGGGACAGTGTCCTTTCTTTACAAATGTTGTCCTTGATTGATGACCATGGTTCTGACTATCAACATATATTTTCTTTTAGCTTTTAGGCCCACTGCTCTTACTCTTTTGAGAAGAGCCTAATATTGTAATTATGGTTTTGAAAGTTTTGGTGAAAACCTGCAGCTTTTTATATCTAGTCTTTATTTCCATGGACACCAGCTGCTAATTCATGGCTGGTTATATGAACTGAGGTCAAATAAAGAGGTCTATTGAGTTGAAAATAATACTTTTGTCATCAAACTAGGCCTTTATCACCTCAATATACATGACAGGAAAGTGTTATAGACAGAAAGAAACAAGGTAGTGAATATGCATTCCATGTTAAGTTAATGTGGAATTTGGGGGGCTTTTTTTGTGGTTTTCATTGTTTCTTCTAAATAATCAGACATTGTCATCTTTGTTTGGGAAAGGGATGTTGCCATATACACTGGAATTTGGTGTCCAGTGTTTAAAACCAAATAAAAAGCCCCACCCCACCACCTGTATTTATCAAGAAGGGAAGGTGTCATGAATGAAACAAAACAACCCCCTGCAAAAACCCTAAACCAAACAAAACCCCCCTTTAACAAACAATTAAAACTAACCTGCTTCTAAAAAAACAAATAATTTTGTTTATGTACTCTTTCTTTAAATGAGAGATGAGTTCAATAGTTTTGTGTTTGTACTTAGGAAAGCTGTTGAAGAAGCAAGAGACCCTGAGCTACAAGGAGTAACAGTCTATGTTGCTCAGGATTGTACAGGTAAATGTGATTTTGTAGATTTTTGCAAACATTTTAGATGCTTTGTATGCCTTTCAGTAAGCACTTAACAGCAGAGCTTTAAAGGAAAAAACCCCTATAAAATGGATCCACAAAAATGAGATTCTGTAGACAGAGGGGTTCCTGATACGTGGAGATTCTCTGTGTGTGTTGCTGGTTTGGGGTCTGACAGTCTCAGCTCCAAGCACTACATGTTCCCTCAGCTGCCAGAGGTTCAGTTTTGGTATAGCTGAGCCTGGGGCAGGGCAGGCAGGACCCCCAGCCCTGGGGCAGCAAACTGGTTTAAAAACACAATTCAGTCAAGCCAGTTTCACCTGACTTACCATGGCAGTGAAACTTAAAATCCTGTCATTTTCCCCTTCTTTGTCCTGGAGATGATTTTTGCAGTTCTCTGCATTTGAAGGAAATAAGCAATAACACAACATTAAGTTTTTTCCCCCTATTTTCAATGACTATGTTGTGTTAACTTTAGACAGTGAACTTGAGTATTGATTAAAATCAATTATTGCCTTTTTTCCTTGAACATATAGATGTCTTTCAGTTGTAAGCTTTCAAGTTTTAATTATTCCTTTTAGAGGTTTATGTGCCATGAATAAATATTTATTGGCTTTCTCCTACCCTAGCCCTTCTGCATTTCCATGGCAATGTAACTTCTCTCAGCAGCAGCAGCAATTACCATTGTACAGAATCCTGCTGAAAATGAGGGGATGTGACAGTGGTTTTGATGGGACTCACCCAGGGCTGTGTTTCAGGAGGGTTTGGAAGGGCTGCAGTTGTGCTGTCAGGCTGTGGTGCTTTGTTGTAGGGGTGTCTCTGGGAAGCAGAGGCTGTGTTTGAATTGTGGCTGTTTCCCTGTGTGTCCTTTCAGTGTACAGCTCCGATGTCATTGACAGGCAGTGTTCCCTCCTGGAGTCTGGAAAAGCAGGCACAAAAGCTGTCATTATCTTAGTTCCTGTGAGACTCGGTGGAGAGAGAACAAACACCGACTACTTGGAGTTTGTAAAGGTATGAAATGAGGGTTCAATCATTTCTCAAAGAGTAGCACAAGGGGATATGAAAAGCGACTTCACCATGGCAATTCTCCCCATTAAACGTGTGGTGGGGATTTTACAGGTGAAGGTTGTAAAGTTTGACTTTACAGGTTTTAAATTTCCCTATTACAAGATCAGACATAATTGCAGAGCACATGATGTCCCTTGGTGAAGCAGTGATAAGTGTCCTGCTCCTCCAGCAGTACCTGGAAAGACATTAATGCAGTGGCTCAAATTACAAATGGTAATTTAATATAGCACGACTCTAATAGCATATGTAACTAAGGATCAGGCAGTGTTTTAAAATATAAATATACTCAATCCCTTAGTCTTCACATTTTCTTAAATATCAAATGGTTTAAAGTTGTTACTTGTCTGCTCTTCCCATTTTCTTTTGTCTTTTTCTTCCCCTTGAGAGAGGGCATGGAACACTATGCAGATGTTTTTTCAGTGTCTGGATGAATGTTTGAGGGCAGCAATACAGGGGTGGCAAACAGTAACCACAAATAAAAATGAACTGGAAGAAAGTAGCACTGAAGGAGAAAGCAGAGGGCAGGAAGGTCTGTGCTGTCCTTTCCTTTCTAGCAGCAGCTCTGCTGACACCTGAGGATGTGCTGTGGTGCTTCCCTTAGGGAAGACCTTGTTCTCTCAGCCCTGCTGCTTTTATTTCATTTTCCACGCTGCTCTTTATCTGCCTTTAGCTTCTTGTTCTCATGTTTAAAATGCCACAGTGTAGCAGCACGAACAAAAGGTGAGTCTGTAGCATCTTTTCTTTTTGTGACTTCACTGTAAAATTTCAGGAAATCGTTTGGTTTTTACTGGCATGGGAAGACAGACTAGTGAAGCCTTTTAAGTGATGATCTTAAATTGTTGTTCTTTCCTGATTATTTTCCTTGTATTTTCAGGCAGTTGCTTTTGGAATAGTTTCAGTTTGTGGCCAGTACATCTGGTTCAGTGTGTGATTCGTGCTGCTCACTCCCCAAGCCTTTCCCTGCCCGTTGCAGGCTGAGGGAGGCTCTGATGAGAGGCCTTTCAACTGCATGAATTAGTCACTCCACTCTCTGCCCTGACTGTTCACAAGGACTGACTCCATCTCTTGGAGTCTGGATTTAAGTTAAAAATGCAGATTTTAGAATGTAGCACGAGAGGTAATTTCTACAAAGGGTTTTATATTTATGGCTGAAAATGGATAAATTTTTTATAATTCACTTTTACAAGAAGCTTCCCAGAGCTGAAGCAGTGATCCATTACTCTGGGGAGCCTTGCTCCTCTCTGCTGCACTGCCAGAGAGAGGATGTGTCTCCTTGGCTCTGGGAGCCTCTGCCTCTGATCTGCCTCGATGTTCTCTGATTCTCAGTCATCCAGGAGCATTTCCTATGAAAACCTTCTTACTCATGTTTTAAATAAATTTTCCAAGAAAGCTGCTCATTCATTTTTTAAATAAATTTTCCAAGAAAGCTTCTCATTCATATTTTAAATAAGCATCATTTTTTTAACCCATATAAACCATGCTGGATTTGACTCTGTAGCATCTCAGGTGAGGTTTTTAAGTGACTTTATCATTGTCTAAGCAGGGAAAATTTCATCTCAAGGAGCTTTGGTCTTAATAATATAATAATAACAATCATTTTGTTGAGAGAAATGTTCCCCACTTCCACAATGGTAGTGGAAGAGTTTTAGTTTGAGATCTGTCTGCCAGTTAATGAAGATCTCACTGTGCCTGAACTGACAGTCTTTGGAATGTGTTCCCAGCTTGGGCCAGCATCCAAGTCTTTGGTCCCAGCACTGGTGCCACAAGAAACCCACTGTGATTTATGGGCATGAAAGGCTTCAGGTGGACACAAAAGTTCAGTTTCCAGAGTATTTCATGATCATGGGCTTAACTGGCATTGGAACACTTGGGCTCAGCTTTCCTGAGTGCTCAGTGTTGGCAACATGCACTGGGGAGAGAACTGATGAGAACTGTGCTAAGCCAAGGCTGAAGAGTCACAGAGATCCTAATGAACCTCCTGAAAGTGGGAAGAGCAAGAATATCTGAAGGGAGAGGCCACAGAGGGCCTTAAATGTATAAGAAAGCTGTAAAGCTCAGTACTTGGGGGTATTTTGACTAAGCCATTTGTGCTGGATTTGCATGATGTTACATTTTCTCTGCTCCCCCAAAATAATACTGCCAGTTCTCCCAACGTGTGGGCATCTCATGGGAAGGCAGGACTTTCCGTGGAATACCTAATGGTGTGTTTTCACTTTGGGCAAGCCCCAGAAAGTCAGGAATTTGGTCTTTAGAAAAACAAAACCCAACAAACTATTTGCCTGAAACAGCAATTTGAATTGAGTTTAATACTTACTCTGTCTCACAGTGTCCTAATTATTTAATGTTCTTGTTGTAGGGAATTTTAAGCCTGGAGTACTGTGTTGGGATTATTGGTGGCAAACCCAAGCAGTCATATTACTTTGCTGGATTCCAAGGTTAGTGTTTTAATGTGTTATGTCTCTTCAGTAGTTTTTTCTCTCAAAGTTAGGAAGTTAATATCAAACCAGTGGGAAATAGCATGATTAAAATAGCAAAATGAGTACCTTATTAATTCATCATATCTCCCCCAGTCCAGCCATTTGTCATTTACCCCACAGAGTAATTGGATTCTGTAAAATGTACATTTAATTTCCGTTGTTGCATAAACAAGGCATAATTTATCTGTTTCACCAAAGTTGAGGAGCATTTGCTGTTACTGCCTGGCAGTTCTTATTTACCTATTTACTCTCTCCTGCTCTAAGTGGTGTGAGTTGATGCCTCAATGACAAGCAATATATTCTCCCTGTCAGGATGAAGCAGCGCGATACATTTTTCATACGCAAACTCCAGAATATAATTGTGTGTTTGTAAAAGTAATTTTATCACCAAAAATTAAATGACAGTTTCATCACTTTATAAAAATTCTGCTTATACAAGCATATTTGATTATGCAAAAGTTAATCTGTCCTGCAAAAACCAATGCTTCAGTCAATGAGTATCAGCCTGGCGAGCAGTTACTCGCTGGCTTTTTTTCCAGCTGTTCTGCATAGAAATTGGATTGTAAGCAGTGTAATAATAAGGTGTTTTTTGAATTACTTGTCTTCTGTTTTGTCCTTGTAGATGACAGTTTGATTTACATGGATCCTCATTACTGCCAATCTTTTGTAGATGTCAGCATAAAGGATTTCCCTCTTGAGGTACTATGGATATAGACCTGGCACTGTTTTCTTCCCATATGAATCAAACACTAATTATTTAGAGATGTTCTAGCTAGCTGCAGCTTTATGGTTTTACAGTTACATGTTATTTATCAATGTCCTGCCCTTCTTTATGGGCCTATAATCAACAAAAATGACCAGAGGTTAAATCTCAATATGGGGGTTTAATTTTTACTTCATTAATCTTCATCTGGTTTCTTTTAATGATCAGAGAATCTCAAAAATAGATGATCACTTCATTTAAGTAATTTGCATGAAAGAAAATAGATAATATTTGTACATCTTAAACCTACTTAGATTTGGGGTTTGTTAGTTTGCCTTTTTGTAATTTTTTTTTAAATTTCAAATCACAATCATCATCATGGAGAGAATGACTATGATATTTGATAGTAGGAACCTGGAAACAGATAGAGCTAAAGGAGGTTATCAGAGAACTCACTTTGCAAATACCCTGGGCAAACATTATCAGTTGCAAGTCAGTGTTCAATAGCCACAGTACTCACAGCAAAATCCTCAGGGCCATCCACCCCAACCCTCCTTGCTCTGCTGTCCCAGCAGCTCTTGGGGCAGTGTGGAACAGTCTGGGGGTGCATCCCCTGCTCGGGGCAGCAGCAGCAGCTGTGGCTCCTCAGACCACGGTGTTGTGGGCAGTGAGATACTCCTAAGTGGGGAAGCAGAGCTTCAGAAGCAACACAGGGCATTAAGGAAGGGGAATGTGCAGCTGCAGTGCTGATCTTAACACCTTAATATCTCAAACAAAATACCATCAAAGTATTTCATACAAGTGCTTTTATATTTATACAGCTATAGATAGATACCTGAAAGGACTTACACAGGGCTAATATAAAGTTCTAGGACTGACTTAAAGCAAACACTACATATTTTTCCTTACCTAAGCTTAACAGAATGCTTCAATTGGCATGTTACATAATAGAGAAGTGTGAGATTCTCTGGGAAATGAGAAGGTTCTGAATGAAGCAAAGGCACACAGCAGCAGAGTGTCTTGGGAAGTATTCTCACCAGAAAGTTTGGTTCTATTCAGAGCTGCCGTCAGATTTACCCTGTCTGGGTGCTTGGAGGGAGAGTTGGTGAGTGCCAGCTCTGCCTGCTCTCCCGTGGCAGCAGCCAGAGGTGACAGCCCAGCTCCTTGCCCCTTGATGCTGGTAACTGTTTTACTGCAGTGCCTCCTGAAGGTGTTACAGTTTAACTGGGAAAGCCACACAGAAGGTGGGCAGAGCACGAAGCAGCAGAGCTGAAGGGACTTCTTGAGGTCGCGCTGCAGCTACAAAACACATCTTTTGTGTTTCTGGTGCCATGCCTCATCCTCCACACTGTGCTGCAGACTGGCATTGATAGGAACTTCCAGATAATAATAAGGTTTTAAACTGTATTTTGAAGGCATGTGAGCTGCCAGCTTGGCTTGATGGCATCCGAACGCTTCCTGCAGACGGAAAATAGATTGCAATTTAATGCTCAGTGCATTTAATAGTATTATATCTTTGTCCAGAAATGTCAAAAGTAAACAGAAATTGCTTTCTTAGTGGGGATAGTTGCTTGTTAGATTTATCTGTAGGGAGTATTTTCAAAATTGACAAATTGTCCAGAATAAGTTGGAAATCAATCCACTCTGTATTGGCTTCCAGCATCCATTTGTTTAGAGGAGTGGGAAAAAAAGCCTCCCCACTTCTCTTTGTTGTGCAGTGATTTGTGCAGAATTAAACCCTCCTGCCCTGACAGTGCAGCACGACTGGAGGGACAGGGCTCTTGCTGCAAGGGGATCTGTAAGGCAGGGTTTCCTTTATGCATTTGATGACTCAGGAATTAATATGAAAAATACAATTCCTCTATAGAAAATCTGTCCTATTACTGGACAGTGAGCTTCACCAAAACTACAGCTGCTGTAATAAACACCCACAGAATCAGGGGAGATAGGATATACTTCTTGTTTTCCTCATAAACTGATTGAGGAGCACGGGGAAGGGGGTTTCTGTTTGTTTTTTCTTACAGCATGGCTGCTGATAGTTCACAGCACTGTCAGGGCATCATCTGTCATAGAAAGAGACCTCACGTTAGGAAAAAGCCATTTGTAAAGCAGGGCATGTTGTTTGGTTTCTCCCTACTTGTGGATCATTGTAATACGGTTTTGCTTTTGTGGGTTTTGTGGGTTTCTGAACCCATTTCATTTACGAAAGGAAAATGCATGAGGTTGGTTTATTCCATTATGTCTCTTTTATAGAGGCTGGGGGAGGGAAAGGGGCACTGGGTGGTGGCAGTAAAGCAGTAAGATAGTGCAAAAGCTGTTACAAATTCAATTTGCAGAAGAGCACTCACCTCCTCTGCCTTGGGAATATTCATGAAGTATTGCTGGGAGCAGCAGACCTTTGACAGATTCCAAACTAACGTGGTGTTGGGAGCAAGTTTGGGGAATGCAGCGCAAACAGCAGGAGGTTTTATGTGTCTGGGGAAGAGTGGAATTACCTGAATGTTGGGGGGTGGAAGGAATGACCTCAAAAGTGTGTGCTGGGTTTGAATTCAGGTGATGCAGAGGGGTGGGTGTTAAAGCCGGGGGGAGGTAAATGTGTTGGTCTGTGCTATAATCGACCCTAACTGGATATTTCATGTTTCTTAATCTTGAAACTTGCAGTCATTCCACTGTCCTTCTCCCAAAAAGATGTCATTCAAAAAAATGGACCCGAGCTGCACGATAGGATTTTACTGCAGGACCGTGCAGGACTTTGAGAAGGCTTCTGAAGAGATCACCAAGGTAGGTGTCCCATCCCCAGTCGCTTCCTCGGCCGCCGTGGGGTGTGGGGAGGGGAGAGGCGCCTTTGCCCATCTAAGCAGACATCATTTTGTTTGTGACATTTCCTGCTGCCTTTGTAACGCTCAGAAACCCGGGCTGCTCTTCATTCCACGCCGCTTGCCCGTGCTCGGAGCGGGGTGTCCCCGGGAGCTGCAGGCGCGGCCGGCGGCCCACGAGGTGGCACTCGAGAAGTGGGAATGGTGCCGAGCCCGCCCGGAGAGCGGGGATGCCCCGGCACGGCACGGCACGGATTGGCTTGGCACGGCAGCGTTTGCCTGAGCCCAAACTGTGTGTTATTGGTGCTTAGCACGGGTGCTGTTTGCAGCTGGGCTCGGGGCTGGGGGGCAGTGTCACCCTGCAGACCTGCCTGGTCCTGGGCAAACACTGCCATGGGCTCCTTTAGGTCCAAACACAGTTAACTTCTGTTCTCCTTGATCACTGCAGTCTGTGAGGGCTGGAAGGGCAGCACTAGTAATTTGTTCTGTGAGCTGTGGTAGCAAATAACTGGTGATTTTAAAAAGCAGCCCATGAAAAGGATGCAGAGCAGAAGGTGGGCACAGGATTGATGTTGCAACCACAGCTGCACGAGGGATTAATGTTTGTACAGCATTGGGAATGTCCTGCTAACTGGTATTAGTGTTAGAGCCAAAAAAGCAGTTTTTAAACTTAATACTGTTTATAATCTTCAGTAGGTATGGATTAATGCTGGAGTTGTTTCGTTCTTACCCAGAGGTAGAAAATAGATTTAAAGAAGCAGAAACTCCTAAGCAGCAGATACATGGAAAGTTTAAATAGTGACGTTTCTGTTCTTCCATGTTTGCCTGTTCTGCCCCACATAGGGGAAAGAGTGTCATAACATGGGGGGGAAAAATCTGGTTATCAAATCACTTTCATTTGAAGTTCTCTTTCTCTTATTTTTGTTTTTCTGTTCTTTCCAGTTTGGAATTAAGTACACTTAATTGTTGTGGAAATACTCATGGCTCATCCAAGACTTGTTGCTCATCCTGGTATTTTAGAAAACTTCCTTGACATTAGCAACATTATTTTATATAAATATATTTCAGGCACTGTAAGTTTGAAAATAGAGGAAAGTTTGGATACAGATACAATGTGAGAAACCTCCTGTGATCTTTCAATCATTCCTTCACATCCTTTGTGTTTTCCTGTTCTTCCATTATTTTCCCTTTGTTTGTAATTTCCATGCAATAACTCCTGAACTGTAAAGCCCAGGACTGAAGGAGGGTTGGACTTCAGCACGAAGGATTAGTTGTTGTGGTGACAGCAGTGACAGTCTAACACTGAAACACCAAAACTACTGATGTTTGTCAGTAAACACACCCTCAATGCCTGACTGACTTTTTAAAAATAGTTCTTACTGTTTGAAGATTATTTAGGGTTTTTTTACTGTTTTAGATTGGTGGTTCTGATGAAATTATTTGCAGTGATTTTTAGTTCCACTCAGTGTGTATCTGTAGGCTGATGTAGATCTGTCACAGCAACACTGGGCTGTGTTTTTAAAGCAGGTCAAGAAAAAGTAAAATACATTAAGAATCAGTGGACAAAACCCTGAAAGGCTGAAATGTATTTGGCAGGTTTTTATCTGCTGTTAAAAGTGTTTTGCTGATCTGCATCAGTATTTCTCATTGCCCACCACCTGCTTGCTCCATGCTCAGTTTTCCCCTTTATAAATGTGGATCTTGGCCCCTGGTTCCCTCAGCCCCTGCCTGTCAGCAGTGTGCTTTGAGCCATGTGCTCCTGGCCGGCTCATTTACTCATTTACAGGGGGGGCTTTTGTAAACTTGGAATAAAAACACTCATTCTTCTGATTCCACAGTAAAAACACCTCCTCAAGGGGCTTGCAGGAGTCATACCTGTGTTGAGGAGAGCCTTGTGGCCATTGACTGTTTTGGAGAGGGTTTTATCTTCTCTCTTTTGTCTTTTTATCTTTATCTTTCTTGCACTGAGTCAGACAGCAGGTCCAAGTGATCTGTGAGGCACAAAGTACAGGGTTAGGTGTGAAATCAGCAGCTGCCTGAAGAAGAAATGCTTGTCTGGTAGTAGGAGATGTTTAGATGGTGTAATGCTTTTGTTTTCATGAGATCATAAAAATAAACACTGCATTTTTTACTTTGCAGCCATCATCAGATAAATATCACTACTTACTGTGTTTCTTCATTTCAATTAACATTTTTGTGTGTTTGTGTTCTACGTTGTAGATGCTGAAATCTTCCTCCAAGGAGAAATATCCCTTGTTTACTTTTGTCCAGGGTCATTCTAGAGACTATGACTTTGCTTCCAGTCCACTCCATGAAGAAAATGACCTTTTCTCTGAGGATGAAAAGAAGAGATTAAAAAGATTTAGTACAGAGGAGTTTGTCTTGCTCTAAGGACATTTTCCACGAGGTTACCGGCAGCTGTCCAAGAGAACACTTGCCTTTTCAAAGAGCAGAATGGACGTGTCCTCCTCCCCCAGAAAGGCAAGCTTGGCTGAAATTGGTCTATTTTCATAAAGATGATAATGTTTTATATGTTAATTGTCTTTAAAATGTCATTCACTAATGTCTGTACTGATGAGTTTTGCTGACTCTTTGCTCACAGCCAGGTGTGCTGAGGTGAGCCCGGGCTCCCCCTCCTCAAATCCTCAGCCACTCCCCAAATCCCACCTTGTGGCCCTCCTGTCCTTCAGGCCAGGGCAGGTCCTGGTGGGTTTCGGATGCACATCCAAAGGTTTGGAGCCCACAGTGTTTCTGGAGCTGTATCAGGTGGGAAGGGTCCCCGTGTCCCTGGGTGTCCCCAGCAGAGCTCCTGGAAGGGGAGGCTGAGGGATCAGGACTCCCTGTCACCTGCAATCCTCACAGAATTGGAGAGGCTGAATTGTGAGTTAAGGTACTATTTAGCAGTATGATTTTCTAATGGTGTCTCATTAAGCTTGCTTTGGAGCCTTAATATGAGGAGAGAAGATAAAGTATTACCTTTCCCCACAATTTTTAAAGGTTATACTATTAATATTAACTGCAACCAATCAAAGCAGCTCCAGACAATTATTAGAAGAGAGCAGTGTTTGTTTCCTGTTTCAACTACCATAATGGTGAGGCTTCTCCTACTAGTGCAGCTTTTAAATCAAAGTAGAGGGGGGTGGATGGGAGAAATTCTGGGCTGTGATTATTATTTTTCGTTTTGATACGTGTTGTTACTGTACAAATGATTACTTGATGGTGTGTGTTCTCAGATTGCAAACAAATGTACAGAAATAGTTTAATGTTTTAACAAAGTAAATGCAATATTTAAAAGATGTATTAACGCTGCTTGGGAAATAAAAAAGGTGTGGAAACATGAAGTGCATGTGCCTTTTATATTAATATCAGATCCTCTAAAAGTGAATATAACCCTGCATCTAAAACAATATTGTAAGGTGTGAATACTCTGTTTATTTGCAATAAAGGCAGATTTTATTGTCATGCTGTAAACCAAATGTTACCTGTTCTAAGTGCTGCTCAGGCACAGAGGCACAAGTGGTGCTGATCCAAATAAGAAGCATCACGTGTGTTCATTACAGCACCTTTTATGAGGAAGAGGTGACTGGTTGGGTAGATTTTGGGCAGAACTGCATCAGCTCTGTGTCTGTGTGTGCATTTGAACATGGTAATTAATATTCCAAAAGGCCAAAATGAGGTTGTGTTCACTTGTTTTCAAGATAAAAATACCCCACACGTCATTTATCTAAATTAGTAACCTCTGCACTGCTGAACCCTGCCAATAATTGGCACAATATTACTTTTACTAACCTGTGTGTGAGGATGTTTGGCTTGATCTTAATATTTTTCATTAATAGCCCAGAAGAGGGAGTAAACAACGTATTTATGGAATTTAGATGTCAAAATGAGGAGAATTGTGAATGTCACTGAGAGCTGGGAAAGAGAAGAGTCCTGGTGTGGTGGAGCACAAGATAAAGCAGCTTTAGCAGAAATAATGCAAACCCTCTGAGTGGTTCCTTTGGGTGACAGTGGCCAGGAAATTAGACATGAAGTTGTACTTTGCTTTCCCATTTAAAAAAGCAAAGCAATCGTATGCTGCATCATTAAAAGCTTCTGTCACAGAGCAGGGGGGATAATTGGTGTAATCTGGTGTCACTGATGCTCTCCTCTCTGCCTCCCTCTCCTCCAGGAGGGCATTAAGTGATTAAGAGTGCACTGAAGAACAGGGAAAACCATCAGAGGTGGATTTGAGGAAGGTTTAACCTGGAGCTCTGTGGCTTTGTTGCTGTACAGCTGGAGAGGGAGGGAAGCCCTGCAGTTGTTACAGAGGCAAATGTAGTCCTGCCATCCCACCAGCAAACCTGCCTGCAAGGGTGAAAGAGTTTCACTTGTCCCAGGCTTTTTACAACTTGATAAAGGAATGTAATGGTTGAAATACCTTTGCTGAACTTAAATAGTGGGGGTTTTGACTAAGAGCAGGAAAAATAGTAGTGCTAGAACAGCAGCTGGGTTTTGGTCCCTTAATTTAAATCTAAATTTAAATTAAAAATAAAGCAAATCCTTTAGCACAAAGAATAAAAACCACAGCGGGGGTTTATCTGAAGCCTCCTACAAAGAATTGTTAAAGATGAATGTCTGTTTTCAGGAGTTTTCTTCAAGGGTTTTGTACAAGCTGAAGCACAGACAAGCCCACAAGATCCCCTGGTGCACTTGTGTACAGGGGTGACACAAATTACCAAGTTAGTAGAAATTAATGTTTTTGGGTAACTACAGGGGACTTTAATTGGAAACCATGTTAATCGTGGAGTAATTCTCTTTACCTCATCTGCATTAGCTCCTGCAAACCAGGCAATTAATTTGTGTCATCACTGTTGCTGCTGCTGCCTTCAAACACAAACCAAAGGAGCATTAGTTACTCACAGACCCAGCAGTGGCCTCTTTCCCTGAAGGACTCCACAAATCAGGGGCTGATGGCTCCCCTCCCGTTGGACCCTGTGTGTCCCACACATCAGGGGACATGCAGAGTCTGAGCTTCAGCACCCAACAACCTTTCCTTTTCCCTTTTCTGAAGGCCTTTTGCCTGAGAAGGAACATTTCTTTGAGTGTTCACAGTATCAAACATCATCTTGACACAAGCCCAGGGCCCTCAGTGATTCCCTGGGACTGGCTCCCCCCCAGCAGGGAGATTGGCCTTGTTTTCCAGAGCCCTCTCTGCCTTGGCCCTGCCTGAGCAGTGCCCAAAACCCCTCAAGCTGCAGAGCTGGCAGAGGAGGTGCTGCTCTCTGCCCTGGGAGCTCAGGTTGCCCACATGGTGTAGGTGAAGGAGCTCTCCATGGGTCTGGCCTGGCCCTGGCAGCTCCTCTGGGGCAAAAACCATCCACCACCTCCCTTTGCTGTTGGCTCTGCCATCCCCAGCCAAACTCAGACCTCTCAAACACCCTGTGGGCCCTCAGCAAAGGCAGCAGCTGCTCTCTGACAGCTTTGCACCATGGAGTCTCGGGCTGGGCTGAGGGAGAACCCCATGGACTGCTCTGACTCCATGGGGCACAGTCAGCAGCCCCTGGGGATGGCTCTTGGCAGAGGACAGACTGCAAGGCTGGTTTTGTCCTGTGCTGGCTCATGGAATGGAAATTCCTGGAGTGGCCATTTAGGAGACGGAGTTACTGCTGGTGGTAGAGAGAGCTGACCTTGGAGAGGAGCAGAGCCTTCCAGAAGGCCTGGAGATGGAAGTACTGGAGACCATGACTAAGTTAGTGCAAATCTGTGGGTACCAGAAGTTCTGGTTTCAGAGAGTATCAGAGTCCCAGGATGGTTTGGGTTGGAAGGACCTCAAAGCCCATCTCATCCCACGTCCTGCCATGGGCAGAGACACCTTCCACTATCCCAGGTGGCTCCAAGCCCGACCCAGGCTGGGTTTGTGATGCCTCTGTTTAAAGACTTATTCTCCCTGTCTCCAGTGCCCTGTGCTCCAGCAGAGCTGGAAAACTGAGGCCATCCTGATTTGTTACTGAATTCTGTGGGTTTTGTTGCTTTAACTGCCCCCTCCAAGGCCAGAGCAGTTCAGCTGTGCCCAGTGCAGCCAGAGGGCACAACAGGGTGTGTGGGGAGGCAGGGGAGGCACCTCCTGTGCCCTGTTAATTACAGTAGGAAAATGGACTCACTCCAGAGACCTGATTTATCTCCAGAGTTATTGACAATCTCTTAAAGGGAATGATGGAATGAAAAGTGACCATCAGTGAGTTATGAAAGGTCAATAATGCCACAAAGGAGCACAAACAGCAGGTCTGAGATCCAGCCTTCCCCATGCTGTGTTTGTGCCACCATCTCATCCAAGGTGAGGGGCCTTGGGGAGGCTGCAGCACCAGCTCTGCCCCTGCTACAGGAGCCTCCAGGAGGGCAGGACATGCCAGGTGACCTCCTGGCCCTGCAGCTCTCTCAGCTGGTTATTATGGGGTGATTTCCCTAGCCCTGTGTGGGAGGCCATGGAGCACAGGCTGGTACAACACCAGCAGGATTTCAGCCCAGTGCTCCTTACAGGATCCCTGCACCCAGAGCCTCTGGCAGCCCATTCCTGCCCTGTGGCACCACAAGGTGTTACAGCCCCTCACCAGCTTGGCTAGGCCATGCCAACAGTATTTAAAGGGATCTTAAAATGTTGGCACCTTATTTGCCTTGACCAAGAGATGCCAAGGGGTGTTTGAGGGAGCCAGGATCAGGCCCTGAGTGCTCAGGGTTTGGCCCTGTGCTGTGGTGCCTTCAGGAGATGGTTCTGTTGCCTAATTGCATGAGCTGATCTCTCCAAACAGTTCCCTTCCCTGTTTGTAAGCAGTTCACGGGCAGCTGTAATTGTTTGGGTCCACGGTGTGAATAGAAAAAAGAGCTTTACTTAATGACTGCAGGAGCCCTGCTCGAGTGAGAGCTCTCTGGTATTTATTCACACCAGAATTCACGAGGCTTTTGTTTTCCATGAACACTCCTGCAAATAAAAACTTGCTCACTCTAATGTTTATGAATAAATGTGCTCGTAAATGCCATCAAAGCAAATCAGCAGGGTTTTATTTATGCAAGAAGATGTGCAAATAAATGTTTGCTGTTTTCACCCAGCTCTGATGGGTGTTTAGGCTGCATTAAAGCCGAGGCTTTGTGAGCTCTGCTCAGCATTCACATTATATTCTTATTTCCCACCTCCTCCTTTCCTACCCTCTGATCCTCCTGGTGCATCCCTGTGCCCCAGGGGAAGGTTTTTAAAGTCACTGTTGTAGGTGTTACCCACATCCAGCACGCTGCTGGCTCGGTGGGTAAGGGCAGTGGCACCACGTGTAGGGTGTCCAGGAGTGGGAGGACAAGGGGCAGAGGGGGTGGGAGTGCAGCCTTGTGCTGGTCACACCCAGCAGACACCCAAAAGTGCTTTTTTGGCAGGGGTTGGCTCCTGGGGCCAGGTGGGGGCTCTGTCTTGCACAGGAGTGAGGGAGGTTATTGCCATCCTGTCGCAATCAGGGCCCTAATTAAATATAGGAGAGGATTTTCTTTCTAAAATGTAAATGTCAAGCCTTGTTAAAGAAAATTAAAATGCACTGAAATGAATGTGGTAGGAACTATGGAGGTGCTTAAGTGAGAGAATCTGTATTTATTAGAAGGGAGCTAAAGAATGAAGTATTTTTGGATCAGAGTTCAATCCTTAAACCAGGCCATAAGGATTTTATGCAAATTTCCCTTCAAAATCTGCAGTTAGGGACTGGTTCCAGGGGTGAGTTCTATGTCCCAGCCCATAAAAACTATAAAGGAATATAATCTGAGACTCACCTCTTTCCAGGATTTATCTGTAAACCTCCTGCTCTGACCAGGATCGTTTGGCATTCTGTGCTGGCCACACTTTCTGAGTTGGACTGGAAGGCTCAGGTTGTTCCCTGCCATTCCCTTGAGTCCAGCAGGGCACAGGAGTTCAGAATGTTACAAACATACATTCAGCAATGTGATCATCCCCATTTACAAAACCCCTTTGTTAAGACATCTGATTATTTCAACCCACAGCGAGGCTGAATCAGGAGTGTCAGTCAGAACTTGCAACAGTCTAAACCAAAGTCCTGCACAGGAATCAGGGTGGGGAATTCCAACAGAAGACTGAGTTGTTTCAAGGGCTGATGGGGAACAGCTTTAGCTCCTCACAGAGATGCTTCAGCTCTGAGCTGTGATCTCACCCTGGCACTGGATCTGTGTCTGCCTGCCCTGGAGCAGGTGAAATGGCATGGCAGGGAGCAAACACAAAGTGCAGCATTTTTCAAATCCAAGCTCATGTCTTTGCAAATATATGAAGCTTTTTGGCCTTCACAGTCCAACCATTGGTTTGTTGTTTCCATGCTAATACAAATTCTTGTATTAATAGGAGCATGGCCTTGGGTTTCTCCATCCGTATGGGAAAAAGTTACTTGTCTGATGGTAAACAAAGAACAGAAGAATTGATTCACTGTCTTCACTTTTAAAAAGATGGTATGAAGGCATAGTGAAGCAATTTTAATTGTGCCTGTGTAACACTTGGGATCAGTAAGATCATTTGTGTTCTGTTTTTAGGGATCGGGGTGCTCCGGAGCACACCCGGCATTAGAAATGCAAAACATGACCACATGTTCTCAGGGCTCTGTCAGAGGCACATGAAAGAGCACTTGTGCTGGGATGCTCAGCTCTGAGGGTATTCTCTGTTCACAGTGTATTTACAGAGATGTATGAATATTTGATTAATGAGTCATGGTCTCTGGAGAAATTTAATAACTGTGCTGCTGTACAAAGCCAGCTCCTTCACTGTTAACACAGCTGCCAACAGTGTCACTGACACTGGAGCCCTTTCTGCATCTAATATGTGCTGGGGAGTAAATTCCTCCCTTGCAAGAGAATCCATGGGACACATTATTCAGTTATCTGTTTGGAACTGTTGCAGGCTCCGTTTACAGCCCCTGGTTTGTAAAGATTTTTCCAATGGAAACAAGCAGTGACACGTGAGCCATAAGGCTGCAGTTGCACCAGGCTGTGTTGTTCCAAAAGTTAGAGGGAAGGTCAGTTCCAAAGGAGAGTTGCTTTAAAAATTCAGTTTATGAAATGGAAAAGGGGCAATGGATGAAAGTATTCGTGGAGAGCAGCAAATTCTTGCTGCCCTAAAAGCTGTGCAGGGGATTTCTCCAGCCAGGAGAGGTTGTTCAGGGATGGGGCCCAAGTTTTCTCCCCCTGTGCCACCAGACCAGAAGTGATCTTCATCATTGCTGAGCACTTTCCCAAGACTAATTCACTGCTAATTTCATAATTTCTCCATTTTTATCCCTGATACCCACAAAGAGATCCATTGTCACTGATGGAGTTAGGGGTATATTTTAGTGGTGTTACTCCAGCTCAACTGCCTTAAATAATCGGGGGGAAAGTGTCAAAAAAAGATAAATTTAGTGCAGAGGCTTTCACTGGAAGCTTTAACTACAGGTTAGAATTATACATGCTATGCAGAATTTCCTGCAACACTTCTCCTTTGGGCCACAATGCATTACAGCAGACGTATAATGAAGCTGCTATAAAATCCGTGGTAATTAAGGGGGATTTGACAGTAATTGCAACAGTGAATCAACTTAATTATTACCTGCTTCGAAGAGAGCTAACCTGATGTTATAATCTAACCTTTCCTACTTCTAAAATGAGAGATTAAACAAGTATATGTAGCATTTAAGAATTAAATCTGTTGAGCTGGAATTATATTAATATACTTTTCATATACATTTTATACCTGTGTGTGTGTGTGGGTCCAAAGCAGGGAAATGAGCAGCAGCACAAGGTGGCAAGCTGAGTGTGTGCATTCATAAAACAAACAGAACTGAGGTGAGGCAGCTCCTCTGCTGTTTGCTGGAAGCAGGGGGACCTGCACACAGAATGCTGCTGTAAAACCCTCCAACACACACAAGCCCAGCTCCTTCAGCAGCCCTGCCAAGGGGATGTGAGCAGTGCATTGTCTCCCCGTGCCTAATTTTAAGCAAACTGTTCTGAAATACATTTCAGGCTGGCTGTGAAGCTGCAGACAGGGGGGAAGGTGCTGGAGGGCTTTGCAGCCCTGCTCACAGCACCCTGTGCAGGGTGGGATGCTGGGGGTCACACAGCACAATGAGATTCTCCTTGGTCCAAGGCCAGTTTGCTGGTTTTCAGTGCCCTTGAACTAAAAAGGAGCTGCTTTAAAATGCCTTAAATGGCTTTGAAAGTGGGGCCTGAGCTAGAGCATCCCATGGATTAGAATTACAGAGTCATGGAATTGTTTGGATTGGAAAGGCCCTGTAAGGCCATCGAGTCCCACCGTTCCCCAGCACTGCCAAGCCCACCACCCACGTCCCCAGGTCCCCAAGGGCCCAGCATTCAGCTCAATTCCCACTCTTGGGGCTGCTGGGGGAGTTCTGCAGTTCAGACACTGCTGTCTCTGCCTCTCCTACAGAGATGTCCAGCCCTCCAGGGCCTTCCTTCCCCTGCCTTCACACAGTCATCATGCTGGGTAGAAACTGCCCAACATAACATTGCTCTGATCAGTGCAGCAATTTCCCCTCCTGCAGCAGGTTTAGGAGCCCCACTCTGCTCACTCAGGGTCTGCTGGCTGAGCCCATGAGCCCAGTCATCCCTTTGGCCTTTTGGGATGTGTTACCTGGCAGCTCTCAGAGGGTCCCTGCTCCAAACCCTTCTCCAAACTCCTCCCCAGAGCTGTGCCAGGCTGGTACGTGCAGGGCTCTACCTGAGGGAAGAGGTGCAGTAACAAAGCATTAGCTTAGAAAAAAGAGAAAAGTGAGCATTGTCTTCATCATCATCATTATCATTGTGAAAACTTGCCACAGCAACTTTCACAAGAAGTTAATCTGCAAAACTCACAAAATTCTCTTCAGCTGTGCTCTGAGGAGGGGTTTGGCCATCCCAGTGAGGCACTGAGGGACTGACTCGTGCAAGCCCCTAAAATAAATCTGCCAACATTTACTTCTCCTTGTTATGTTGTGGGTTAAAGGTGTCACCTGCCATGGGGGTGTGATTTAGCTCCATGGCAAGGACAAAGCCTGAACCTGCATTAAGGCAGAACCAGCTCATCTTTAGGACATACTTTGAGGGATCACAGCTGCTGAACCTGCCTTAAACTTGAAGTCCACCAGGCTTTGAGTAGAGTTTACAGTAAAAATGGTACAAAAAGCCAATTGAGCTGGATGGTAATAAAAGAATTTCATTCTATTGCTGGCCTCGTGATTATAAATTCAGGATAAATATCTCACTTGCAGGGGAAAGCAGGCTGTGGTTTGTCTCTGTGTACAGACAATGTAATCTCTCCACCAGCAATCACACCTGGACACTATGGAATCCTTCAGGTGCCAGGAACTCACCCCAGGACACGTGTCCAAAGTGCATCACTCCTGTGTGTCCTAAAGAGCCTTTCAGTTGTGGTGCTCCTTCCTGAAGCCACAGAGACATCCTCTGCCACAGCTGTGAGCAGGGACACTCCAGGCTCCCAGGAAACATTCTCCTGGGAATTAACACCAGCACTGCTAAGTGGCTGAGCAGAACACCATGATCCCTCCTCCAACTGCACATGGAGAACAGGCTGAGGTTCCCAAGAGCTCTCAACACCTGCAGCCTGGAGCTCTGTGGCCCTGGGAACACCTGGAATGTACCTGGAGTGGGACAGACTGCAGCAGAGGAGGGGCTGCCCAGGACCTGCTCATCCCTCTTCCTAGAAGCAGCTTGAGCCAAGCACAGGTTCTGGTGTGCCAGGGCTGTGTCCTGGTGTGCCAGGGCTGTGTCCTGGTGCTCCTGTGTGAGGAGAGGGAATTGCACGCTTTAAATAACAAATTTTCACCGATGCCTTTTGCTATTTTTACAATGCATTTTAAAATAAATGAGAGATTAACACAGAAAAAAAAGTCCTTCAGGTGCATGCTCAGGAACTATTTTTTCATAAGGTTTTAATGGATTCAGGCTTGAGCTCCACTAAAATCGGGATTTATTAGAAACGCTCCATGCATTTCAATGGAGTTTTTCTCATGAATCTGGATATTTTACATTATTTCAATAGAGCTGACCCTCTGTTTCATTAGAAATGCTCCAATATAACCCATGGAGCATTTCTAATGATTCTGGTTTTACAGCAAATCCAAGGGTCAGCTGTACTGAAAACAATAGTGCTAACCTCTAGGTTTATTAGAAAAATGCTTTCTGTCTCAATGGAGCATTTCTAATAAATCAGATAAATAGGGATCTCCCACAAAAATGCCCTGCTGGTGAAACAGACAAATGGGTTCCTTGTTATTGAGATTTTTTTTTAAAACAAAGATTGTTTACTGGACTTTTTTGTTGCTCTTTATGGTGTGATCCCCTCCTATCCCAAGTTTAGATCTTCACCATGAAAAACGTAGTAAATATCCCATAAGATTCCATCAGAAACAAGCACTGCTGCCTCAAACTGCTGAGCATCTTTCACCTCAGCCATGAAGACATTGCAGCAAGGCCAACTTCATGGTGGGTCTGAGGGGGTGAGGGTCACACCAGCCCAGCATTGGGGTCACCACTGGCCCACCATGGGTGCACGGGGGATTTCAGTGCAGCAGATGACAGAGAGAATGTTTTAGACCTTTAAGTTTGCTTTGTATTCAAATGCCTTCTAATTTCACCAGGAAAATTGAAAAAGGTCATTAAATGCCTGGGCCTCAAAAGATGAAAAAGGACCTCCCACAAAGCACCTGGAGAGGCCTCTCTCTGCATCAGGTCATGGAGAAGTCACAGGCTGTGGGATGGAGCTGTGGAGACCCATCACCATCCCTTTGGGTCACCCCCGTGGGGGACAGGTGAGTGTTTGTGGGTACCTGTGCATGGGCTCCCTGTGGGTTTGGGAGTGTGTCCTGCCAGCAGAGCCCACCTGTGTGCAGCCAGGCTGGGGGCACATGGCAGGAGCTGCACGGAGAGCCTGGATGGGAAACCTCCTCCTCAGCACCCAGAGCCATCAGGAACAGGAATCTTGGCCATGCACTGATGAACTCCTGGTGATCCAGTCCAGGGAGAGCAAATGCAATGCTGTGAAATGGAAAACAAAAGCCTTGGTAAGCTGAGACAAAGCTCTCTGTTTAGAGGAAAGGCCAATGAGATCATTTCAGTGACTCAGGATTTGGTTAGAATGTTCTGTCTTGGCTGAGTGTGTTCCAGGCTGTCCACATTTCCCTGTGGTTCAAATACCACACTCTCACTGCATTTGGGTTGCCTGTTCTCTCTGGGTGAATTCCAAAGCCTGGGCTAAAAGCCAGCTAGTCTCAGTGTGAACAGTACCCCAGTCCTCTGCCCTGCCCTCCCCAACAACTTCAGGAAATCTGCTGACCAGTTTCTCTGAAAACCTGAAAATAAAACACGCTGCAGTGGTGACAAATCCACAAACCCAGAGACTCCACTTTAGAAATGATTGGTGTGTCTGAGTGCTCCTGCTTTTTTTTCTTATCAAGTTGGCTGATTTTACCCGGCAGTGAAAACAGAGAAATCCACATCGGAGTCAAACCAAAGGAATTTTCCCTGTGGGGTGCTGGGGGTGTGCCCACCTGCCTGGTGCTGGAATATGGGATTGTGGCTGTGTGGGAAGATGTTGAACCTGCCCTTCAGGAGGGTCAGGGGTGTGAGCACCACTGATTTCAGTGCTTTCTCCCTCCCAAAGTTCCTGCTGCAGCACCAGTGTCCTCTAAATGATAAACAAGTTCTTCAGCAAAAACCTGCGGGTCAGGGCGGGAGCCTGCTCGGTCAGGGGGATTAGAGCACAGCCAGCACTGGGATTTCAAGGCTTTTCCTACCCCAGGGCACTGGAAATATCAGCAGCAGCCCCCCCGCCCCGCTCAGAGGAGCCTCAGCCGTTCATCATGTCAAGCCGTGCTGCTGAGTGCTGTGTCTGGGGCCTCTGGCTGTCAGAGGCAGGATTTCATCCCGCGCTCCCTAAGGCCATATAGAAAGCCTAAAATGTTCATTTATGTTGCTTATTGTCTGGCCAAACCTCTGCGTGCTTAAAGAACATCCCCAAGTTTAAAGGCTGATCGCTGGTTGTGGTGGTTTAGAAATTCAGTTGTTATTTTTAAAAGTTAAAGACATTTATTGTCATGAACAGCAACGCCTTTGTCAGCTCTTGGTGATCCCACATAAAGTGTTTCTGTAGGAAATGTTCCATTCTGTGGAGTGACTTCCTGAGCTAAATCTCATTGCATTTTTGCAAAGCAGCTCCACTAAAGACAAATATCACTAATTCAGAGATGTTGTATGTAAGGCATGAGTATTTATGGAGATGAGAATTTGTAGCTGGCTTATCAGAATTTCTGTGTTTGTGCACATGTATTTCCCTGTCTGTACACATGTATTTCCATGTTTGTGCACATGTATTTCCCTATTTGTGTACATATATTTCCCTGTTTGTCCCCACATATGCTCAGAGCAGTATTCCTGTAATAACCAGCGTGGGTCTAAGTGTTTATAACACGTAGCTTTATGTGCTTTCTGTATTCCACGTCCCTGCTTAGCCAGAACTTCGTCTGCTGCTCGGGATTTATTCCACCTTCCCACACGAGCTCTTTCAAACAATGCTAATTGTTTCAGAGCCGAGATCATCGATGATAACTCTTTCAGGGATTGTCACGTTGTCTATAAATATTTAGCTGCCTTGTGTTTGCCCACGCACCCCCGTATTACAGATGAAAAGGCAGCATCTGCCGAAATTAAAAGTGGCCGCGTTTGCGCTGCGGCTTAATTAAATGCCAAAATTTATCTACATTAACAACAGAGCGGCGAAATTTATTGATCAATTCGCATGATATAAGGTGACAAATGGGCCCGGCCGTTTCCATAATCCCCGACACGTGTCGGGGTCCGTAATGAAGCGGTGTGGGGCGGAGGGGCCGCAGTGCCCCGGGGCCGGAGGGAGCGCTGTCCAGCGCTGCCTCCTCCACAGATGGGCCTTTGACAGTCCTACAGCTGTTCTCCTAATTGTCCATTAAGTGTTCTATTGATTCTCTGATTCAGAGTACATGTCTTTCAGCCCGGGCTATCGTGTGAAGTGGCAGACACATTCCTCCTGGAATGACAGAGCTGCTTGAAACCTAAAAATGTGGGCTGCCAGTTCCAATTGAGGAGCCCGCGTTCAAAGGCAGGCTCGCTTAAAGGCGCTTTGTGAGAGCGCCTGAGATGGGAGTTTCGAAACTTTTCGCATCAATCAATTAAAGCGGCGGCAGCAGGAAAAGTTGTAATTCCTCGTTAGCGGGTTGCTCGTGGCTGGGGAGGTGCTGCCCGAGCATCCCTGGCCGGCAGAATAAGGGCTAGGTCTTGGTTAGCTGGATGCAGGTTTTATTCGCAGCCCCCTCTGACATATGCAATGATGTTCTCATTTGACTTGCAAGTTCACTTTCAGCATTTTTTTAAAGGAAAATCATCTGCAATTCCAGCTCATGCCAGTCAGGAGCCTGTTTAAAATCATCTGCCTTTAATCTGAAGAGTGAAGGGTAAGATGCATATCTGTTGCAAGGACCATAAATCTTCAAAGAAACAAATAGCCACAGATAAAACTGTAAAAGTTATTTAGTTCTCTTCCAAAAGAGGTTTATTAATCTAAAATTTCCAGTCCATTGTGTCATGATTTGGTTATCTCACTGTATCTCATTTCCTGCAGTTGTATAAGCCTTGTGTATCAAGCAAAGAGATGAGAGTCTCAGAGCTTAAACTTGATCACTCGTGTTCAGATCTATCACCAGAGCCAGGGAAAAAAATTGAAATATAAAAAATAGCCACCTGAACAGGGATTTGGGCCGTGCGGATTTTTATTCCAATTTCCTCTTCCTTCACTGAGATGTGTATGAAGAGATTTTATTATTCAATTTAAACTGGGTTTTAAACCCTGGTTTGTCTTGTTTAAAGCATAATTCCTGGTAGAAGGAACACAGAGTGTTTGTGGACTCGCTGCTTGGGAACCATCCGTGGGGGCTGTGCACAAAATGGGCTTTTCCCACGTGCCACCAGTTTTATTTACCTTTGTATTTAAGAATCCCCACCATTGCAAAGAGACACGAACCTGCTTTCGATAAAGCTTCAAATAAGGAGAAATGATTAATTTCTATCTTTATAGTTAATGAGGAACCCCTTTGCTGGGAGTGTTTAATATCTGCCTGCTCTTTAATGACCCCTTTACCCCCTTGCCCACGTGGGGGCTGCACCCCAGGTACCCCTGTGTGGTTTTGTGTCTGAAAACCTTCACCCCAGCCCCTGTTCCACAGATCCACCAAGTGGGGCAAACAGATGACTTGGACCCATCAATCAAATTAGTTACAGCCTTTTAATTTAAACAAGAAGCTGATTTGAACAGAATTAGATTTTTTTTTTCTTTAACCTTAACCTATTTGTCTTTGGGACATCAAATTTACAAGCAAAGGCGACGTTTAATCCTCAGAAGTAAGAGTGAAAACTCAGATGGGGATTCCAAGAATACAAATGAAATTTCCACTCATACATCAAAGGCAAACAAAGAGGAGAAAGGGGGGGAAAAGGAAGTGAAAGGGAAGAAAAGAAAAAAAGAAGAAATGGTAAGAGGAGGCATTTGACATTTTATAACCAGTTTCTCTCTCTGTTCCATAAAAAGAATATGTGTCAAATTAAGGAAATGGGGTAGGAAGCTGCAGAACACGTTCCCAGGCATTTCTCACGTTAGGACTGAAAGGTTGGGGCAAACCCACCAAGAGCCCCTGCCCCAAGGGACAGAAGCCACCCATGTGCTGTCACCACCCAGGGGGGAATGCAGAGCCTCTCTCATACAATAACCCATTTATTGGTACCTGCAAAACACCCTGCAAATGCTCCTCGACTCCAGCGCTCTCAATTACACCGGCAGCCACTTTTTTAAAAAGATTTTTAGAAGCTTTCAAGTGTGGACTTTTGTCTTGTTGAATGAACTTCAGCTACACTAAATTTTAAGTAAATTTGTGATGACTGAGCAATATACATTGGCTGAGCTAGAATCCAATAACCCACAGGACAAATTAATTTTCAACAAAAAGGGCAGAAACCTCAAGTGCCATGAGTATATGGAATCTCAGTCTATCTCTCTGGAGCCATTTTTGCAAATCACTACAGCTATTCATAATCTAAATCAGTCTCCTTTAGCAGCAGAAAGATCTTTTTTCATGACAAAACAGAAGATGACATTCATTAGTGCCTAACTTGCATAAGCTACCTTAAATTTATTGGTGCTCTTATACTTATCTGGGTAAGAATTCCTTTGTCTACAGCTATAGGAAAATTCCGGACGTACTACTTAAAAATATAAATTGTCACTTTTATCAGAACTTTTGGCAGTTTACTTTATTTTAGAAGTAAAACTGGTGGTTAAGGTTTTAAGGCTTCCAATGGGCGTTGTTTCAATCATGGTTAATCTGCACCCAGGTTGGCAATTCTGCTCTGAGGGAGAAGTTGGACAAAAACCCACAGCAGTGTCTCTGCCTGCAGCCCCAGGCACCAACCTCTCCCTGGGTCTGAGTACAACTTATGGCATTGCAAAAGATCCTGTGAGCTGTGTGTGCATTCGGGGGGGAAAGACAAACCCTTGGCTAGAGTAGTGCAGGATTTCCTGGACAGTTCTCCCTCTTCTCCTCTGACAGATCATTTCTTACATGGAAGGTCATAGAATCATATCATGGAATTACAGGATGATTTGGGGCGGGGGGACCTGAAAGCCCACCCAGTGCCACCCCCTGCCATGAGCAGGGACCCCTTCCAACAGCCCAGGTTGCTCCAAGCCCCGTCCAACCTGGCCTTGAAGTCCTGCCAGGTCATACCAACCCACCTGCAAATACCCCATATCCTACAGGAGCTGCAGGGCCTGATTATTGTGGAAATGCACATCAAGTCAGTGTATAGGAAATAAAATATAAATGGATTTGCTTTAATGTGATGCAAGTGAATCCTGGTCTTCATCCACCTGTTTTATAAACTCCATTTCCTGTCTTGGGTACAGACTGTTAATTCTTAAATGCCTTTAGCTTGATGTTTCCTACTTGGGATACAACTGCAGGAAGTACTGTGACCTAAAGATTGACATACATGTCATTTGTGCAACTGCTCTTTATTTCTCTGTGCAGAAAAAAAGTGCAATGAGCATCTGTGGCAGCCTTTGTTACAGCCTGGGTAGAGCCAAATGATCACAGAGTCGCTCTTGCCTCAAAACACACGAGCATGATTTCAATTATGGTTTGTTTTATAGGGTGAGAGTGGACAGGGATGTTTGAGTGACAAAGGAGGGAGATAAAATAATGAGAATGGTGGTGGCTGTGCCTGCTCTCTGTTCCTGGGTGGAATGACTTGCTGTGTAGGTGCCACGACCCTGGGAAGTGACTCCTGAAGGGCTTCCAGCCCAAGGCAGCAGAGGACACAGTTCCCAGCGTGGGGCAGAGGCTGCTCTGGTTCTCCTTCCTACCAAGGAGGTTTGGTCCTGGCAAAGGTGATGAGGAAATGAGGGGAGATCTTAGCTACAGAAAACCTACCAGAATTAACATTATCTTCACTAAAGAACTCAGGGTAAAAGAATAAAGCAAAATTACCTCTCGAAGCCTCCCACCAGGAGCACAACTGTGTCCATTCATCAGGCACAGGTCCTGTCTCGGATGGAGTGAGGGTGATCAGATTTAGGGCTGGAAGACAAAACAAAGGGTTTGTGCTGTAGAAAGGAAAATTCTTTTGGATTGATTTGCACATTTTCCCCTCAAATTCGAGTAAAAGCTCAGGTGAGTTCTTTTTCTGGGCCATCTCTCTCTGGAGGAAGGCAGCTGTGTCATCCTTGTTTTATCACCTCCACGCTGTTCCCAGCTCAGCCTGGGGGATGACCTTGGCCAGTCGTTTCCTTCCCATAAAGTGGCAATTGTGCTGTTTACTCCCCTCCCCGAAGTGCTTGGGAGCTTTAATTAATACCTGCCTGGAGATGCTGGGAAGGTGCTAAAGTGTCACATACACCGAGGCCAATCTGTGGAGCTCTAAACCTGGGAGAGAAAAGAGACTCCGAGGGATGTGGGGGAAGGTGCCGCAGGTTTGGGAGGAGTGGGGGATGTTCTGCCTCCCCTCCCCAGAGCACAGAGCTCTCTGCAGGGCCCCTTCCCTGTGACTCCCATCTCTCCACAGCAGGGTTCCCATCCAAGCTCCCAACTCTACCCTCCTCCAGGCTATTTTCTTCAGGAAACAGGGCAGCAACACTTGCAGTGGAAGAGGAGCATCAATGCATGTAAAAATCACATGCTTTAAAACAAGAGGAGAACAAGCTCCAAGACTGGAGGTGACACACTGCAAGCTGTTGATTCCCATCAAATTTTTACAGCTTTCAGAAAAGGCAAGGAGCCCACACTGCCCACCCACTGTCTTTTTCCAAAAAGATTTGGGGAAGTGACTCAAACATTAGTTAAAAATTTAATAAAAGCATTAATAAAAAAATTAAAAATTCATCAAAGCATTAATAAAAGGCAGTTGTATCATCTCCAACATTTATGTTAACCTACAACAGAGCTCAAGTATTTCCCAAACATTAAATACTCCAAATGCTGCAGGAGAAAAAGAAGGATTTCTCGTAGGAGGGGGTTTGGGATTCAGGCAGAGCTGTTGGAGTGTTGTGTTTTCCCTCTGTCCTTTGGGCCTTTCCCTACCAAGGGTTTCTCTCTCTCTGCCACAGATGCTCCATTTCTCTCCCCGTTTTCCCTAAGACTTTTCAAAGCCCACAGAATGAGGGGACTGAGTATTATAAATGAATTTAGACCAACCAAACCACCGGGCAGCCCCAAATCAAGCCCTGAAAATCCAGTGCCCGGGTTCTGCTGCATCTCACCAGAATTACCCATGAGTGACTGTTTTGGCCTTGGCTGGATCTTGCCAGCTTAAAATCAAAATAAAGGCATGATGATAACAACTTTCCCCTGGGTCGTTTTCCTAAGCATCACAGAGAGAAAAATACCAAAAAAATTAAAATAAATCAGACAGTACCCACCCATACAAAGCAAGATTTTGGCCAGAATTACTCAGTGTGAGCAAGTCTGTGTGTTACCTGTGCCTACCCTTTATTTTTTCCACACTGCCATGTCAGAGCATCCAGAAGTGGACACTGGGTGTAAACCAAAGCTGTGCAGAGAGGGGGGCTTTTGCAAAAGGATAAATAATCCCTTTGACTCGTGCCCTGGTTGACGTGCCCATCCCCTCACACTTCACAAGTGGTGAATGAGAGGTCTGATTAAACATGATACAAAAAGAGCTTGCAAGGAGCTCTGTTTACTAACATTTCAATTTCTATGCCTCATTTATTAGACTTAGAATAAAAAGGTTAGAGGGGTGTTTGGGATTGTCTTTAACCTTGATGATATTTCCACTGAAGCAGCATAATGGCTCTTAATTGCTTAAGTGAAGAGAACATGTTGACACGTCCTTCTTTGTGCTTAAAGCTCTGTGCCTAAACCATTATGCTAATTCAAGCATTATATACACCAAAGTATTTATGGGACTGACACAAGTGATGTTGCAGGTAAAGGGCTGTGAAATGGTCTGTAAACAGAGAGAATTGATTCCAGGCCCAAAGCAATGCTGTTAAAGTCACAGACATTGAACAGCCAGCCCTACGATTTCTATCCAGATTGTCACACTGGGTCAGGCGGTGTCACCAGGGCTGCTTTAGAGATCAGATGGGTGGCTTGCATAATATGGAAACCAACCACAGAAACCCAAATTAACATCGAAGCAAGGCTCGACTGGGCCTTTTTTGCCCTTCCTGTGTGTAGCAGTTTTGATCACAGAATATCCTGAAGCAGGAACAGGTTTGGAAACAGCACAACTCGCTCCTGCATTTTCCCTGCTCAGGCAGCGCTGCCAGTGAAGGGATCACAAGGCAAATGTGCACCGTGTGACCCCCTGTTCAACATTCAAGAGGCCCATCAGGGGGTTATTTGCTTATTCAACATATAAACTGGGTAGGTTATCTGTATTTTCCTCCTTGGGTCTCAGGCTAACAGGGAGGTCTCACCTGATGCTGAAAGAATTGATTATCTTGCTTGGTTGGTTGCTAATAACCCATAATTTTGGGCACTGGACAGAGTTTTGAGTGTATAATTTCATTTAAAACCTGCATCTAACTTATTGTTTGCATTTCACTACGTTTAGAGACCTAAATGAGAGTGATCAGCTCTGCCTTTATTTCTGCTTGGGTTTATTCTTGACTCTGGAGTGCTTGGACTGACACTTTTCCCTTTGGTTTTAAAATGCTGCAGAGTAATGGCTTAGTCTCTGTATCTTTTTTTTATCCACTCAGAGCAGACATTTCACTGATTTTCCTCTTTTTAAATGCCATGAGAATGGTAGGATTCATCCTACACCTCACATGTAAAATGCAAACCTCAGAGGGAAGGCCCATATTCATAATAATCTGTAAAACATTATCGCGCTTTCGTGATTATTTAAATAACAAAATAATTTAAACAACTGCAAAATAATAACAAATCTTTTTACAAAAAGAAAAATAGAAACGTTTACCTTGAATTCACTCAGGTGTCCCTTGAAGCTGATCCTTTGATGAAAAAGAAATTTGAGATTCAACAGAGCTGAATGTAGATAAAAATCTAGAAAAATAGGGAGTAGTTGCACCTATTTCTGCCCAGCAGAACAGCTCTGCATTTCCCAGCCAAGCACACCTTGGCCATGCATCAGCATTTTCCCTTTTTTGCACTCTGGGATATTTCTGATTTAATGTCATTTTATAGATTGCTGCATCACTGCAAAAAATTACACTGCAACAACGTTTCCTGACCAGGCTACTCCAAAGATTCTGGAATGAGGCACCTGAGGTTGGGATTCCCTGTGTGCTGACACTCCTTGGGTCACATGCATCATATTGGGGGAGTGGGAAGAGAAGTGGCTTTAGTTTAGATGTTGGAATAGCAGAAGGTGCTGGGCCCATTGAGCCCCAGGAACTCCCTTCAATTGTGAAGGGAGTCATTTTGCAACATTCAGGAGTCAGTCAGTGGGTGAAGGACCTGAAATAACTGAGGGGAAGGGTAGGGACATTAAGAGGCTGAAATAGGATGCAGGACCCAAAGTGGTAGCAAAGATTGCCTTTGTGAATTTGAGCAAGACACTTAATCTAAATCTCACTTTTCAGTCTGTGAAATGGGGCTGACAGTGTTTCCTCTCCTATTGAGATGCCTGGACAGACAGGGATCATCCCAGCTGCTCATCCAGCAGGTCCTCCCTGCTCTTCCCACCATTCAGCCATACACGGCTCTTTGCTCTCTCTCACAAATAGATATGTATCCCCTCAAACACCCTGCTTGGGAAATGGGTTTGCAAAGTATGACAGAGGATGTTTTTGGCTGTGTTTATCCTAAATGGCAGGATGTTCATCCCTTTGAAAATGCTGTGAGGCTGTTTAAGATTTATATGTTCACTGAGTGGTCACTATCAAGTTGAAAAATGATATGTATTATCTTCAAAAGCAAATTTTCTTGCCCAGTATGATCAACAGCCCTTGAACTGTAAGAATTCTACCAGACTAAAATATGTTGCAACATTTCTTTAAGTTACCTACTTTCTGCTTTTCTC